>JAJJXE010000011.1:1200000-1526975 GCA_022432365.1 Hypoxylon sp. FL1284
TTGGTATTCGGAAAGGAACAGGTGCGGTGTGTTGCGTAAAGGTTGCAGTAGAAAAATCTGCAATTGGCCCGGCCACCAGAATTTGCGCGATGATATTCAGATCAGCTCTGGTCCAAGTAAATAAAAATGGTGGCTGGGCCGTTGCCGGGGAGATGCCGCCCAGGCTCCCAAGCTGCCAGCCAGCCAGCCAGCTGAGATCCTCAGGGCGAAATGTGGAACCGCGCTAACCGCCAAGCCATCGGCGCCATCTGCAGGCTAAATTGGCACAGCCGGTACATCACTTTATGCGGGTGGTTGGGTGGATGGCACAAGTACCCTTCGATGTGTATTGGATCTGGACCCTGCGGCGTCGCTACAGCTCGGCCAATCAAGCTCGGCCGATGCTGCGGACATGACGTGGACTGTGCTGCTTAGTGCCCGTTATCCCACTGCTGTTTCAAGTTCTGGCATCGACACCAAACCGAGATTGCATTTACCCATCTCTCTCCCAGTTCGACAGCATTTCCTCTGTGCACACCTACCAATTGTCAATATATCTAGTCCGTATTCTCTAATTCTCTACCTTGGGTGCCACGAATGTCTCGTATGCTCGCATGCTCTGAACAGATATGCTGGGAATAGCTTTGCGGTCTAGCGACACAACACTCGGCAATTCGTTTGGACCGTTAGCCTGTTGGACCTAATTGGCGGATCCGTTGTTTTGATACAGTAGCTCGGACCCAGACCCTCAGATGTGCGATGAGCCTAGAGCTATATGAGCACGTCGATAATATTATTACAGCTCGTACTGATGTCAGGTCCTCCACTACCACGGAGCTCTTCTCTTCAAGCCTGCCCGGTTTTGATATCTCGTATTCTGCAGCGGTTGTCATCATCCAGAGATTGACGCCGTTGCCATGGAATCGTCAACTGCCTAACCCGTCTTGGATGTTATCCGGATCTGGTCGACGTCAAATTTCGCAGAAGCCTACTAGGATCTTAATCGATTACTATGTACATGAAGGTTTGCAAACTTCATAAAGGACAACACTTAAGTCTCATCGCCTTTTTGATATATCTATACACTACCTTCAAACTATTTACCTCTTAGCTACTCGACAACACGTATGTACGGGGTCCAATCCATATCCAGCCAACGTCATCCCTTCACCCCGCTCTCAAACCCGGCTTCTGGTCCTCCTTTCTAGGCCCATGCACCGAACCATCGGATGGCCTGGAAGAAAGCTTCTTCCTTTCCGAACTTCTGCTTCGGGTCAGTGACATTGGCCCTCACGCCGAATCCGTGAGCCGTGCCGCCGTATACCGCTAGCGTGTACGGTTGTCCGGTCTCCTCCAGCAAGGCCCCGATCTGCATCCGCCTCTCGGCAGGCGTCATGTCATCTCCGTCTACGCCATTATGTTAGCCAACCTTAGATCTGCTCACTACGAGTAAGAAGTATCACGAACCTGCAGCCGCGATGCTAGCCGGACCCGTGATGGCCGAAATCTCGGCGTCCTCCAGCATACTGGGGTGAGCAGCAAACCCTACTGACGCACCCATTCCTTCGGCTAGCATGCGAAACGTGTAGCGACCACCGAAACAATACCCGGTTACCACGACCTTCTTCACTCCCAATTCCGTGCGCATGAAGTCGACGGCCGTGGCGAGGATCGGGTCTGTGGCGTCGGCGGCGTGCTCGGCAAGGAACTTGTTCACGTCAAAGTCTGGCTGTCCATTAATGTCTCCCGGCGCTGGTGTCCCGTTAAACATGTCCGGGGCGACTGTGAGATACCCGGCACGCCCGAAGCTGTCTGCAAGCCTGGAATGATGTCAGACGGTGGCTCACCCGTGGAGTGTGGTCATACGGACAGCTTGTTCTCGAGCAATTGGATGCCAAACACGTCCGTCAAGTACAGCACACCTGTATCCGAGGCGTTGCCCGTGACGTACATGTTGACTACAGTACGGTTCAATCAGCTGTTTTTGGCCAAGCTTGACACGGTTCGCGTACTCTCGTTGTAGACCTGCTCCTTTCCAACAGGATCGCCGGAATGAGCGATGATGGAAACACCCGTCGCCGGACAATCTTCCTGGATCGACTGCGCGCTAACTAGAGAGCCCACACCCCAGAGCGCAAGGAGAGACGTAAGTCGCAACATGTTGAATAATTCCGCGGGCGACGAGGTACTATAAGGGTTGACGTATAACTGAAGCTTGCGATGCTGAAGTGTTGATGACAGTATGGATCACCGCCTACCGTATCTCTTATACACACGGAAAACGGATTACTTGGGAAGAGGTGAGTTAGAGATAGACCAGCTCATAAGGATTCAAGCGGAGCTTTAATCTTTTTTCTCTGGGTGAATTCTCGACGATATATACCTAAGGTAGGGTTTGGAGCAGAAGTCTCCTTATGATGTAACTTCATCAGCTCCTCTTTTGAGCCAAAGCCAAGGACGGCAAGTGTGGGGAACTTCCTTGGGCTCCCTATCTGGATGTAGGGGCTCTGCAGACGGAAGATCTGGAAATGTGCATCGGCTAATTGTAGAGTTACAGTTGTGCCAGCGGCATACGTACGCTCATCTGCACATCTCGTGGCGGCGTTCTTACGTACATGGTTGCTTCAAAGGATGGACATGGGGCATGATACATATTGGCGATGGCACACGATTCAATACCGACCCTAGGAAGATTATATCACACGAGTGTATTGATAGTTGTCTAGGATACAGTTTAACCGAAGTTTGATATCTCCCCCCTAAAGCCCAGACCTCCGCATAGTTCCGGCTCGTTCTCACAAGATGCAACTTCGACTCGACGCATCAGTGACCACTGCTCCGTGCTCGATGAGTATGCGTGCACTCATCGTCTTCAAATGACCATATCTACGAGCAATATTGCCAAAAACAAATGTCCCATCAAAAAGGCCACCCACGCGATGAAGCTTAAGATCTTATCCGTAGCCGTGGGGTTTCTTACGGGGAACATGAGTTTCCGGTGGTAGCTTGGTAAACAGATGCACCTGGAGTATCTGTCGAAAGTTGCGTTCTTAGATGGCATTGATTCCTGCAGCTCGCAGGCCATGTTAGCAATTAGCCTTCATCCAACTTCGAATTAGGTTCGGGATATCCACATTGGCGCCACTACTTCTATAAAGATTCAAGTGGAAGCGAGGTTATGCAGACATGCCACTTTGAGGCTGACGTACATTAATAATGGTATAGATATCGTCGGCCAGGATACTCGCCTCCCAGTCTTGCAGATTGCAGTACTTCTCGAAGGCTAGCTTCAGTGTTTGGATGCTGAGTTGGCGCATTTCCTCGGCGGTCCAGAAGAACCCTTTGGACGCATTTGGTTCCAGTCCGCGGTAGGCCAGATATAGTCTTATCCAGTTGTGGATAGAGATTGGCGATGCTCCCGGTCTAGGGCAGGCAGTGAGGACTTCTTTACGAGTTACGTGTACGGGAGTCTCCATGTCAGACACAGCAGAAGGTTGATCGATTCGTGTTATTAGGCTGTCGAGGCGGCCCTGTATTCCATCTATTCAGCACCATGGCGGAACAAGATGTCTGTCATAAATACTCCAAGCTTCTGCCATACGGGAGTTCTAATCATGACACCAACTATCTAAATGTTCTATATCCTACATGGCTCAGAATTGTACAACACTCTGAGACACTATGATGGCTGGAGCTCTCTATCACTTGTCGTTATCAAATCTAGACATGACACAACTAGAGCAGACACACCGTCAGTCCTTTGTAGTCTTTGTCTTGATTCACATATAATCCATTTTGCTGAGTCTATCTCCAACGTGGTCTCTAGTTGGTAGTCGAACTTGCAGTCCCAACAAAGGAAGTCAAGCTCAGGAACATGCTACGGTTGGAAGGACAGAGAACAATCCTCCGCTAAATCTAAGGCGCTAAAGAGGTCTAGATCCTTCAATAGTCTCAATTGAATTGAATTAGTATAGATACCTCATAAAGCGGGCGTCTTTCGAGTATACTCTGCCAGATCTTCTCCTAGTACGTTGACAGCGCTCATCTGACAACCTCGGAAGCTGACCCCCTATTCGTGATGCAGGAGTAAAATTAAGGACCATTGCCTATCATCGACACCTAATACATGATATCATATGCAGGAACCCAACGGCACCGAAGTGTACGAATTTTCCGGAGTGGCTGCATGGTTGTTGATTCCACCAATTGGACGTGTACGCGATGTATTCCAGGCCAATGGGAGTCAGATCCCACAGCCATCTTTTCGTCCTTTTACTCGTGAATCGGAACTAAAAACGCCTTGCTTGATTAATATCCTCGATTTTCGCGGCCATGTCACAAATCCCCTATCTCCCGCTAGTCTGTGAATCAGTCAGGGGTATGCATCACGGATATTTTCCCTGGTATCTTGACGTTGCTTAACTCCGAGATACTCGGAATTTGGTATATCGTCGACTATACACTTCCAATATGGTACAACTTCCCGTGTGCAGCTCCCATTAGTTCTTATCGAGGGGCCCTGTAATCAAAGTAGACTCTTGATTTGGGAGCGCCTCCCCAAGCCACCCTGTTTCATCACCCGTCCCGCGAGTCAAGTACACCGAGGGTATCTATGTTCAAGATGGGACGACACCAAGCTATCTTGGATTTAGACAAACTGTCAGCATTCCGTCCTTAGCCACTAGAGAAAGATTTCAGCTCCGATGGAAGTGAGGGAGTGAGATGACAGGGACCAGCCCTCTGGAGAGGTGCCCCTTTGTCCTCACATACTACTTAGATATGATGTATATGCCTACATATAATCCCGAAGTCGTTCGGTTGATATCTTCTTGCGCAGTGACAAATTCATTTCTCCATCATTTAGCTGGCTATAAGACATACATTGTGCTGAGTGCTATCTATACTCCCAATGATCATTGGTGATCATATACCTACCCACAATGAAGGTTCTCACTGCACACTTATTTACCCTGTTGGCAACCACCGTCAGGGCAAAGGATGAAGGCTCCTTTGCTGTCCTCCATTTCAACAGCGAGGGAGGCCAGTTCTCTACGGAGGGGCGCATGGATCCTATCGTGAGCCCTGGATCGGCTTCGACGCACTCGCATGGGATCATGGGAGGGAGTAACTTTGACCTCACCGTGGACGGCGAGCAGCTCCTGAACTCCAACTGCACCAATGCGAAAATCGCCAATGACAAGAGCAACTACTGGGCCCCCAACCTGTGGTTCCAGTCACCAGTCAACAGTACCTTCAAGAAAGTACCGCTGTTCTACATGAATGTCTACTACAAGTAAGACGGCACAGTCCCCATATGTCGATCATTGGCCCCTAATGCTCAATCAGATTCGATGCCACCAACGACGAGATCAAGGCATTCCCGCCGGGTCTCAAGATTGTCAGCGGCGATGCTTTAAAAAGATCGCCACCGGCCACAGGCGGACTTCAACTCGACCCCTCTCAGGGCGAGATACAAGCGGTGCAGTGGACTTGCCCTACGCAAGACAGCAATGCCAACCGTTATCCAGCCAATTCGGACGGCACCAAAGCTGGTATGCAAGACCCCACGAATAAGGGGAGCGGCGCAGGATTCCCAGTAGTGAACTGCGACGGTTACGCCTCACCTCTGCGGCAGGATATCCACATGCCATCCTGCTACAATCCAGATGCCGGACTGAACGATTATAAGAACAACATGGCCTTCCCCACCGCGGCAAGCGGCGGCAAGACGGACTGCCTCGAAGGATGGACACATGTTCCCCACCTATTCTACGAGGTGTACTACGACACGCCCCAGTTCCAGAACGACTGGGACCAGGACGGCGAGACGCAACCCTTCGTGCTGTCGAACGGGGACAGGACGGGGTACAGCTCCCACGCGGACTTCATCGCCGGCTGGGATACCGAAACCCTTCAGACTATCATCGACGGGTGCAATTCCGGCGACGCGGGCATGGATACATGTCCTGACATTATCGGGGGCGTCAATAAGGACGAAACGTGCCAGATTTCCTCTGCATTCCCCGACCCTACTGATGATTGGATCACGGATCTACCAGGAAACAATCCATTGTCTGGCTGGGGCGTATAGTGGCTCGTCTGTGTCTCCATGCTTTCATTCAGTACACATGATTACAACGTTACCCGCCGGCGGACTTCTACTTCTTGTTATTTACATTTTACCAAGGGTTTTTGAGATTCTCCTTTCTCTTCATTAGTATATAGATTCGATGTAGCAAGTACACTTTCGATCGTCTGTTTTGTGTTACTGCCGGACTTTCGCCTGTGCAGCTTCGTGCCGAGCTACCTGCGACAAAGACGAGCCCGTCATACCCCTATTTGAATTTCGTATGCCGAAGTACTTCGAAAGTTGGTTACTCTTCGCCTGGTCGCCTCTACCTCCTATATTGATCCATCACATTGACTTGTGCCAAGCTGATAGCCACTCTGCTGCATGTACTATGTTAAGATCATACAGTTTGGAATACGTGTGAACATACGATGGGGCACACACGCTGGTTTCAACATGAGCTATCTAGCACCTCTTTAAGTCTGAGGTCTTAGATGGAGCATCAGTCGCCCGCCACAACGTCCTGGTGTGTCAACCTCTTTACGTATTTCTTTGTTTACATTTCTTTGAAGCATCTATTTTTATGCCCCACATGCTCTATTCTGACAAGGGGTTTGTATGTTATTAAAAAGATGCCGTAAACTAACATGACTTTGTTTGACACGGCGATACAAATATGACAGATTGTGTGCTTGGCCTATTTTAATCATTTTCCATTCGCGCCCACCAGCTACTTGCGCTCCTATTCGCATCGTACCCAAACATGGCAACAATCCCCGATCACCAACCCTCCCTCGACAAGCGAAAGGCAGAAGAAATCACTGCTGATGTAGTCGAGGGGGATACGGTTGATGTCCCCGAGAGCCCGGAACATAAGAAAACCAAGGTCAATCAAGACAAAGAAGAAGGAGAGGTCGTCGAGAGCATAGAGCAACCGACGCCGGAAAAAGTTGAGATCAATCACAAGGACTATAAGCGTTGGGATGTTGGCATGGAGATGCCAGAAGGAAAACCCCGGCCAACCTCCAAGGGAGAAGCCGAGAAACGTCGGCGATCCGGCAGCGGCACCATCGAGGATCCTCTCATCATCTGGCTAGGCAAGATCCCCGCCGACGCCGAAGTTCAGAAGGCCAACGCAGACGTCGCACGCGAATCCGCCAAGCGCCTCGAGACCGCGACCCACGTCTACATCCGATCCGCAGCCCAGACCACCAAGTTCGTGGACAGAGACGGCAAGCGGATTCGAATCTGGAACCCGGACGTGATACCCTTCCGCCACGGCACGGCCAAGACCGACCCCTACATGTCTCTTGCGTTCGGCACGACTCCCGAGAACCTCGTCCTGTACGGCTACGTCCACGTCGACACCGACGAGGCCGGGAAGCCGGCAGGCCTGGCTACGTCCCGCAGTGCGGAGAACGTGGAAGGCGGGGACGACAGGGTGCTGGAGCTCTTCGAGCACGACGACCAGCAGCTCGACTGCGCGCCCTACTGCCCGAGCCACAGACGTTTCGAGGTTCTGATAAACATCTGCCAGCTCGCGCTCCCCAGGTTCTGTCCCCTGCACGACACCGAAGATCTGCTCGACCACTGGTGCCGCCGACCTCGGTGGAAGACGGAGGTTTATGGCGACCACTACTGTCCCTGCACCCACCACCTTGACGGGCTTCTGGACCACTACTGCCCCTGTCCCCACGACGAGGCCAGGAGATCGGTTTGGCCTAAGCCTTGCCCGCATAAGATATCCAGGAAGGCGGTTCACCTGCACTATTGCCCGCAGTACCCTTCGTGGGAGGAATCTGTTCCTCGATTAGGGGCAGTTTCCGCCCAAGCTTAGATGCGTGGATGATGCTCCTAGAACTTTAGTACTAGATTCGGCTGATAGACCTGGCCGTCATACTTTATAATAACCCTCCTTCTTAGACAGTCTTCGATATTGCGGAGCACAATTGGTGTGTAGAGTGTCTTTTATATAAAAGGCACTTTCGTACACTCATATGTTTAATAAATTGCAATTATTTTCCTGTGCTCTTTAACTGCCCGAAAGTCCGTGGAATAAATAATCACCCGCATAATCAGCTATGAGAAGTACGGTACTTCTTTTCTCCCATAATCCAAGCCACTACTCAACTGTCCCTTGCTCCAAATTTATATCTCTCCTTGCTCCGCAGGGACGTTGAGCTTCTGATTGTTCATTCTTAGCTTAAAGACTCAATATACAAAGTCATATGCCTATGTCACCAATAGTTCTATACCTCTCACCCTCCAAACCGTTGTCTATTCACGGAGCGGGCGTGTTACCAATCGCCAGGAATCTTCTACATCGAAATCCCCCTGCATAATTCTATAGAGGGGAAGCTTCTCCACCTATATCCAAGTGACGGCGGCATGAATTTACGTATAATCCCTGAGAGAGTTGCTCGTTTAGGTCATGGCTCAGACATGGTATAAAGTCAACCTAGCAATGAGGAAAACACGATGTTGTTGCACAGAGAGCGATAACCCTAGAAACTACAGATACCCACCGTATATACAACCATGTCCAGACACAGAGGCCTTCTAACAAGTAGGAACTCTTATCCATCGTCAGCATCTAGGAATCGCTTTGGGGCTCTCTATGGGGGCAACGTATTCAGCGGTCTCTTCGAATGCTATAGCTCTGTTAGTCTACTAACCTGACATCCTAGCCTGTCGATCATCATTGGTGTTTATATTAGTATCTAAAACACGTTGAAAGATGTAAGAGTGGATACGTTAGGGCAACGGAGAAATGTTTTGATACGGGGACATGGGAATTAGTCTTGCCAATATACAGGGGGTATATAGGATAAGATGCTTAGAAATAGTTTGAGGTTGTTCTTGGATAGAGAATAATACACATTGGAACATATCTACCGGAGCAACTCTGTTGGCCGTCCATGTAAGCAGTCCGTACAGTATCCGAACGAGCAGTCCATACGAATGATCCATGCGAAAAAAATAAGCGTACGGCACAGCAGGTACCTTTTTGAATACTTCGACAGCCGAAGAAGTATCGGAATTCTCCAGCGCTATCCTTTTCTGATTCTGATGTACCTAAGTTCCTGTCATTGCTTCGGAATAAGTAACGTAGGATATCGGGAAGCTGTCCTGGCCGTCTCCTCTATACTTCTTCGATCTCTGCCAAATACTCTACGAGGTGCCTACTTCATTTCTACTCGCAGAACCGATCATGGCGAGCACGCTGAAAAAGCAGATCGCGCTACGAAAAACGGCTCCCGACACCTACGTTGCCGACTGGCATAATGATTAGACCCTCGGCTCCAGTAAGCCGAGCTCATCTCACAACTCCCAGACCTTGTCTCTCGCGGCTGACATGCATTCCCAGCGCTCTGGGGCGGCAGCATCACGGCCGTCATCCACCACGCAGCCGCTACCCACGCCGCGACGGACCCGGCGCTGGCGTCGCGCGACCAGCCCGACATCCTGAGCATGCACGTCGAGTTCCTGCGCGCGTGCGAGCGGTGCCCGAGCACCGTCGTCGTGAGCGCGCTCAAGGTCGGCGCCATCACGAGCACGCTGCAGCTGCAGCTGTCGCAGAACGGGCGGCTGCGCGTCGTGGCCCTGGCCACCACGAACAACTTCGACAAGCCGCTGGGCCCGAGCGCGCCCACGTCGTGGGCCCTGCAGCCGCCGCCGCCGCCGCCGCCGGACCTGGCGGCCGTCGAGGCCCGGCGCCCGGACCGGCACTGGCTCCCCGCGCGGGTGGCGGGCGAGATCATCCCGGCGACGCGCCACCTGCTAACGCTGAGCCCGCGGCGCGGGTTCCCGGTCGACGGCGTCTACGACGCCTGGTACGGCTGCTACGACGCCGGCGAGCGCATGGACCCGAGTTTTGTGGCCATGATGGCCGACATAATCCCGTCCATGTTCGACACGCTGATACGCAACGGCGGGCCGTACGACGTGCACACCTTCCAGCGCAAGCTCGCGCGCTGGGCCGAGGAGCACCCCGGGGTGCCTGCTGAGATGGGCGACTCGCTCGCTGAGGCCATGCGCGTCACCACGTATAATAATACCGTCACGCTCGACCTCGAGTTCAAGAAGAGGGTCCCGGAGGATCTGCGCTGGATACAGACGAGGGTCGAGACCAAGATGCTGCGCGAAGGCAGGATGGATGTAGATATCACCATGTGCGACAGCGAGATGGAGCTCGTCTGCACGGCGCATCAGCTCATCCTCGTGCTGGAAGCCGAGAGGAAATTTCGAAAGAAGACGGAGGCCGTTTTGTAGATAGCTGCCCAAGGTACATTCTACCAGCCCAGCAGGCTAGACTTAATCATGCCATCATCGCCGTTGCCCTCATTTCACTGACCGTCTCCGACACTTACATAACCTACCCCCCAAAGATATGAGGATCATTTCAATATCCTTGGCAAGTAACTCATTCTCAAGCTGCAGGGGCTACTTAGCAGCGGTGTGAGTATAGTGAGGTCGGCCAGTATGTCGGGGGCCCTGGTAACCGCCGGGCGGGCTCGCTTTTCCTCCCTTCTTTCAGTCATGTACTACTTCCAGATATGGAGCTTGCACCTCACACTGCTGCGCAAGATCGCAATTGCAGGAATCTTCCTCCTGGGCGGCATGGCTATCGGCGCAGCGGCTGTCGGCTATCGGCGTCTACGTGACGCAAATCAGGTACAGCCTAGACCCGACTATGGACGAGAACAAGTCCGTGTCGACGGTTATGTACTGGTCGATCATCGAGGCGGGACTCTCATAGCCGCCTGCCTGCTTGCTACTCAGCACCTCTTCCGCGGCCGGTCCATCGGCTCTGTCGTGGCTAGCATGCGAAGCGACAACCCGCTGCCGAACTCCACCAGCTCTATCCAGAAACCTGCAGGGCCAAAGAGCTTGGCTGGTAAAAGTAGTGGGGTTAGCCATGAGCTAGGCGTGGAAAAAAGCGAAGGCGTGAAGTAAGGCACCGAGGTTTGGGAGAGGGTACACGTAGATATTGTGGCGTTATAAAGGTGGGCGTACCAGAATCGCAGTAACACATATCTTGAGGTATGGCAATGATCGAGCTGGGAGGGGGTGGCTACATTTGATGAACAGGCCTCAAGTAAAAGGATATTCAATAGATCGTATCAGAACGCTTATCAGTGCTATAGATCTTTTCTTCAGCTGCCTGCAATTCTTCAATGGGTATCAAACCAAAAACTCTATACCAAATCGTCATCTCATGCTCTCCATCACACGCATATATACGCCTCCAACTCCGCTCTTCATACAAGAAGAAAACTCACTCAAGCAAGCCAAAACCAAGCCTTCTGGACCCAGTTGCGGGGCACGGGCTCGACCTCGGCGGCGCACATGTCGTCCATCTCCTTCTTTCCGCTGAGGACGTCGACGTCGTCGGTGCGGATGGCGAGGGGGGTGCGGTAGACGATCTTGTGGCCGAGGTAGAGGGCGAGGAAGATGGGGATGGTGATGTAGGCGGCGAGGAAGCTGGACGCGGACCACTGGGACGGGAAGAAGACCTGGAAGCCGTTGGTGAGCGTGAGGAGCGAGATGAGCAGGAGCGCGGCGTAGGTGGCGTAGGGCTGGAGCGGGGTGCGGAAGGGCAGCGCCTCGAGCATGCCGCGGCGGGCCATGGCGCGCCGGAAGCGCAGGTACGTGACCATGACGACGATCCAGGCGATGAAGCCCGAGATGGTCGAGATGTTGGTGAACCACTGGAACACCTCGGCGCCGCCGTTGCTGACGTTGAGGAAGGCGAGGCAGCCGATGAGCAGCGTGAAGCCGACGGCGACCCAGGGCACGCCGCGCCGCGTCGTCAGCGCGAACCAGCGCGGCGCCTGCCCGTTGAGCGCCATCGAGTACAGCACGCGCGAGCCCGAGTAGCAGAAGGCGTTGCCGGCGGACCACGCCGACGTGAGGATGGCCGCGTTGATGATGTGGTTGAGGACGGGGATGCCGGCGCGCGCGATGCCGATGACGTACGGGCTCGCCGACGCGTTGGAGTCGCCCGACAGCAGGCGGTCGTCGTCGTTGGGCACCACGACGCCGATGACGAGCGAGCCGAGCCCGTAGAAGACGGCGAGCCGCCACACGAAGCGCCGCGCCGCCTTGGGGATGTTGCGGCGCGGCGCCACCGTCTCGCCCGCCGACAGCGCGATCAGCTCGGGCGACGTGATGAAGGAGAATCCGGCGCGCACGAGCGCCGTCCAGTACGCGAGGAAGCGCCCGGTGCTGCCGCCGACCAGGTACGGCACGAAGGCGCCGGGCGGGTCGCGCCAGTAGCGGAAGTAGAGGGGGTCGTGAGTGGGCCCGCCGCCGAAGAAGAGGACGATGCCGAGGATGATGAGGCCGATGATGGTCAGCAGCTTGACGCTGGCGAACCAAAACTCGGCCTCGCCGAAGAAGGACACGGCGATGATGTTGAGGAACAGGATGACGAGCAGCTGGATGGCGATCCAAACGGCCACGGGCACCGCCGTCGTCCAGTACTGCAGGATGATGGCGCCGGCCGTGCACTCGGCCCCGATCAGCATCGCGTACGCGTACCAGTAGTTCCACCCCGAGGCGAATGCCAGACTAGGCTCGACGAAGCGGCCGACGAAGTACGGGATCGAGATGCCTTTCATGGGCAGGTACGTGACCATCTCGGCGAGGTCGTTCATCACCACCCATACGCAGAGCATCATGGAGAGGTACGCCATGAAGAGCGGCGCCGGGCCTGTGGTTGCGAGGATCTGGCCTGATCCGACGAATAGACCAGTTCCGATCCTACGAGGGGTTAGTTTGCTTTTTCTCCTTTATTCCCCCTCTTATGGCAGCAGGACACGATGGCGGTGTTGGCATCGGAAAGGACGATGGAATGGAGGGGGGGGGGGGGAAGCTTACGCGCCGCCCAAGGCCAGGAACTGAATGTGTCGACTTTTCAGTCCTCTCTTGAGCTGGTGAGAGGACTCGAGGTTCATCTCGCCGATCTGGTTCGACGCGGTGCGATCGAGGACCGCAGGCTCTGACTCCGACTTGCCCCGGCCGGCCTCGTCGGCGGCGTAGGCCACCTCGTCGCTTTCGTGGCCCATGTTTCGTTTTCTGCGCGAATCAAGACTCCGACTTCATGTAGGCTAGTACCGGACGGAGAAGGAAAAAGAGACTCTGCTCTCGTAACAACGCGCGCAAGCTATCGCATTTATTCGAGCTTGGATGATTGACACGGACGGCAAGGCGACAGAGCGACGAGTCAAGACGAGGGTAGGGGAGGTCCAGCTGAGAACGAGCGCGGGCCGAATATTTATCAAAGGTAAGCAGGGGGATTTATCTAGAGGAGGATCCCTCGAGCTGATAAAAGCGTGGGATTACGTACAGGAATACAGTCGACCGAAAGCTCGTGTCTTGTGGCTCCGATGCGACGCTGAGAGAGGGCGATGTGGATCGCCGAGTCGAGCATTGCCTATTGAGGCGTAGTTATATCGTGGAGAAGGCGGCTCAATCTTGTTATCTTCGCCTAGCTGAGCTGACGAGAGGAGTATCGCCGAGTGAGAACGGCCTGGCTATCTTGGAGCGGGAAGACTAAGAGCTAGCGAGGCAGTGAGGTTGGAGACGAACCACCGTTGGAGGCTTAACCACTATTCAATAATTTTTTTTTCTTCACTTGGACCGAAGTATTATCTGCATAATGACGGAGCATAACGTGAGCGGCGCACAGAAATTGTACGGTCTGAAATTCGGTGTCCGAAATGGGCATAGGCGTGGCCAATTTCGATTGCCGCTCCTATCCGAGTTTTGATCCGCTCATCTTGAAGCTTCTGCGATAACAGTGCTTGGCGCGAGGAATAAATACACAAGCTGACGAGTCAAGACAAAGAATACAAGGCAAAGATAAAAGACAAGTCATCTAGTAAACAGTGGATACGATATATGATTTTATATTCGCCGACACCTTATCGAGCTGTCCACTTGTGTGAACGTGTGGCGTGTGAAACCTCCCCAACAGAAGTCCGTGACTCCGGCTCCTGCATTGAAACTTGATATATGTTCATGTTTGCTGTCTTCTGCAGCTGTTCCACCCCCGCCCTCTCATCTATATAATATTCGGCTCTATCTTGTGATCTTCCTCTGAACGGTATTCAAAAGTTCTCATCTATGAAGGTCTCCTAAAAGGATGCGCTTCCGTATTCAACACATAATCGTCTAAGCTGATGAGGTTCGGGTCCGAATATCTGTAGCACAACTTATTAGCATCCCCCCATTGGTTACCGCCAGCAGCCACCCGCCACTCGGAGTCACTTACAGCAAGTAGAAGTACTTGAGCGTTTCCGCCATCCAAAAGCTCTCCATCGCGTCCTCCTTGTCCGGGTTCGGTATCAGCACGTTATCGATGGCGCTGTTGCCAGCCTCCGTTCGAGTATGGCTAACGATGGCATTGAACATCTTCCATCCCTTATCCTGCCAAGTTGTGTCGCCCGTGATACGGTACATGTACCAGACAGATTCAATAGCTTCCGGTCTGTGAAGAGTCGAGTCAGTTAGGCTTCAAGATTACATCGGTGGTAATCCGCGGACATGTACTCACCGTAGGATATACCCGTGGTAGCCGGCACTGACGAAACCAGGCGGCAGCATCTCCGACAGGATTTTGCCTTCCACGTAGCTTTCATGAGATATCGGTTTCATCAAGCCAGGAATCTCGCCCTCGTCCTCGTCCTCTTCTTCATAAAGAGGTGCCTGGTCATCATCGCTTATGGATGCTACCGTGGCATCGCGACCGCTATCGTCGTCGTCGCTAGTCGAGTGGCCTATTGGCGTAGGCGGGGCCCTCTTCTGCAGTCCGGCACCGTCCTTTTCACCCGAAGCCGCACCGAGATTCTTATGCCCCTTCAGCCGCGCCTTCTGTGCCTTTCGGGCCTCTCTCTCTTTCTCTTTCTTCTCATATTCCGCAATCTGCTCGTTGCGACTCTCGTACAGCGGATCTAGCCATAGCTTGTACGCCGTCTCGTTCCAGTGGCAGTTGTTAACCTCGGCGCACGGGACGACACTCCCACCCTCGGGCATAATTCCACTGGGGGTGCTTTCGTAAGCCCACACGCACCCGTCGGTGAGCCGCTTTCCGATCTCGACATCCTCGGGTACGTCAAAAATCTTTCCGCCCATGCCGAACATGCCGCCGATGAAGCAGGTAAGGTGGGTAACTTCCCACTCCACCACGGCATCCGTCTCCGGGCTCCCCTCGGTGTTGATCTTTGCCGAGAACAGGATATCACGGTCGTCAGGTACCATCGGTCGGAAGAGGAGCCATTTCTTGACGGCTGCGGCCACCTTCATGTGCATAGTCTTGTACTTGGGCTCGAGGCCGCCGAGGAGCAGCCATTGCTTGGGGAAGTACTCGTACGTGCTGTCTTGACTCCCGCCCATGCTGTATTGTTCTGACGAAATCCACGATCCCGGCGCCAGTCCCTGATGAACGCACTTCTCTTTCTTCTTTTCCTCCTCTAACTCCTCTGAGCCGAGAAAGCTACCTTCAAACTTTCTTTCGGAAGGATATTGGCCCCTCTTGTTAATAGGAGAGCTGATAGGTTCTAACGGGGCGTGCATCTCTTCATTAATTGCCCCCACTGCAGAACGCCCGTGAGATGTGGTCAATTCCTCCTCAGCGGTGTCGCTCTTCTTAGTGAGTTCATCAACGCTCTTTGGTTTACTGGACTTGGCGGTCTTTGAATCGAATTCCTCGAGTTTGGCCAGTCGCTCTTCTTCAAGTTGGGCCGCCTTGGCAGCAATCTCGGCTTCTGCTGTCCGGTTGCAGCCCGTCGCGTCAACACGCTCGGGGAAAATGCCGGGTATCGTCGTTCCTCGTTCTTGCCACTCGTAGAAGGCATCAGTGACGCGTGCTACGGCGTCGTAGTATTTGTCCTCCTTCGTGATCTGCGCGAGGCGGGTGAATTCCATGGCGAGGGAACCCAGCTCCGCGACACTTACGCCCGACTCAGCTCTCTTAGGCTTGGAGGCAATATCGGGCTTCCAGTCATAGTACAGAACAGGCATACGATTTGGCGTATCGAACACGCCCATCAAGATTTCGGCCAGGTCGATGGCCTTTTCGAGAAGTATATCGTATCCCCCAGCCTTACCACCACTAACGTCATACGCAGCCACCAACCCGCCGAGGTAGCGGATGGTCGTCTCGAATACGGGGATCTGGGAGCGCTCAGAAGTGGTGAAGTCGATCTTTTCGACTTCGAGCAGCGCCTCCTCGAACTCCTTCTTCATACCCATGATCCACAAAGTATCCAGCGCGTCGACCAATGTAGCGGCCCAGCCGCAGAAGGGGTCCCGGAACTTCTTAGAAACGGGACTGAGCTCGTCATGTCCCTTAGCATAGGTCATGTAGCCATTCCAGCTGCGCACCATCTCCGCTTTCACCTTGGAAAGGCGGTCAAGACGCTTTTCCTTCACTTCAGCCGACTCTCGTCCGAATTCGTGTTGCACTGCGGGAATAGACTTGGGTTTTCCGGTCGGTAGAGGGATGATTTCGTCTTTAGGGACGGGGAAGTGCTCGGGAACCTTCTTCCAGTGGATCGTAGTGGTCGTCTGCGTCTTCGGTTTGTGCGCGCCGGGCGCACCGTGGATACCTTTCCCAGCGCCCTTAGCTCCCTGGCCTATGTTCTTGTCTGGGATGTCGATCAACGGGGCGGTCGTAGTCTTCGCAGCGGCGTCTTTGTCGTACACGAGTACTCTGGTTTCGTCGGTCGAATCCGTTGTCTTGATCGGCGTAGGGACTTGGAACTTATCGCGGCCCTCTTCGTCGGCGGCAGGTCTTAGATTGGGGATCTTAACTTCGTCAGGGTCCTCCTCCGTCTTGCCGAGAGACTGCTGGGCAAAATCATGCTGTCCACCTGGCCATTGCTCGCCATTCTTGCCGGAAGATTGCTTGTTAGTCGTATCGAGAGGTCGTTGGGGAGCTGATTTCGGAGGGGCTTTCGGGTGAGGGATGGACGCCGGCACAGAGTCCCAGGGGTCGTTGTTTATGGTAGTCCGGTATAACACGAACACGATGACGGCAGCAAAGAAGGCATAGTAGCGATATCTCCGTAGGCGAAGCATAGCTGCAATTGTGATCGATATCTAGGGTACGCCACTCATGTGTGAGGCTCACGCAGCCAAGAGGCGTGGGATTGAAGCGAAAGGAGGATTAGCCAAGACACGATCTTATCATTTTTATCCAGCGTCGCGAGTATAGGGGGTGGACTAGGCACGGTCAAACGAATATCGAGCCAACGTTAGAGCAACAGGAAGCTGGAGAAGGTGAGTCTGTAGAACACATGGACTCGGTCTATTGAATAGTCTTGCTAGATCTAGACGAACATGTTAATTGAAACGGAGGCGACTGTTGAGACTTGCCATATCCAAGGGGGCAGTAGAGGGTCAGCAAGGGCGTCTTGGGGGAAGGACAGATAGCCAACAACACCAGCGGACACGGCCATGACTGACTAGAATTGCCGGGGCGAGTAAGGTCGCAAGAGCGGTTGAAATGATACTGCTAACGGTCCAGATTGAATAGGCAGGCCTGGGTAGCCGGTAGCTGATGGAGCAGGGCCGGACCGGTTGGCAGGCTACGGGCCAGGAAGAGGCTTGGCATATTCCTGCATTGATACTGTGAAGTTGCTTGGGGCAGGCCAAGACAGAGCTATTATGGTGTGTGCGGCTTATTCTTGGCGGAGGTCCATTAGGCTGTCTGGACCCTTCTGCTGCTCACCCTGTCACCTCGACTGATTCCTGGGATACAACATGGAATATAGTACACAGATAGGATCTAGGATCACAATGGAGAAACAAGAGTAAACAAGAAAAAAGGCGGGATGAATTGTGATGGCTTCAGGGGTGAAGTTGTAATACTATGTGGTAGATAGAACATGAAGAGATGAAGTGATAAAGTCGCGACGAGACGAGATTTGTGTTCAAATTCTGATTGGGACGACTAAAACGACCCGATGTACCCAAGTACCCACAAGGTACGAATGTACATCTGACCCGGCGGGCGCGCTGTTGCAGCCGGCGTCCCTCGTCCCGTTTCCGCTTTCAAGCCATTGCGGGTGCGGTCGTTGCGGGCTGTTGTAACTAACTACTTGGAGGTAGGTAGTACGAAGAATCTAGACTCTCCTTCCAAGATCCGTTCTATTTATTCTACTGCGGTATATATCAACTCCACGTATGTGAACCAATTTATTCGCATTCTTGAGAAGACACCTGAGCTGGATTACCTACCTGTACCTTGCTATCAGGTACAGTAGATCAAGGAAAAAATTACGATAGGTCCACAATCAACCGTGTCTCAAAATCGTTACAGCTCAAACAGCCCGGCGATCGATCTTCGCGGGGTGCATGAATGATCCGCGCAGCCCGCCTTGCCTTGCCGGCCTTTCCCCGTCTTCGCCCCTCCCCCGTCCTTCTTTGCCTACAGTACCGAGTACAAAGCTAGCTCCGTAGCTCCGCCGTGCTCCCAAGCTCATGCCACCCCTTCTAGAAGGCCAACCCCTCTGTTCGTATGCATACTACTGTTTCTTAGATCGCAGCATCGGCGTACACGGCGGCGGGCCTCCGTACCGCATCTCGATGTCTTGCGCCTTGAAGCCGCACCGATTGCAGATGCCTAGCCCCCGTATCCCGGCGTCGAGGTAGCAGGGAACGTCGAGCTTGTCCGCGAGATTCGTCGCCCACGCTACCAGCGCCGACGCGTACCCTCTCCCGCGGCTGGTCGACTTGGTCATGACGAGTTCGATGACTGCAGATCTCAGAAGTCGGCGACAATCTTCATGAGGGGTAAGGAGACGGGAGGAAGCAACCTACAGACGTGGCCCTCCTTTCCCACGACGAGGTAGTGTGCTCTGCCCAGGGGCTCGAAGAAGTCTGCCAGCTTCTCTTCGCTTATCCCGGGTATGTCTTCGCAGCGCCCCCATCGCGTCTTCCACGACTTTCCGGCAATGCTCTGTCCTGGCCGCACTATGTGGGCAATCGCAAGCGCAACCGGTTTGCCTGATCTCTTGTTAGCAACAGCCACGAATAGCCACTCAATGTTATCATCTCGAACATGTTCGTACCATTCAGATTCCTCACGACGGCCACTTTTGGCTCAGGCCTATAGTAAGACTTCTGGCTGAGGAAGTTCTCAAAACTCCGCTGGAGCCACTGCCGTCCGCCCTCGTTATGCGGAAATAGGGCTTCTCCGGGTCCGCTGAAGGCTTCCCAGAATATCTCGACGAGGTCCGAGACGTCGTCCACGGTTGCTAGGCTTACCTTGCCCGCCTGACTTGCCATCACATCTATGAGGTCTCTCTCAAGTAAAGGTAAAGCTTTCTAGGGGACTTCCCCTCTCAAATAGATGAGCGTATCTGGCTTCTTTATCTCCGTCGCTTGCTCAGCTAGTGACGCATTTAGGGTTCCGGCATGTCGAGCTCGCCGAGCTGTTGCTGTCGTCAACTTTAACTTTTCCCCCAATAACAACGTCTGCGGCCCTGTCTGAAAGGGGCGTCGAACCTAGTTTCCCCGCAATGTGCCTAGATGCCGGTCGTCATTGTGAGTCATGGACTAATAGCCATCGCGCTTCAAACAGTTCGTCAGTTTCAGCTGAAGGCAGATATCCTTCGCTCACATGATAATGATCGATTTATGTTCTCTACACCGATCCAATGAAGGATCTTGTGCTCCGGAGCAGTTGAACTTTCTCGGCCTGGATATCTAGCCTTACTTTACGAGATGAAGCATTGCCCGCAGCATCACTCAGCGCGCTCTATACTTGTGCTTGCGTCAGGCGGAAGTCTCCGCTTACGGGCCATCACACTCTGATGTGCCTGTCGAGAGCTAGGTTTTAACGGTTTTTATTACAGCTCGGAGTTACAAGTTTGGTCCGCCACGCGCGTCCTGGTTTCATATGATCTAAGGGAGGGTTTGCTTGCCCATTTCCTACTCACTTAGAATTATAACATGCGCATGACAAGTCGACTGGAAGATAGTGCCGTTGATTCAATAGTCGTATGCTGTCAAGCTGTACCAAGTATGTCTCTACCTTAAAACTCAGATGTCACCCCTCAGTAGTCTTCTTCATATTCTCCCTCCAGGCAATAACCCTCCTTGCAACCTTCGCAGAGCTCGGTTTTGTGTGGTAACCCTTTCTTTGGGGTATATTGCGGTGCCTGCACCCTGACACCCGCCCATTTCTTGAGCCTATATCCAACTCGATCGATATATGAGTCTACGTCAAGCGCCAATAAGCCGAGTTTGTTGCAGGACTGGCAGCGTTGGTTGAAGACGACGGCGTTATACCCGTTCCCGGCGAACCCCCTGATCAATATGGCCACTCTCTTGCTGCCCCAGCCAATTCTCGTGCAGCCGCCGTTCTCGCATCGGAACTTGCCCATCACGTTGGTCGAATACTCTTGTTGGGATCCGGTGGTTTTGGTGTTAAACCATATTTTGGGTATGTCGTCAGAGACGGCTTTCGAAACGTCTTGGTGGAGTGTTGGAAACATATAAGAGGTCTTTGCCTCGTTCGTCAGCTTCAGCAGCTTGTTGAGCATTGCTTTTTGGAGCTAGGCTATTCAAATGATGACTGAGTATTGTAAGATTGTTCTCTGGACTTCAGGTCCTCTCATTTCGAATCGCAAGTAGCAGAGTCCCTAGTAGTCTTATATGCCTCTTCATACACGCATCCGACACGTAACCGGCGTAGGACGGTTTCAACCTGTTGACGAAATGCAAATAACAGCCTCATCTTGCAGCTACCAGGGCCAATGAACAGCCATTGGCGGCCTCGGTTTTTCTACATGTTGGTATCGTGGTGTGCTGCTTGTCATCCGCATTGGGTGCCTTGAGACAAGTGTGGCGCGGATACTTACCTGACAGCACCAACAGGCTAAGATATGCCCGTTCCCGCTGTTGCAGACGCCGCTGAATCGATCAGTCATTTACAGGTCGGCGTTTGCATGTCCAACGCGTACCAGATTTCGAGTGCTCATCCCACCGAGGGTTACCACCACTCAGCCCCTTAGACCGGGCTCCCAGGCTGCCACGATGATATTAGCGAGTACGAGTACCTACAATCATAGAGCAGCAGGTGAGGTCTGAAGAGTGGATATTCTGGGAGCCCCGCCTCACCGGCCGTGGGGCACAACTTTTAGCTGACTGCCTCGGCTGTCACTCTACGGCTTACTCCGGCGCTCGGCCTAAAAATTCGACACATCAATTCCAGTAAACGCCGACGACAATCTTACATAGAAATCGAAAGGAACAATGGCGACACAGACTCAAACGATACCCCTGTCTCGTAGAGACGAGCCGGATGCTGACCTGGCACCGATCTTGCCACCAATATCACGCAGGAAGCAGGCTACCGTGCTCTTGTCGGCGTTTGTAGCCATCGCGTTGACGATCGGATACAACCAATGCTTTGGCGTCTTCCAAGAGTATTACCTGTCGCCCAGCCAGGATATTCTCACACCCGCCCCGGCTGACCAGGTTTCGCCGCCGACGGCATTGCTTGCCTTCGTGGGAACATTATGTTACGGGCTTACCTGGGCCGGCGGCCTGTTCGTCAATCCCGTCATATCGCGTATCGAGCACGGTGCCTGGACCCCGACGACGCCGTCGACACGACTATGGCGTCGTAGATTGCTACGACTATTGCGGCCGCGGACTATAACCGTTTCGGGCGTGCTCGTGACGACCCTCGGCTTTACGCTGGCTTCCTTCAGTAGGTCCATATGGCACCTCCTCCTGACGCAGGGCTTCCTCGTCGGTCTTGGCATGTCGCTTTTGTATTTTCCGCTCCTAGCTCCGGCTCCTGAGTTCTTTACCAACCACCGAGCTACAGCAATGGGTTTCGTAAGTGTTCTTTCCATACCTCTTTGGTAAAGCAAGATTGCCCCTCCTGGTCACCTTAGCTAACTGCTCCGCTGTTAGATTCTAGCTGGAGGAGGTGCTGGTGGTCTTATATTCTCCCCGGTTATTCGGGCTCTTCTAAGCTCCGTCGGCGGCCGTTGGACGCTCCGGATCTACGCCGTGATTAACCTACTCGCTGGGTTGCCTGTTGCATGGGCAGTACCCCGAAGCCGATTTGCGGGTGTTTCGACCGCCGATGCACCGGAGAGGCAAAATACGCATGTCTCACGCGCCTTGGCGACGCAGGCAACCTTCATCTTCTCTGTCATCGCCGCATTTCTCCAGGTAAGCGAGGGAACCGGTCATGCGCGCAAGAAACTTCTCTCCTCTTCCTGACGACGCTGAGAACTTGTTCGGAGCGTTGTCTCCCTTCTCATGAAATATTTACTCGGTTACAAGCACTTCAGTTGCGCAATGACTAACCCTTGACCAGTCAGCGGGTGCCCAATTACCCCTATCCTTTATCCCTAGCTACACCACCTCCCTAGGCCTCAACGTCTCTCAGGGCGCCAACTACCTCGCCGCGAGCAACGCCATCAACGCGGTGTCGCGCGTGCTGACGGGATACGCGGGGGACCGGCTCGGGCGGCAGAACACGCTGGTGCTGACGCTGCTGCTGGCGGCGACGAGCGTGTTCGCGCTGTGGCTGTCGAGCGTGCTGGCGGCGGCGTCGCCGTCGTCGCTGCCGCTGTGGCTGGCCTTCATCGCGCTGTACAGCGTCTCGGCGGGCGGGTACTACGCGCTGTTCCCGGCCCTCATCGCCGAGGTCTTCGGCATCCGCCACTACGCCGCCGTCAACGCCTTCATCCTCTTCGTCCGCGGCCTCGGCACCATGTTCGGCAGCCCCGTCGGCGGCCAGCTCCTCGGCAGCGCCGAGCTCGGCGCCGCCGCTTACGCGGGTATCGCGTACTGGGACGGCGCGCTCCTCATGGGCGCTACTGCTTGCTGCGTCGGCGTGCGGTTGGCTGACGGGAAGGGGAAGGGATGGAAGTGGATTGCTTGAGGCGGTTTGTTCTGCACAGAACCACTTCAAGGGCTCGATCCAGGTACATACATGTAGCACGATGTTAACCCAACTAACAAGAAACTGGTTCACATTAGGCAACCAAGCCATGAGTCCGAATCATAAGGTCTTGTGCCAATAAAGTACCCCACTCCCTTCATCCAGCGGTTTGGCTCATATTACATGAAATTCCTACTATTTGATGCCTTAATTATGTTCTTAAACCTGAACGCCATGCTTGGTATGAATCATTGTTCGAGCTGATATGCCCTCAGTCTATGCCAGTACTACCTCGTTTCGACTTCTATCAATACAAATCAGGTCTGTCAAGCTACGTACCAGGTGACGTCCGGTCTTCTAACAGTATCTCCTCCGACTCTCTTCCGTCCGCAGACTCGTAACCTGTAGGTAGCTTCCCGCTGCCAGAGGCGGGAGCGGGTGCGCAAGCCGCGCAATGTCGCGCCTCCTCGGTGCTCTTGAGGAAGATGCCGCCGACGGCGAGCGTGAATATCTTCCAGATCGCCTGCAGGATGACGAGGTCGGCCACCAACACCGACATGAAGAGCGTGCCCGGGGACTTGAGCTGCGGCACCTGGCACAGGTAGTCGGCCGCCAGCTGCGACTGGTTGACCTGCAGCGGCGGCTGCGGGGCCTGCGACGGGTCGAAGTCGCGCATGAAGGTCTGGCCGTCGAGCCCCCATCGGAACAGGCGATCGAGAGTCTGGTTCGCCTGTGTCAGGTTCGCGCTCAGGCTCGCGAGCAGCTCAGGGCGCGCCAGCATGTTGGGCATGGCGGCGTCGTTGCGGCCCAGGTCCGCCAGCACCGTGAACCACATCGACTTGCCGAGCTTCTCGACGCCGCGCCAGATGCCGGGTAGCGGCCGCGCGAACGCGGGATGGTCCGCCGGGCTGTTCGCCAGTTCCGTGATTGATGTCGAGTTGCAGAACCGGTTGTTCAGGTACGCGATGCCGGTCGAGTTCAGCGGGATGAAGAAGCACGCGCCCACGAGCAGGAAGTCGAGACTTTGTACCTGGTCTTCCATCGATCCCTGCAACGTCATGTTGCGGTTGAGGTTTATGACGCCCTTGAAGAAGGGCGGCGGGCTCCTCTTCATGTTCTCGTTGAAGAAGTCCCGCATGACGGTCCGCCAGTATATGTTTAGGAGCGAGTAGCCCCAATATATGGATGGTTCGCCGGTCTTGTTCAGGCTGAGGAACGTCGATCGCGCGCTTTCCGGCGGGGGGATCGCGTCGTACGTAGAACGCAGCTGGAAATAAACTCGTCCCGCGCTCGTGTCAATGGAACAATCGGTCTTCGCCGTCACCGTGCCGCCAACGGTGGAGACGGCGAGCTGCCCAGGCGTCCTATCGGGTCCTTCTATTTGTATCTGTATTTCAGAAATGTTGCAGTTCTGGATCGGGTTGTTCTTGTATATCAGCGACCCCTGGTACAGCTTCGTGTTGTCTTCGCCCAGATGCCACACGTTTGACAACTCGTACGGGAACGCTCTCTTGTTCGTGTATATGTTGCTCTGGATCTGTAGGCTCGCCGGTTCGCACGAGGCGCGCGCCCCGACGAGGTACGACGGCCATTTCGAGAACCAGATGGAGTGCGACTCGGTTGCGTTTGGGTCCGACGATGAGGTGGGCACGAGTTCGTAGCCCGTGGCGGCTACATTAAGGAATGAGATCAGCGCGGTTAGTACTATGCCGCCGACGACTACTACGGGAGTGAACCATTTGAAGGGATAAGCGCGTGTGATATTATATGAGAAGAGCGAGCGATGTTCCATGGTAAACCAACAGGGGGCCCTATGCTGCCTCAAGAGAAATCCCGTAAGAAAACGCAACAGAAAAAAGCCGAAACTTCCAAAGGAAACCCAAATGGCATTCCAAGTTGCAGATCTGCATCTTATCTATCTACTAGTTTGTCAGCCCTAATACTACTTGAAGGGGCTCTTCTCTGCTTGTTTCTCTGCTTATCCCTCTCCCTAACCTTAGTCGTCGATAGAGGCTGACACTATCCACTCAGCTGTTCCAAACGGTTGGTAAGAGTGAGATTTTAGAAAGTCCGCCGAAGGGCTGACGTCCCCTTGCTAGCGGCTGACACGTCTAGATCTGGCTCAGGATTTTTCAGCACGGCCTCGGAATCCTTTAGACATGCGGCATTGATGCGTTCAGTTCTCCTCCTCGTCCGGAGAGCAGGCTTGCTTCCATCTCTCGTCGCCGTGCTTGACATTTATCGCGGCCTGCACTCTGTTCGAGCTCAAGAAGTCCTCGAGCGCGCAGGACCCGTACTTGTCACTGCGGCATCCGGTCGGGCCCACGTCGAAGCTGGCGCCGTTCACAGTCAACTGGATCCTGATCTTCTCCTTGCCGCCGCACTCCAGCCGCTTGAAGAGCATGTACCCGCCGAACGGCATCTGCCTGCCGGCTCTCCAGGACCTGTGCGGGTCAACGGGGCCGGCCGGCGGGTACGACTTGTCGGCGGCGAGGCCGAGCGCGGTTAGGCCAAGGGCGATTGTCTTGTCGTGGCCGAAGTTGAACGAGAACTTTTCAGTATCATCCTCATCGCGGCGTAGGAAGTCCGTGACATTGCCGACGAGCATGCTGCCCAGCACGGCACCCATGTCGCCCGGCAGCCCGTAGCCGGAGAAGCCGCGCATGCGCAGGTCCGACTCGTACTCGCTGTCGAGGATCTCGGCGCGCCGGAACACGCCGCACCAGGGCGACGACCCGATGCCGCGCGCCGAAGTCCCGTACGCGCAGTCGAACAGCATCGCCTGCACGTGCGCGGCCGTGAACCGGACGCCCGGGTACGCGCCCGCGAGCACCGCGTTCACGCGCTTCGCGATGGGCGGCAGGTAGACGGCCTGCCAGCGGGCGACGGCGTCGTCGGCCACGTCGTCGCTCCACCGCTCGCACGTCTTGTGCGGCGTGATCCAGCTGACCGTCTCGTTGTTCTCGCCGACGATGCGCAGGTCGGCGGTCGCGTTGCCGTCGCGCCCGTAGTAGCCGTCCATGAACCAGCGCGCCGACTCGATGACGCGGTCCTCGTCGGCCGCCAGCACGTCCGCCTCGGTGTACAGCTCCGGGTGGTGCAGCCGCAGCGCCACGCCGCGGTCGAAGAGCTGCTTGCGCCCCGGCGCCGTCAGGTCGTCGACCCGGAAGTTGGCGGCCCAGCCGCGGACCAGGAACGACCAGGCGCCTGGCAGCTTGGCGCGCGGGTTCGCGAAGAGCGCGCTGTTATTGCTGATGTACGATGACAGGTCCTGGATGACGTCGAGCTCCTCGGCGTGGGGATACCGGCTGCCGTGTCTGTGGATGAGAAAGGCCTTGGATATGCTGCATCCCGGCGGCTCGCCCGATTTCAGCGACTTTGGCGTGTTTGGAGGCACGAAGAACGGAGACCGATGCCCCAAATGTCTATATAATTGGAATGATTTGTCGTCCACAGTGGCGGCAGGCAATATCATATTAGAGCCTGCCGTGAGGTCGAGTCCAGGGAATCGTGAAACCAAGAACGATGTTGCAATCAAGCAGCCTAGTAGTATAGCCAGACTCCATCGTCGACTCCCATTACGTTGTCTACTCGCTCTATTGTGAGCATCCCGATCAACTTGAAAAGGTTGCTTTTCGTCCATCATTCTGTCGTTTTGGGGCTCAGAAAATAGGACTTGGGATAAGCGCTGCGGGGTGTTTTCACTCAAAGCCCTGTAACTAAATAGTACGGACTAGGCCGCCAACGTGAGTTACGATGAGATGAACAATCAACTTTTAGAATTCTAAAGCAAGAAACTTATCGGAAAAGAATGTTATATAGCTCGTCTCTCCCGTCTTTGCTGAGGCCTCACCATATGAGGCTATGCAACGCAGGTAGTACATGTATTGCATCATGTTGATCGCCCAGTTGTGCAATGGGGTAGCATTAAGCTGCATGTATGGAGGGGTTAGGGCCATTCATGCCTCACCAAATGCATTGTAGCTGCAAAGGTGAGAAGAAATACCAGTTGATCTCCAAAATTCCCTCTGCGACGCCGATCATGTATGTATTCAGACATGGAGATGTTTTTCTTGCCTTTTGTCTAGGCCTGGCCACCGTCCACTACTGATGCTATCTACAATCTCACGGACCCTTATGATGATTCAATTCTGAGCCGATAGCTTCACCTGAAACTTCTCACCCCAATGCACAAACTGTACATAAGACTGCACGATATGGGGAAGCCAAATGTCTATTCATCTGCACTAATAAGGATATTATACTCGAGTTACTATAATATTTGATGCCGCTGTTCCTCATTCCCGATAAAAGATGCAGTTCACACATAGCAACCATATTTGATTGTACTTGAGTGAGATTTTGAGGTTATTCCCATCTACGTAATTGAGATTAGGACTTAGTCCTCTGGTGGAGAAAGGGGCATGCAGTGGATAGGGGGGGGGGAGGGGGGAAGTGGATGACTTAAATACATATTCCCTCTCGCTGCATAGCTACCTCCCGCAAACCAATATGTGACTGCTCCCGTTGAACTAATTTTTGGTTTTTTTACGATATACTTTGTGTACATCCTATACACCGTCTCAAGGAACTGAAATGCATACATGTCGCACCTTAACTACGAGTTTCGATGAAAAATACACGCGCGGATGTTTCACGATTATGGAGTAAGTTGCATCTTCTGACCGACAATTTGACAGCGGATTACCCCGCCAGGCCCGCTATAGCCTACTCCCAGTAGATCCCTAAACACCTGCCAGCCCTGCCAGCCTACAGGCTACCAGCCCACCTCCCAGCCCCCCTGCCCCCCTAAGCATGCGGGGACGAGTAACGAACACCACGTCACGGTTTTCATGCTGGGTCTTCGTATTTGACGTGTAAACAAATTTAAGAAAAGAAAAACATTCAACTGCTGCTGCTCTCATATACATATAAACCAAGCATCCCCCGGTGAATTCCCCAAGCCACAGCGCTCATACACGAAGACGCAGTCATGGATACGTACAACAACGACGACGAGACCACGGGCGTCCCCCAGGCGCCGGGCGCCGAGCACACGGAGCTGCTCTCGTTCCTGCAGTACTTCGAGACGCTCTTCATCATCGACGACTCGAGCCACATGAAGCGGCAGTGGAGCGACGTGTCGGCGCTGGTGCAGGTGGTGGCGCCGGTGTGCCTGCGGTACGACGAGAACGGCATCGACATCTACTTTGTGAACCACCGGCCGACGCTGTACTTCCCGGGCATGTCGGTGCGCAAGTCCGGGTACAACCACATCGGCAAGGTGCACGGCGACGACGGCAAGCGCGACAGCGCGCAGGGCGTCTTCCGCGACGTCAAGCCGGGCGGCAAGTGCAAGCTGGGCGCGCGCCTGCGCAAGCTGCTGTCGTGGTACGTCGAGCAGCTCAAGGCGGACCCGCAGCGCGCGCCGCTCAACGTCATCGTCATCACGGCGGGCATCGTCGACGACGAGTTCACGGCGCCGCTGCTCGACGCCGCGCGCGAGCTCGACGCCCTCGGCGCCCCCGCCCACCAGCTCGGCGTCATGCTCTTCCAGCTCGGCGACGACGACGACGCCCGCGCCCGCTTCGAGCACGCCGACGACGAGATGTACAAGAAGGCCGGCACCCGCGACATCGTCGACACCGTCGCCTGGCGCGGCTGGCCCGCCAGCTTCGGCGCCGACGACATGGCCAAGGCCGTCCTCGGCGCCGTCTCCAAGAAGATGGACGGCGCCAAGTCCGCCCTCGTCGGCAAGGTCCCGCCCGAGCGCCGCGAGACCACCATCTGAGCTTCGGACTCTACGGTGCTTTTCTTTTCTTTATTCCTTTCTTTCGCGACGGGGTACGAGTGGCTGGGCCTCTTGGTTCGATGTCTAAGATACCTACCTCAGAAATTTCAGTGACGCTTTCAATTGCCAAATAGATACCTGGAGGGGGGAAGCAAAAGAGAAAATTGCACAGCAATAAGCTACCTTAGTTGAGTCTGACTCACGTCGGCTGGGCTCGGGGGGGGGGGGGTGTGACGAGCATCAAAATGGAAAAAGGACGTCCCTGATTTCGAGGAGTAGCCCAAATCAATATCAGGAACTCAACGTTCTACTTCATTCATCCTGCCGCCCTGTGGCCCTATCTCAAGTGACCGGCTGACCGAAAGAGCTACCTAGAATCCAGCTCATCCTTTGCCTATCTTAACCTGCCCTCCATACTGCGCGCCTTGTCCGTAGAAGGTATAGCAATCCGCACCTCCCACCATCCCTACCACACCCAGAGTACACTGGCGAAGATAAGAGACAAGGGGACGAGGAAGTACATCGCAGTCGACGGGGGTTGATCGTATCCTCGCTCGGATCCCGAAAGAAGCGGGCAGTCCGGAGATGTCGCGGCCTTGTGGCCGTAGCACTTGAGAGTGCCGTGGTCGTTGCTCACGAGATCGTCTAATAATGTGATTAGTATTCCGTGTTCGTGAGATGCCATGCTTGCTTGCACTTACTGGTCTCCCCGTATGACACGGCGCTCCCTTTGAGAACGGAGCAGCGGCATCTTAAGTTGGTATTGTCGAGATGGCAAGACTTGGTGTCGCAGCTGGTGCTCAGATTGCCGCTGAATCGAGGAAGGCGTCAGCTCTGCCTTGGTGCTACGAGAAGGGGGATTGTATAGGAAGCAAAGGCATGAGAAAACTCTTGTCCATCTCCTCCAAGCTTAGTCGTCTTGATTCACCGGTAGTTCCATAGCAGTAATTCAGGTCGAGAATGCTGCATTGATGTGCGCTGGCGCCGGCGTTGCAGTACGCTCGCAGGCCGATGTGCGCGTCGCCGAGATCGACAAGGCTTACATTGTTGCAGTTGCCGCTGTATCCACCGTCGGCGATGACGCGGACGGCGAAGGTGCCGAGTAGGACGAGGAAGATCGTGTAGAGCATCATGGTGCCGCAATTGGATGGGTTATCTCGGGTGGCTGGAACAGAGAGAGGATGCAGGGTGATGTAGAAGAGAGAAAAATTGGCGGGAGCCAGATGGAAGAGGGTGGTGCTTTATATATATAGGGCCGGGCGAGGCCGAGCGAGCTCTAAGGGGGTTGTGCGACTCGTTAAGATCCAACTAAGATTCTTTACGGGAGAGTTGCTCATTGGTATCGTTATGTATATATATATATATAAGGTATATATATATATTATCTGCAGCTGACTAAAGACTCCTGTCATTACCTAGGTAACCGTCCTTGTATTCATACTAATATGCAAACATGTCACCTTGCTATCGTGAACGAAGGTCAAGCTACGTGTCAGTATTTCAACTCAGATGGAGTCGATCATGACAAAGTGTACTACTTCCGTGAGAGTTGAATTTCCTATTGAACACATTATTCGTAAAACTTGAAGTCCTGTGAACGGATCCTGAAAGCATGCCTTGTATAGGTATCTAGTATTATGTTACTCATGTCCATAGTGTCGCTCTCGTACAGCCAAAGCCTCTTAGCCCTGGTTATTATAATAAGCAATTTATAGAAATTTTTCCTCCTATACTGGACGCTTGAAATCTAACTAAATTCATTGACTTGACGACTTGAGAATCAGACTTCACGATTGCAAAGCGCAGCCCCTGAGTTGATCTCTATCCGCTCAAAGCACCCGCCTCACCACCGGAACCAGCACATAATGGCAGTTTGCGAAGTACTTCTTCCTCTGTCAAATTCAGGCAAGGCCGCATACTAGTATCGTATCTATTATAGGGTAAGGTATCGGATATAGCAATACTGCACCGTAATATCTAATAGCCCCGTGAGGGTCTAGACCGTCGTCGGCCGAGACCCCTATTTCTTGCATGGACCCATAAAATATCGGCTTGATCCTCGATACTCATTCACTTACTTTGCTCCGTCGAGGCGAACGACGGCGACGAAAATACGAGACTTTGATTATGACCGTATGTACATCTCAATTGATAAACAGGTAGGTTCTACAACTCAGCCTTCACCCCCGGACTACTCTGCTCCTGCTCTTGACCCTGGTCCGCTGCATAACCGTCGCCGACGCCGCCGACATTGTTGAGAACATTCATCAGCCATATGCGTCGGCCGGTAAGCTGCAGCCAGATGGACAGGTACTGGTACCACTTCCTGGGCAGGACCACGTCGTTGTGCCAGATGTACTTGATGAGCACGCCGGCCGCGCCCTGCTCGTGGTTGAAGAGCACCTGGATGACCTCGAGGCCGCCGGTGAAGCCGGTCGCGATGGTCGTGATGGTCAGCGTCATGTCCGTCGGGTTGGCCTCGACGACCTCGGCGCGGATGCTGTCCGACGCGCTGACGGCGCCCACCCCGGGCGGCTGCGGCGACGGCGGCCCGTTGAACTGTGTGCTCACTAGCGCGTTCTGTTGTCAGCCATTCTGCGTCCCGTCTGCCAAGAGCGCGGCGCTCATACTCCTCGAGTTCCACAGGAGCCGGAACACCTCGGCCGCGAAGACCTCGGGGCTCGTCCGCAGCTCGGGCCGGACGGTGGCGAGCGAGATGGCGATGCCGGAACCGAAGGACTCGATCTTGGCCCATCTGCGGCCGCCGAAGTACCGCTGGTAGGACGGCGACGAAAAGACGGGGTCGTGGGGCGATATCTCGCTCATGGTGTGCGTCATTGTGACCAGGTGATACTGCGACTGTGCGAGTCGGAAGATCATGAGAAGCGTTGGCACGGCCACCAGAAGAGCAACGCCGATGGCGAGTTTGCGAATGATACCCATGGCATATAAGATAGGCTTTTACAATTCTGGTGGTTTAGGTATGTGACAATAAAAAAAACATCTAGCTATCATGAAAAGTCTATTTGAGATCTGAAGAAAAAGAAAAAAAAGGGAAAAGAATCTGCCGTGGCGCTCTATCGTCTTATCCCCTAGCCTGCCTCTAGTGAGGCTTCAGGGGAGAGCTTGCATGGGTTAGCCATTAGTGTCGTTCCTAGCCGAGTTATGTATTATTAGGGGTGCGGAATAGACGAAAAGAAATAACTTGGCAGTCTCAAATTCCAAAGTTCTTTCGATCCTTTCGAATTGTGATAGAAGCCGTTGCACGACTACCCTGGCGACACTCGTCAATACCCGCTGGTACTGCGTCGCCGGCTGGACGGTTCCACGATGTCCGAGAAGTTGTAGACCTGCACTTGTCCCCATTCCGAGCAGACTATCACCCTGTGGCCTAAGACACCACAGACGTGGGACCTGAACTTCTTGGGTAGAAAAATAACCTTTTTGTCATGCCACATAATCCACTCCTCATCTTGTGTGCCTTCGTTGGAGAGCCAGTAGGGACTCGATGAAGGCATTTGTGGCGATTCTGGGTTAGAGCTACAGTTCGCATATGACTTAGCCCCGTATGGGGTCATAATATGACTTGACCAATTCTCGTCGAACCATATCTTGTATATGACCCGGTCCGTCTGGATCGTTTCACACTTGCCGTCCCCCAAGTTCCAGATCCTGATTGTTTGGTCCCCGCCAGACGCGAAAATTCGTTTCGAGTCCGGCGAAAATACGACGCTCAAAATCTTGGAGTGATTGTTGTTCTGTTCCATATTCTTTGAATCCCAGGTAGATATATCTGCATTATGATCCAGCTCCCATATTTTCACCGTCCCGTTACTGCTGCCCGTTGCTACCCATCGTCCATCGTGGGAAAAGGCAACACCCGTGGCGGAGGAACCACCAGCTTTGAGCACTTGTGGTTCCTGTTTGTCCGTGTCTCCTTCCATCTTCCAAATGCGAACAGTGCCGTCATCAGAAGCAGATGCTATGCAGTCTTCGCGGGGAGACCATCCAGCTGACCTGAGCTGGCCTTTGTGACCACTGAAATGCTTCAGTCGCTCGCCCGTGGAAACTTTATAAACACTGACACTATAATCCGAACTGGAAATAAGCACCATTGCCCCATTCTTCGGTGAGAATGAGACAGACAAGGCCTTGCCCCAGATCCCGGGGCGCCGATGCTGCCAGATAAGTTTGTTTGCTTTGATATCCCAAAGAAATGCGTTTCCACCACTCAGTGTATTGTCACCACTTAGCGCTACGGCCAAGGTCTTGCCGTCGGGACTAAGAGCCAAGTCATTGGGTGACGACAATCTTACCCCGTCGACTGCTTGTATAGGCTTCGGCTTCTTCGAGGTGTACCATAGGTGTAAGCTCTTGTCGTCTGCCCCAGTGGCGAGATAACCTCCTTTCGGAGACGAAGCCACGCCCAGTAAAGTCTGCCCCATCGTGCTCATTGATTTTAGGCGATTTCCAGACTTAAGGTCCCAAAAGTCAATGGTGGACCCGCCGCTGGAAGCGAGGATATACCCGGTCTTGCCAGCAATGAAGCACACGGAAAACTCTTCCTTTTTTCTAGGGGAATTGCAAACGATCCCAGGCCCTATATGGTCTAGCTGCCAGATTCGGACAGTCCCGTCAGCTGAGCCGGAAGCAATGAGTTTCGAATCAGGTGAAAACACGACAGAGGTGACTGCTTTTGTGTCCCCAATAGGGTTGCGTCCAATAAGATGGTGTAGTTTTTTGAGTGGCCAGGTGGTCTCTGAGACTGGTTGGCTCAAGCGGTGGTCAGATTCACATAATTCGGTTTCACGCTTTGAGTCGATGTTGGCTTTTTCAGTGGTACGCTCTGTTTCTGAGTCGGTGCTGCCGCCCATACCTCCTGGCTCACTTATACTTGCGAGCTTACCTGTAACTTTTGATATTTCTCTTATCATCGTGCAGTTTCCGTTTTTGGCCTCATTCCAAATATTGCTTGCGTCCCACGCTGTAACTATCGAGTTATCTTCTCCCGTGGCAAGTAGCTTGGAGCCTTGGCCGAATGCCACACCCCGTATTGGGCCCGTAGGGCTCATTTGAAAAGTCTTGAAAGGCCTAGATTTGGAAACTATATTGTCGAGATCCCATATGGTCACTGTCCAGGAACTTGCAGCCGCAAGCTTGCTTCCATCGTCCGAGAAGGAAACGGCACTCACAGCCCCAAACGCGTCTTGAAGCTCCTGTAATTTTTGGCCCGTCGCTAAATCCCACATGGTAATTGATGAGGTATTGTCACCGGCAGCAAGGATTCCGCGGCTTGAAATGGAGAGGCTGTGAACCCAGCCGCGTCGAATCCGAAGCTTGCGTTGCGTGGTGCCCATATCTGCATCCCAGACGCGCACGGTCGAGTCATCAGAGCCAGAGGCTATCAGCCTCCCGTCCGGTGAGAATGCCACGCACCGCACCCAGTCATCGTGACCGCGGAAAACAGTGAAGTTGTGTTTCCATTGTTGCTCCATAACAAGAGCAGATTCGAGCCAGGGGAAGGCATCCTTTATCAACATCTTCCTGACGATGCTGTCTGTTGGACATAGTAGGAGTGTGTGACGCGGATGGACATTCTTAGGGCTATCAGTAGACTGGTATAGCTGAAGAAACAAGTGAATGTCTTGTATGACGGCAGAGAGTTTATCAAGCGTTCCTACGGGACTCTCATTTTGGGACTAGATTCTAATGTCAGTTTGCTCACATAATGAGGATCGTCGTTACTCAAACCTACTTCTAACTGCTGCAGAGACAGATCAAGTTTTCGAAGTTCCATTACGGCAATGGATAGTTGCTTTCGCGGAGCGATGTATTCGACCCAGTCAAGGAAGCAAGTCCGGAGGAACCAGTCAATCTTTCTGGGCAACTCTTCGTCGTATTGATTTTGAATATCAGATAAATGCGTTATCCAATTCAGCATAGAGTAGTGGCATGTCTGGTCTTTGGTTGAAGCTCTGCCCGTCGGCTTTGACCCCACATTATCCTTCTGCTTCATAAGAACTTGGCCGGCGTAGTCAATGCAATACCGCGCGAGCTCCGAATGCTGTTCGTCTTGCTTGATGAAGTCAGAGCTATGTTTCTGCATGTAATTAAGAACGTAAGCCTTAGCCGACTTGTGTACAAACGACACCCGGCAGTCATCCATCAGGACAAACGGGGAGCACTTCATCAGCAGATTTGTCAAATCCACACTCTTGTCCAAATGAACTAGAGCAGCCAGTTCATCAATGTGTAATGTATCATGTACTAAGGCCATTGTCATAAGAACCTTGACGCAAAACTGCTTATCCTGATATCCAATGTTTCGGAAGGTTCTGAACACGTGATCGTAGTAAAGATCCAATGCGTTGATGTTCTTCACCTGTCGAACAAAGTCGATTGCGTCCCGATCTTTCTCAGCGCGCAGGGCTTCGCAGATAAGTCTCACCCTCAAGAAATGGCGCTGAGACGAGTGGCGAAGTTCTGTAGCAATATCTTGCTGAAGTTGATCATCGTACTTCTTAATCTCGGCTAGGGTTGCGACCTTGGCCTCTATGTATCCGTCAATAGGTCTGTCCATGTTGAAGGAGCCTCGACTTTAGTCCACCTGCTGACAGATGTGTTTTGGGAAGTTTGATTGGAAGCACGGGGAATGATCGCTTGAAACCATCCACCTAATCTTCTGCGACATCTTTACGGACCGTGTGATCAGGTCCAACATTTCATCGATACCGGACCGGCCATACTTAGGCACGCACTCGTCAAGAGCGCCGACAACTATGTACGTATTCGCTAGACGCTCATCTTCCACCATGCTATAGAAAACTGCGGATAAGGCCAGAGAATCGTGGGGATCGTCGAAGTGCCGGCGGCCAGTTGACGCAACCTTTTGTGACAAGTGTGTAGATAAGTCTGGTTGGTTTATAAGGATAAGCCATATGATGGTTCTTAAGGCTGATGCAGCGTCCTTGGAGCCTTGCTGTGCGTGGTCAAAAAGAAAGAAGGATAAAAAATGTCTATCGGCTTGCCCCTGAGCTGTTGCCAACAGCAACTTTTGCACAGTCCCCGTGAGAATCAGGTTCTGTCCGTCGCCAGGCTGATCGTGGATCCAGAGTAACCTGTCTTTTGGCTCCGCTGCAGAGGTCCAGTCGCTGAAATAGACGTACGCGTCTGTTGAGAGTAACTCATCGTAGATTTGGTCCAACGTGTGGCCGAAGTCGCTTCCAACCGCCAGGATGTTATGTCGAGGGTCAATCACGCCAAGCCTGTTGAGTGGTTGTGCATTGCAACTTGAGCTCTTGGCATCACCCACAACACTCTGGGATTTCATTATGACGTTTCCTAAGAGTCTCTCGAGAGGTAGTTTCACACGATCCTCTCTAAGAACTAGTAAAGCCTTTTCCGCACCAGTCACGCTGTCAAACTGCACCCGTAGAGACTGTGAGTAGGAAACATCGATGGGCGTCCGGTAGATGACGCTGCCATTCTCGACGTGGGAACACACAACTGCCATCAAATAAGACAATACAGTTGCGTAGAGCAGCACAATCCGTTGCTTGAGCTCCGTACTGACTGCACCATCTTCAGAGTCCCCACTCAGCAATCTAGGCAACCGGCAATACCATTCCATTTTCGATATGATGTAAATGAGAACCTGGCCGTCGCCCTCATTTGCTTCATTGGGGGACAAGATGACCTGCTTCCCATGAGCAACTACAACATCTGTGCAACAGCTCATCAGGTCTGCCATACCTTCGATGCTGTATAGTATACGGCAACCCATGCATGCATTGCCTCTTCCGGCGCCACTCTAGTGGCGCTCTTGATGGTCAACTTGAGAGATAGCTGATCTTGGCCATTTTATTGGTCTTGATTCTGGAGCCAGAGACGGAATAGCTTCTTCATCTGGCCACGCCTGGCTTTTCGGTCCCGGCGATCAGTAGCATTCCTAACTGTATCTAATGCTGTGACTTGTGATAAGCCATCCACACTAGATTTGTCTAGAATTGAGGAAAGTATTCTCTCGTACCACAGTACAAGTTCAGGAGTCTTTATCTGGAGAGATTCGTAGGCGTCTTCCCAAAGCGATTCTCGTGATACGCGAGCCTCACCAGATGGTGGCGTAAACCCTTGTGGCGGACTCGGATTAGATGTAGTCGGAAGATGTGTGCTCTGAAAGTGCTGCTCATGAACTGTCGAAGGTAGGCTTGATTCTAGGCTTGGTTGTTGTGCGAATCCGCCACTCAGATCTGGGTTGGAAGTGTTTAAAACATTTGTGCTTTGGAATTGTTCCTCATTGTCTGCTAGATGTGGCATTTGCTGAACCTCGGCGTCTGAGTCGGATGGTGTTTGTACTGCTTCATCCCGAGCTTCATGCTGTACAATAGAACTGTCTGTAGTGTTGTTGTCGGTCAGTGATGGAGTTGCTGACTTTCTGGGTGCCATTGTTATTTGATTATTTCCGTTGTCGTTATCCTTCATTCAGCTGGATTGCTCGGTGGAATTATCTTGGGTGTACTTATATAGCCCAGAGGACAAGCAGGGAAGTAAGATGTATTCAAAAGTTACAGGGTCGAGCCATTACCCCCCGATATACCCGTCAAATACATTACCTGTAGGTAGATGCTTGTCACACCTAACTGCGTATGTGACTCAACGTTGGTGACGAATATTATGCACATCGTCGATGTCAGATTGGTATGTCATGTCACCCAGATGTTAGAGTGGCTTTCTCATTGAAACGAATCAGTCGAAGGCAAGGGGCAGTGATTCTGCAAGTTATCCATCAGAATACCTACCTGGTATTCAAGTATTTTAAGCTATTTGCAGCCTCTTCATTATCTGTCTCATTTAACTTTCCACCTACGAAGTCGCGTTGACATCATTGACCAAACAAGTATTTCTCTTCTCGCAAGCAATAGAATCCATTGGGACGTATCGAAACCAAGTGGATCTCTTTTCCAATTGGCCGAAGGGCAGCTTCAATTTCTCGAATAGGGGGGATTCTGAATATCAAAAGAATTCATGCAAAGGAACACCGTGATGATTTAAAAACCACATTGTTTTGAATTCCGTTGTTTATAGTTCAGAAATAACATAGCTCTGCGAGCACTGCGTACAAAAATCATTTTTCACTCCCCGAATAGCAGCACCTAATGCCATCAATTGATATTTAGATACTGACAGGTACTGTGCCCGGATCATCAATACAATTCCGAGTTAGTATCAACTGTAGCATGCCTACCTGAGCCAAGCAGTTCAGCTATCGAGGCCGGCGGCTAATTAAGAATAACACCGTCGTCGTCCGAATTAGGATCTCTTGGGTACGGACAAACATCGGGGGGAGGACAGGTAGGGTCTGGAATGGGCTCCTTCTCGACATGGGACATTACCGACGGTATTAGAGTTACGACTCCTCCGTCTCCTTCCACGTTGCAGACGATGGCGCTGTCGAAGCGTGGATCCTCGTCTTCCCCAGCTCTCTCGATCCCGCAGGAAAACGGGAGAAATCCGTTCCACGTAGCATTAAACAAGACACTGTTGACATTTGTTTAGAACGCTGGCTGAAATATTGTGTGGAAATGTGAGTGATGTGACTTACGGATGTTGCGGATCTCGTTCCTCGCAGTACCATGTCTGGTTTAATTCGACGTACCCCTGAGAAAGGTCGAAACGAACGTACCAGCCCAGATCGTTGAGGAAATTCCGCTTGTAAGCAGTATATACGTGACCAGCGTCGTGTGTGGCGAGATAAGGGGTCAGCTCATGGCCACCACCGCCGGCGTCCATTGAAACGTATCCGGGGCGTGACATCAGGGCTGAGTTGTCCAGCATGAACCTTACGGACGTACGTGTATTATTGGGCTCGTACAAACTCATAAACTCAGTACGGGAGGTAATGTTGGTTAAAGTTATCTGGATTGGCTCGGTGGACGATGCCGCGGTGCAGCTGTAGACATCGGGGTATGGGTCCGGCTCTGGGTCGGTGAAAGCATCCCCAGGCAACTCGATCTGCTCAATCACGTTTCCATAAATTGGAAAGGGGGCAGCAGAAGGATAAGGGTAGGTGAGTGATATGTTACACCACTGGATGTCCCACTCCGGGTCGCACTGCCAGGGAGGCCTCATACCCCACGGATCAGAGGTACCGGGGCATGCGTCGTAATGCTGCGAGATATTCATCCAGGCGCATTCGTATTCGCCAAACGTTAAGTCGCCTTTCCCCTTGAACTCGAGCCTTGGGTGCAATCTCACGTCAGCGCGTTATGATCAGGTTGTCGCGTGCGTCTCGTAAACTTACGGTATGCCTTCTTCTGTGTCGTTGCAGAACCAGGTCTGATTGAAAGAGAAATGGTGTCTAGTCATGTCGAACTTTACCCAGGTCTCGAGAGTATACTTGGGAAACGTATGTCGCTCAGTTTCCGCAAAACAAGGAAACCAAGTCTCCGCGTTATACTCGGGGGTATTTCTGTTGGTTATGACACACGAGGCGTTGTAATCGTTCATCGTGTTTCGAATGTTTACGGTCAGTGAATGCTCCGACCATCTCAAGGCGGTGCCGGAACCCGGATCAATATGTGCGTCAAACCATACGTGGTAAGCTACTAGGTCATCTAACAGCCACCTAGGGTCCCTTTCGGAAATCACCGTACATCCTGGGGTGTCTGTATTTGGGGGAGGCGGAGGAGGCGCGGGAACCAGATTTGGTACTGGCTTCTGCATCGTGGCTTGGTACGTTTTGCGACTGGAGTTGCACTGTAGTGAAGCAATTCAGCATCTTCTTCTATCATTGATGTGTTGATGGGTCGAAAATGAGAAGAAGACTCACTATCCGTGTTCCGTCGTCACTTGGATCACTACAGTAGTACGGCACCGAAGTGCCTACGACTCTGACGTCGAATTCAGTCCTAAACCCCGGGGTTAGACTTCACGAGTTGCTTGAAGGATCTTGGGGTTCCCTTACTCTCTTCCTCCTTCGGGGTCGCCACATAGCCACTTCTGGTTGAAGGCAATGTTACGTTCCTCGTGCCAAAAGCTCACGTCGTAGAACTCAGACTGGGTCTGATACGGATCGTCCTCGCCTGACTCTTCGTTGGTGCAGTCCAGGTCTATGAGCCGGGTAGCGTATCTGTCGTCTTGCTCCGCGCTCGGGACGCAAAGAGCCCGGGTTCCGGTGAGGAGACTGGTCAGGGTAAAGTTCAGAGAATCACTCGTCGCGTTCTGATTAGTAGGTGGGGGGACAAAGTGGAAGTCGTCCATAATGATATCCGCAGTGGTGAAAGACCTGGACGTGCAGTCCTTGGTCCGGCCGGGACGGGCTGGCGCCGGTGCTGGCGGCTCGGGCCCGGACACCGGACGAGGAGTGAGCTGGGTGTCGTTCTCAGGGGTGAACCAATTTGTCTCTATCGATAGAGGCAACCCGCGTACAACACTGCACGGGTATCGCCCGTCGGTTATATTCCTACGGCGGACACAATCTGTTTCCACCACGGCTTCTGCGAACGCCTCGTAGATGTACCTGAGGAGGGATTAGGAATGGTGTGCCACGCAAGTGCAGGATCGAAAGGGGAAAAGAAAGACTCACGGATAAGTGTTGTTCGGCTGATCGCATACCCAGATCTGCGACACGCTGAGTCGAGTCGCGTACGGCTCGTCATAGCTATCATTCATTCTCTTGTTCAACATCATGTAGCGGGTGGAGAATGTATCAACTTCAACGTCTCCCTCAGGAGAACAAGTCCCGGGATCCATTCCGTCTCCCTTGCAGAGAATGTTGTATCCATTTGCAGCGTCTCGTATTGTGAGATTCAAATCGTATCCGTGCGAGACGCCATACCAGTCGTCGTTCTCGTACCATATTTCTATTGAGCTATTCGCAATCTCCAATCTGGGGGGCGCAAAGCTTTCTCCAGTTTGACAGGGGCTTGGAAGAGACGGATCTAGTCGGCTCGAGGTAAGATTCACTTTCGAGAAGCTCGGGTATGGTTCAAACGTCGGCCCAAAACTATCCCAAGCTGTGACCGGTGGAAGTCCGACGCGTCTGATCACGGCCTGATCCTGCTCCTGAGTTCCACAGGAAGCCGTCGACGCCCAGAAGGCGGCGATCAATGGGAGGTAGGGTATAAGCATCTTGGATACTGATCGTTGCTGCACGACGAAAGTCCATTGAAGATTAACCTGTTATTCGAAGTCCATATGTACCTACCTGGGTACGCAGTCTTCTAGCTACATGTCAGATATCTACGAATAGTTCAATTCGTGGTATCAGGGGCAGGGTGAGGCACTGTCTAGAAAAGATCGCAATTAACCAGCCGGTACCGAGGTACGGGGCGTTTATGCCCGGTATCTCCTACTACCTAGGTAGACCCTTTCCAATCCCAGGAGGCTGGATGTGAATTCTCGGTCGGTCTGTCACCTAATCCATCCCATAGCCTATAGAAGCTGATATTACCCGAACGACGATCTCTTGTCGAGCGCATTCATATTGTCAATATACCTACACCACGTGAGGTTTGCATGTCTGCCGCGTCATGACACTTCCCCGCGTGTTCAATTCTGGACACGCTGCTTCGAGCGGAGCCAAGCCCATCTGACCCGGCAGGCTTTGGGTTGGGTAGGAAAAGTCCCCTGCTGTGACATAGGAAGGTATGATGTTTCTGATGTTCCGTCGCCCTATGAAGAGATGGGCTAGTTGTCCCATCCTATTACCTGATTCCATGCAATACTTGGATCGAACGTGATACTTGAGTCGATTCACCATTTCTCGCGTCCACAGATTTTAAAGCAGCCCTTTAGATCCGAATGACATAAAGAGACCACTAGTGTACTTTTCCGCCAAAGCTTTGAGCCCTTCCACATCCCAGCTGGCACTGGCGCAACGCCCTCTCAGAAACGTGGCTTCGGGGCTAGCCATCCACAAAAGGAAATGGGCGGGAAGTTGCACCGAATTCGTCGATTAGATAACAACGATGAAGAAGCTTGGGGACCAGAAGTTTCATGTACCTGTGTCCATTGGTAGCTGGTCGGCACTGGCGCCGGTACTAGCGAAAACGTTGGTCTCGACCATGCCCGGGTGCATCGTAGCGATGAAAACCTCTGGATGCTCTGCTGCCAGGAACTCGAAGACCTTAGCCTGCGCGAGCTTCGATGAGATATAGGACGAGAGTCCAGGTAAATAGGCTGCAGGCATGATGGACATGTCGCTGATGACACCCAAGAAGACGGCGAGCGGGAGCGACGCTGGGGGTGCTGCAAATCTACCAACCTCGTATCCATTCCACCATGCCGCAACTTCAGCCGAGGCAACTGGCGAAGGCTCCGGGCAGACGCCAGAGCACAGGACAAAATTATTCCACTTGCCGATAGCGGTTGCAGCATTTTCGAGGCTATTGCCGTCAGTGACGTCGACCACATGGACAATCGTGGAGCATTGGCTGGCTTCATCGAGCTTGGATGCTGTTTCTCTCAGTGTGGCTTCAGTGCGACCGAGAAGCACCATCTTGGAGGCTCCGGCGGCGGCAAACGCCAGTGCTGTCTCTCTTCCGATGCCGCTGCCCTGTGTTTTTTTGTCCATCTTAGCGTTTAGGTCTAAGGGTCCTTGCGAGGACTAGCACGTCTATGCAAATATGGAGTTGTTTACCGCATAAGGAGGTTTAATAATTTACATACCGCTCCTATAATCGCCACTGTCTTGCCAGCAACACTCAGCTCTTGACGAGATGGCGAGATAGCCTCATAGGTGTCATTGTGCCATGTCTAAACAGGGCATGTAAACGGTGGCTTCATGGTTGCGGGAAAGGGTCTGTGTACTTTGTGGGAGACGAATGATGACTACCTAGGTAGACTGAAATCTAGGGAGGTAGGTAAGCAAATCGATTCAGGGCTCTAGATCTATGTCCTTCTTCGCCAACATGAGCTGTGACCCTTTCACGTCCCGAGACGCCCCGTGCCAGGTAGGTGCCTACGTCTCTTACGCGGTGAACGCATCCGGAGTGGCCGAGTATAAGAAGACGATAGCCTTCGCGGAAAAGCACAATGTCCGACTTGTCATACGGAATACGGGACATGACTATCTGGGCAAGTCCACGGGTGCTGGCGCTCTGGCGCTATGGACACACTACATTAAGGGTACGCATATCTCGGACTACGACTCCCCATCTTACCGCGGCAAGGCGATGAAGATTGGCGCCGGCGTGGTGGCAGGTGAAGCCCAACGATCGGCGGCCGCCGAGGGTTATGTTGTAGTGGAAGGCGACTGTGAGACTGTCGGCATTGCTGGCGGTTATACCCAAGGTGGCGGAACCAGTCCCCTCGCATCCAAATTTGGTCTCGCAGCCGATCAAGTCTTGGAATGGGAGGTCGTCACAGCTGCCGGTACGCTTCTGATCGCGACGCCAACGCAGCATCAAGATCTGTACTGGGCACTCTCGGGCGGCGGCGGCGGCACGTACGGCGCAGTACTCTCTATGACGGTGAAGCTACACAAGAATATGCCCACGGGGGCTGTCGTGCTGAGTTTCACGGATGCTACCGATTCCTTCTGGGAAATCCTACGCATCTTCGTCATGAACCTACCAGTACTTGTCGACTCTGGGGCTACCCTGTACTGGATGGTACTCCCCGGTAACACATTCTCGATGCCGCAGAGCTACTATCCCAATGGTACTGCTGCAGATTTCACACAGCTCTTGCAACCGACTCTTCAGGCCCTTGATGGTCACAGCATCCAGTATAGTATGTTTCGGCCTTTTGGTAGACCCGGACAGCGAGTATTTACCAAGTTGGGGTGACTGACCATATTTTCACACAGCCTTTCGTGAAATGGACTTCCCCACATTCGGGGACGCCTACAACACTCTGAACCTAGTTATGAATATAAGCGACCTGAACATCGGAAGCCGTATTATCCCGCGATCTGTAGTATCAAGCGAGCCCTCTGCTTCCGATCTAGTGAGCGCTATTCGGTCCATGACGAAGAACTATGCCGGCTTTGCAGGAGTCACGATGAATGTCAGCAAACCTCCAACTTCTTCTAACGCCGTTCACCCGGCATGGCGCAATTCCATCTTCTTGGCCTTTTATGGCACGTAAGTGATATAGTCCTCGAGGTCATGATAGACAGACAACGCTAACCAAGGCAATAGACAATACAATCACGCCGACTTTAATGCAAACGTTGCAGCACAGAGTTTGATCAACGATGTGTTAACCCCACCATTGGACAAGCTGACGCCAGGAAAGGCTGCTTACATGAACGAAGCGAATTTCAAGCAGGCAGACTGGCAGATGTCGTTTTATGGTGATAACTACGGAAAGTTATTAGCCATTAAGAAAAAGTACGATCCAGGCAATGTGTTTTGGGCAACCACAGCCGTAGGTAGTGAGGCATGGCAGTACCACGTAGATGGCCGACTTTGCAAAGCATGATATGGAATATTTTTTAAGACTAATATTTATTACGTATCTAGGTACCTAGGTAGGCACTTCGTAGTCTACCTACGCGCTGGTTTCAAATTGCTGTCTACCTAAATCTTCTCTCTCCAAAGACTTCTCTTCGATCAAAAGGGAAACGAAGAAACCCGCTGTCGCTATTCCCGCCAGCATCCAAAATATTGTGAACATCGAGTACCGGTATACTTCGACGACACTCTCTAGTAGCTCTGGAACGACGTCAACATCTGCGAGCAGAGGAATGAATTCTATCGCATTCCTGCCGTCGTTTAACACCGCCAGGGCACCTGGCAAAGGGCCCAAAGGACTGATGCGAGATGCAAAGACATTGTTGAATACGGTTGAGCATATGGCTAACCCAACCAGCCCTCCAAATAGACGAATTGAGACCAGAATACCCGTCGCGGTTCCCATGTCATCTATACTGGGCACGCTGGCTTGGATGGGCAGGTTGAGGATAGAGAACAGGGTACCGGTTCCGATGCCAAAAATGATCTGGAAAGAAGCTTTCGCAGCAAGCGAAGCATATTGGGTCCATAGAGTAAAAAGGCCCGTACCAACGGCCGTGAATACCCAGCTGGCTAGTACAAGCACTTGATATTTACGGACCACTTCAACCACGACCGCCGAGATGATGCCAAAAGGTACGGACGTGGCGCAAAGCGGGAGAATTGATATAGCAGCTTGCAACGGCGTGTTTAAGTATGCGGCCTGGAAAAACAAGGGTAGGTAAAATACGATGCTGAAGGTCACCGCCCCGTGGAGGAATGAGGCTAGAAGGGTGGTCCATGCAGTGCGGCTCTTGAATCTCCGGTACGGAAAGACGGGCTCTTTTGACCTGGACTCATGCCACCCAAATATAAAGAGGATAGCGACTCCGAGTAAAAGGGGAAGTAATGTCTTCCAAGAAGACCATTGGAACATGGCGCCAGCCCAGGCGAGCGGTGAGGTGAACAGCGCGCAGCCGATGGTGAAAAGAAGCAACCCGGACCAATCCAGACGTCGCAGCTTCTGTCGGAAAGACTGGTCAATGGCTTTGAGCCTCAAGAAAAGGGCCACCAATAGAAGCCCCAATCCGGACACGGGCAAGTTGATCCACCCGATCCATCTCCAGGTGGTATATTGACTCAATAGACCGCCTACAATGGGACCTAGGATTGTTCCTCCGGCCATCGGAACTGCGAGGAGTCCCAGATATAGGGGGCGCTCCTTTAAGGTGGTGATATCGGCGAGAATGATCTCGTTGAGCACGTCGAGACCCCCACAGCCGAGCCCCTGAAAGACCCGGCCGGTAATCAGGACGCCCATGTCCCTTGCAGAGGCAAATACGATCGAGCCGAGTATGAATAGTAGAAATGAGGCGTACAGCGGGATTATACGCCCCGTGACGTTGGAAACGCTCGTATAGATAGGTTGAACAATGACGACGGCCAGGACGAAGGAGATACTGGCCCAGAATGCCTCCAAGGTGGTGCCGTGCAGTTCGTGAGCTATGACCTGGACAGCATGAGCGTGTTTGCTTGGTATTAGTTATGATGGGGGAATGCATTACTGGGATTGCAATGGCGAGGATGGTGCCGTCGATTGAAACGATGAAGCACATGACAAGAAGAGCGAGAAAAGACATATGGAAGCCTAATGTCTTTTTCTTCTGGGTTTCTTCTTGCCGTATGGGGATGTCAGCTACATCATTTTGGGCCTTCTCTGAGTCTGCGTCAAGAACCGTAGATGGTGAAGCCTTCATGGTAGATGGATCCGAGGTCGCCATGGTTGACTTGCGCGCCAAATCTATTGTGCCAGATTCGAAGTGAATGAGCGAGGAAGAAGATGCTGCGATCCGTCGATGATGGGGCTAGCCCATCTGCGTCGGTTTGAATGCCTCCCGTAACTCATTTAACACAAAATTACTTGAATGATCCGGCACTACGCATGTTACCCCCGAGATACATAGATCGTGTCACGAAAACCATGATTGGCCGATCCGTATTCTTGGCGCCGCCCAGCCGCCCCCAAACGATCGACATCGAATGTAATCCCAGGAGCCTTATGAGCGGGGACTTGCATCGTACGTTTTATACGGAAGTGTCAGAAGGATTCATATGGGGTAGGATTCAGATACTGCGTTATGCAATACGACAGCAAAGCGGCCGTACTACCACATACTACGACCACCTCCACCGGACAGATACTACACCGCACCGTAAGACTTGCACACGGAACCGGGAATCCCGCTAAGTATAACAGCACAATATCAATTCTATGGTAGGTACCTTGGGTGCCTATGCATATATTCGCCTTGTCATTACACCATCCCGAAACCCTTCAGGCCCTCGGATCTCATCCAGTTATACACAGCCTCGGCAGCCCCAGTCAATGTCTTGTCTGTGTCACCATACTCGATGGCTGTTATCTCCTGTACCCATTCGAATATTGCCTTGGCTAAGCCCCGAACATCCTCCTCAGTATTTCCTGCATGGAAAGTCACCTTGAGTCGACTTTGGCCAAGCGGCACAGCAGGAGGGCCAACGGGAAAAACACAGTAGGAGGACGAGAGGATATGAAAGTACAGCCAGTAGATGTACTTTTGCCGAGTCCGCAGTGTAGCAATGTGTGTGACGAATGGTCGGGTTTCCCAGCCCTCTAATAAGGGGATAGCCAGTAGACCCCTCTCGCGGGCTTGATGCCAAAGCGAGTGCGACGTTACCGTCTCGAAGAAGTGTCGCACAAGATACTGCACGCGATTCTGAGTCTGCGTTCTTGTTGAGTACTTTGATCCCGATACGGGAAGTCAGTCAGGGTTTCTTACTTGCTGGGTCTCGCCCCTCTTCAAGAGAGCGTATGAAGCGCGGATGGACGCAACGAAAGGGAAAGACGGCGCGGTAGTGAAGACTACAGATCGCGCAAGATTGGCCAAAGCATCTTTAGTAGTTTTGTTCCCCAGTATTATTGCTGTGAAATGATGAGATTTGTAGAAATTCACCGAGGAAAAGGGACTCACCTCCACTTCCACCCATGGCTTTCCCGAATGTGTGTACTATCAATGCGATTTCTTTCTCCAAGCCAAGCTCGCAGACGAGGCCGGAGCCCTTTGGTCCAATAATCCCGGTACTGTGTGCCTCGTCTACTACAAATTGAATATTTCCCTGCTGACCAAACAGCTCTCTGGAAATATCCACAAGTTCTCGTAAGGGACACACATCGCCTTCCATGCTATATACGGATTCTACCGCCACGATGACCGATCTCCTGCCTTGCTTCACTAGCGGCTGGGTTTTGAGGACCGAAACCAACACGTCGCGGAAGGACTCGGTATCATTGTGTTTGAATTCGGCCTTCTGCATGGCAAGGCTTTGATTCATTCCCTCGTGCGTACTTGCATGTACCAATGCGTCGTAGACGATGACGTCTCCTGGTCGAGGGATCGCGGTCCAGATAGCAACATTTGCGTCAAAGCCTGAGCCGAGAATCAGGCCAGATTCTGTTCCATGGAACTGGGCAATTTCCAGCTCCGCCTTCTCGAGATAGGGATAATTCCCGTCAATGAGTCGCGAGCCACCAGACCCGGTGCTGAAATTCGGATGTTTTGATAGCTCGGCGAGTAACTCTGCTCGCAGAGTCCCGCTGCTACTCAACGATAGGATATCATTGGAGCTGAAATCGACTGCGTTGCTTACCTGCCAACTGTTTTGAACAATAGGTAACAGGGACTGAGAAGAGCGACGCATATCCAAAGCTTCTTCGAGATTGCGAAAAAAGGTTGGAAGACCTCTGTTGGAGCGCGAGTCCACCTTCTGAGCCCTGACGCGGCTGACGAGCGGACCATCCGGCGAAAGAATGGATTCTCCACTTGACATTTCCATGTTGTGCTTATTGAACGAAAAGAGGAGGATGAAAATGGCAGTCGAGGGAAGGAGAAACAATCGGGATGGCGATACTATCTCAGACGTTCGCTTGTTGGCATAGCCCCTAAGTTTGGGGACGAAGATGATGACTCTCCAGATGCCGACCTATGTACGCTAGGCATGTATGTAGGAAGGTATCTCTCAAAAGTACCTACCTATGTAGCAGTCTACAATACTTCGGGCCGTCGCTACAAATGAGAGGAGTTCAGCTGCGATGTGACTATTCCAGTGTGGCTATATCGGGGGAGTTTCGGCCTACTCTACTACCTACACCATGATAGCCAGCGTTGGAGATCTGCGAGTATCCAAATTTAGACTGAACCAGGTTGGTACTCGCCTCTTCTTTATGATGGATCATCTACAGGTAGCATCAGGCTTGCATCGGCATCACTAGCTCGCCTGCTTTGATAGGTTGCCATATATTCGGTGAAAAGAATTTGATACGACGAGCGGTTGGTAAGAGATGATACGCTAGGCTTACTGATCATCAACCAGGCTCGCCTTGGCAGCGATATAAGGTGACTGTGTTACTGCAGGCTGGCTTGGCATTGGGCTGTACCTTCAGCCAAAGTCAGGCTGATACCGCGAGCTTCCACGCCCTACCCCAAGCCCTCACCTAATGTGGTACCTCCTCAGCACCTCGGCGGAGACCGAGAGTAGACTCAGTGCTCTGCATTGAGTCCAGGTTGTATCCATCCGTAGTGATTATGGAATCCCAGCGACGAGGCGATTTCTTTTCCGAAGGTTTCATCCATAACGGGAGTTCTGGTTTAGGGGTGCTGTGGAGGCCACTGCCGGTGCTGCGCGCAAGACTCCGAACAAGTGATACCACAGATTCGGGAATGGGAATTTGTCTGACGACGTGAGGAAGCGAGGGAATGCCCACGATCATGAATCCAGCCGTCAATTCTCCAACGTCCCACAACCCAAGAGAAGAAATATTGTAGAGAATATCTTCGGAACGGATAAGGGTATTGATGAGGATTTGACGAGCTATAGCACATGCGCAGGCACTGTATGGATAGAGATGTCAGTGGACTGGTCCTAGGTAGTCATGATATATGTGTTGGTTACTAACAACATTCCAATCATGAATAGAAGAGACACTCCAATCCTCTTCGGTGTCGTCATCTGGAGCTTCCAAATGATGCTCTGTGGTACGGCTAGGATGACGAGATCCGATATAATGTTGAAGATTCCGGAGGCGAAATTATGGGCATGCATGTCTATCGGACAGCTTCCTCCTTCGTATAGGGGATTCCAAATCTTCTCGCGGGGAGTGCACTGGAATAGTTCGACCAGTGTCCCGATCCCATAAAATGCTATATTCGCCCATATGATGATATGGGATATCCAGAACATGGCATTGCGAGTACCAACGGGGCAAAATATGAGCACCCAGTCTAATAAGATGCCAACTTTCAGACACATTATGATGAGGCCATAGAAGACGGAGCCGATGTGAATGTTCTTCAAGATCAGCTTAAGCCTTTTGGATCGGTATGTTACGGCAGACTCACATAAGAAATGCGTGAAATATTCTTCAACTGGAAGTTCCATTGATGGACCCAGAGGCCTGGAAATACCGACATTTCGTAGAAGACGTATTGGTGCCCGGCATAAAGACCCTAGAATTGGTGAGGTTAATACTTGATAGCCGCACTCAGGCATTCTCTGCTGAACTTACCAATGCTACAATAAATAAAACATCCTCAATCTTGAATCTCTTTAGGATTACCCTCGAACAAAGTCGCAAAATTAGAGCAATAGTCGCAAGCGTAGAGCCCAAGATGATGACGGCGTATCCAATAGCATGACTACCACCAGGATCATCAAAATTTGGGTCAACTCCAGTCGGTGGGTCCATCGAGGGACCTTCAAGAAGGGCCTCGATGAATGCAGCTTGCTCTTCATCTGATGCCATGGGAAGATACTAAGTTGGCGAAGAAGGAGTGATCGATATGGCAGGGCGAGGTGATAACATCCATCATTGGAGAAGAGCCCAGAGCCAGCTAGACATATCTGAAGAAGATCAATGGAAGCTGTCGCTATCTTCCCCTTTTCCGTCAGCTGGAACACCTTGGAACTGCCGATATTAGTTCTACACCACTAGCCGAAGGATTATCCAACCGCAGACGGGTCCGGCCTCGAGACTTTTCCATCCCCCCCGGACCGGTGCAATATGCAGCTTACACGTACTGCGGCTGAGGGGACAAATGTAGCCCTGTTTCCGCGCGCCAAGCAGATCCTCAAGTAGACAGGTCCAGTTTGAAGCAGGCTGAGATGCAGTGTGACTCGGAATGCGCAGAATGGGACGATAATGCGATGGCTCCAACTGCAGCCTCATGATCTGGGAATGCTATACTATCGCTACGCCAATGGTCATGAACATCTGTGATACCTCCTATACCGCCAAGCCAACGCGTACCACCTAACTGTACATACATAAACTGTGTGTATACCTGGGTACATGTATCTCGTAAAATGCCCCCAGATTGGGACGATAATGCGACCTGACCATGAAATGAATTTATGGCGAAGAGTACACATACGTGCATAACAAAACGGATACCAATCGAGACAGAAAAACGTCCAAATCAATTCCGTATTAATACGTACCTGACATATAACCGATTACCCCTGAATAGTCCAAGCTTGATGGCTTATGCGGGGGCCCCCGACCCTACAGCTCTGTTTGCTATTCACCTCCCATTTCCAGCGCCATCAATAGATGCTCTCCCTAGCAACAATGGGAGCCGCAAATGACCTCGAAAGAAAGGTGAGTTGGAATTATCAGTCTTGCTATGAACTTCGCTATACACAGGTGCTTATGTGGACAGACAGTGTTTGTCGTTGGAGGCTCGGGGGGTCTTGGGAGGGAAATGTCCAAAGTGATGGCAGCTCAAGGTAAGTTGCCAAATGTAGTCTATTCTTATAATCCTCTAACTACAATAGGCGCCCATATCACGATATTCGGTCGCAAGCAAGATCTTCTCGACGAGGCTAGAAGCGAGATCCTCGCGGCTAGGCAAGTCGAGTCGCAAGATGTCAATGCCGTGGCTGGCGACATGGGGATTGCTTCAAATGTCCGTACCTATCTCCCCCTTCCCCAACTCGTTCTTCTAACCATTGTATTAGGCTCGCTCGCTTCTCGATTCCCAACCTCAACTTCCCGATGTGCTATATTGCGTTGCTGGCGGCACCCCCGCGGAATGCGGCTTTCTACTCGACCTTGAACCAGACATCTTCGAGCGCTGCATGACGAACAACTATTACTCCAGCCTATACCCAGCCCAGGCTGTGTTGAAAAGATGGGTCCAAGACGATGCGAATGTCCAAGTTCCACCAAGCCCGAGGCTTCGCAAGATCATTTTTGTGAACAGCTCCGCCTCTCTCGTCCCAGTGCCGGGTTATCTAGCGTACTCAAGTAGGTGTCCTCATACTAAGTTTCAAGGCCTCACTAACCTACTTCAGCTGCAAAAGCGGCTCAACGTGCCCTGGCAGACACGATGCGTCTTGAAGTCACGCGATACTCTGGCCCAAAGTCCACCTACGTCGTGCAATGCATCTTTGCCCACAACTACATCACGCAGACATTCCTCGAAGAGCAGAAAATGAAACCAGACCTCTGCAAGCGAATTGAGGGCACAAGTGCCACCGACCTTGCTACTCTAGAGAAGCATTTCCCCTATGCGGCTAAGATAGCTCCCGAGATCGTGGCCGCAGTGGCGAACAATGACTTTGCCGTCACTGACAGAAGGCTTGAGCCTCAATTTCTTTGGGCGAGCGGGATTGGATCATCACCTAAGAGAGGGTGGGGGATAGTGGACACGCTGCTTGCTTTGCTCGCAAGCATTTTCTTTCCTCTTATTAGACGGGACTTGGAGAAGAAGTGCAAAGGAGACGCGTTCCGCCAAGGGTAAAGCATTCACATCATGCGCCTCAGTTTCAGTTCGACTCGACTGTCTTAATAAAATCAATTATACGGCACCTCTTACGGTCTATTCTAGAAGTCCGTAGCCACGAAACACTACTGTGTACGGAGCGTAGTGCATACACGGTTAGAGCGTTTAATACTTTAAGTACCTACCTAGGTACCTACCTACTTACATGCATGCCAGGTGCCTGTGGACGCGGATGTGCGGATAGAAGATAACTCCTATATCTAGGACCTGGGCAATTCTACCGAGCCTACTGCAGATATAGGTACCTACATAGTATAAACGTCAGCCACCATCTGATAAACAGAAACCGTCTGATGATCAGGGGAACGACCAATGAACAAGCTCCACGAGCCAACTCGATCTGCCGTACGGTAGGATCCGTATATGCCCGCATTTCTTTCAGGGGCCACCACCCCCTGCTCATAGACTGGCCCTACAGCGACCTGCAGGCAATGGAGGTCTTACACTGAGCCTGCATCTGGTTACACATAAAGTAACAAGGGCTCAGCTAAGGTATTTTTGGGGCTCCATTCGGCGAATCTGTGGTGTAACATTCGCGAATTCAACATCGTGATGACGAACGTCCAGTAAGAATCTCAAGCGGCTTCCGCCCCCAAGCCCAGACTACCATAGCCTACGAGACATTCAAAAAGTGACAAACCAGATCCAGGTCCTATATCAAATCCTGTTTCATTCTTAGTTTTGCGCCTCGAGCCAGCATCAGAGGTACTGAGGCCTAGGTGGGAGGGGGGATCGTCAATGAAGAGAGGGCGTGACAGTTGCATCCAGACTTCGGCCGTAGAAACCTGTCGGCTGCGGGCTGTTCTAATTATGATACACGGGTCTTTGACTTTCGTGATATAGAGGCATGCTCTAGGTGCATATGATAGCCTTAGTTGCCTACTTAAGCAGGCAGATATATAGGATATAAAACCACTCTTGTCTGTTTTGTCGTTGCCCCAAACGGCATCATCACTGCCATTACACCCTTGCAATCCCAATCCCCTTTCTGACTGACTACCATACAAATCCTCATAGTTCTAGCATCATGGATCCCGTCGCTATCATTGGTTTCTCCTTCAGGCTACCCCAGGACGTGGAAGACCCTTCTAGTCTCTGGGACATGCTAGAAAACGGTAGGAACGTTATGACAGATTGGCCTGAATCACGAGCCAACCTTGATGCTTTCTACCATTCCGCTTCAGCTACGACCAACAAGGTACAGTGGTCCAACTACTACGACGAGTCCGACAACTAATGATATGGTATGAAGATCAGTTCGAAAGGTGCTCACTTCATGCGGGAGCATCCAGCTGCCTTTGATGCCCCCTTTTTCTCGATTACCTCCAAAGAGGCAGCTTCGATGGATCCTCAGCAACGCTTGCTGCTAGAGACCTCGTATCATGCTTTGGAAAACGGTATAGTCCCCGTCTGAGTGTTTCCACCTTTTCGTATCTAAGCTAATAACTGAAAGCTGGGATCCCCGTCGAAAGAGTAGCTGGAACAGATACGGCAGTGTTCGCCGGGTCCATGGCTGATGACTACATACAAGTCATTGCTAAAGACCCAGACACTGCGCCGACCAATACTGCTACAGGATCCTCACCTGCTATCCTGGCTAATCGGCTCAGTTGGTACTTTGATCTAAAAGGCCCAAGCATTCAACTCAACACCGCGTGCTCGACCAGCATGATTGCAATGGACTTGGCCTGCCAATCGCTCCGAAATAGCCAGAGCTCAATGGTATATCACTTAATGCCCAGGACAAAAGCGGTATGAAGACCTAACTGTTAGACAGGCACTGGTCACTGGATCCAACGTCATCTTGACGATTGAGAATTCTCTTTATATGACGAATATGAACTTTCTGTCTCCCGATAGTCTTTCGTACAGCTTCGACCACCGTGCAAATGGCTATTCAAGAGGGGAAGGAGTCATTGTCATGGTTCTTAAGAAGCTCTCTGATGCGGTACGAGATGGAGACATGATTCGTGCTGTCATCCGAGCGACCGGTTCGAACCAGGATGGTCGTACCCCGGGCATAACTCAGCCAAGTTCGGCCATGCAGGAGCAGCTGATCCGAAAAGTATATAAGAGTTGCCACCTTGATTTGGGACGAACGCGCTACGTAGAGGCTCACGGTAAGATACTTGTTTCTATTTCTTTTCGAAGCGTAGTGCATTCTAATGAATCGACTCAGGAACCGGAACTCAGGTCGGAGACTCTGGGGAACTCAATGCTCTGGGGCGTGTCTTCAGGACTAGTCGTTCCTCAACAGAACCGCTTTATGTGTCAGTATTCTCTCTAAACAGTGATGCCATAGTCATTAACTGAATGGGCAGTGGTTCTATAAAGGCCAACGTTGGCCACCTAGAGGGCGGGAGTGGCCTTGCCGGCATACTCAAATGCATCATGATCCTAGAAAAGGGCATCATCCCACCAAACCCGCTATTCGAGGAAATGAACCCCAGGATCAATGCCAAGTTCTTCAATGTTCAAGTAAGGCCACTATTCTGAGTCCGCTTGTCATGGAAGCTGATCATCTTAGATTCCAACATCTTGTATTCCGTGGCCAACAGACGGTCTTCGTCGAATATCGATTAATTCATTTGGCTTCGGGGGTACTAACGGGCACATCATCATGGATGATGCATGTCATACTCTTCGAGAACTTGGTATCGAAGGGCTTCACTGCACTTCGATATCGCCAATGGCCTATGACGTTATCGGAGGGACAACCGTGGTCAACAAGACTTTGACTAATGGGGATGCGGCGTTGAACGGAGTGTCGACTGAAGCTGAAACAAATCACACAGAATCGCCTGGTGAGCCTACGTGGACTACCAATGGTCATCTTGATTCGTCTCAAGAGAATAATCATGTGCATGCGGTCCAGGTTAACGGGATTCCCAAGCAAGACACGAAGTACGAAATCCTTGTATGGTCAGCAAAGGACGAAGCCGCCTTGAAGCGAATGCTGCAACACCACGCCAGATATTTCGAAGCACACATAGCTGGTTCTCTACAGTTATTAGGTCAACTTTCTTACACGCTCGCTGCTCGCCGAAGTCCATTGACGTGGAGATCTTTTATGGTTCTAGAGTCAAACTCTATGCCAGATTCCACCGCCCTTCTTAACGCCTCTACGTCTAATGTTGTTCGCTCATCGCGCAACCCGAGCCTTGCCTTCATCTTCACCGGCCAAGGCGCACAATACGCCAAGATGGGCTTGGAACTGTACCAGTACCCTGTTTTCAAGGACACATTAGACAGGGCCAGCTGCGTATTTAAAAAGCTGGGAGCTAAATGGATGATGCTAGGTATGTACCCCCACAAGCGTCACCCGTTTCACGTCGAAGTTGGCTGATTAGAAGCAGAGGAGATCCAGACAGGAGAAAGAGTCGACAGACCTGAGCTCAGCCAACCGCTATGTACCGCTATTCAGATTGCTCTTATAGAGCTCCTGAAGGGCTTTGGCATCAGGCCAGCAGCAGTTATCGGCCATTCCTCTGGAGAAATAGCTGCTGCATATGCGTCCGGTGCACTCTCTTTCGAATCCGCCTGTAAGGTCGCCTACCACCGCGGCCGGCTAGCGGGGCAGCTGATTTCCTCCCTGCCGAGGCCCAGCGCTATGATGTCTGTCGACCTTTCGGAAATTGAGGCTTATGCTTACTTGGAGAGAGTGTCTCTAAGCTCCAAGATATACATCTCCTGTGTCAATAGCCCGTCCAACGTAACCATGTCCGGATACGAGTCCGAAGTCGACCAGCTCAAATTTTACCTGGACAAAGAGGGAATCTTCGCACAGAAGCTGAAAACCGGGATTGCGTATCACTCGCCAGTTATGCAAGCCATAGCCTCCGAGTACCTCGCCAGTTTAGGATTGTTGGAAGCAGGAATACCATCTGGCGAGGACATCTTGATGGTCTCATCCGTTACCGGTCAACCCATTCCTTTGAGCACCGCATCTGATGGCCAATATTGGGTCGATAACCTTGTGTCTTCTGTGAGACTGAGCGACGCACTGCAGTATCTCGCGACGGTGGCACCCAAGGTGGATAACAAGCAGATGTCTGATTACCTCGAAATCGGACCGCATGGAGCGCTGAGAAGGCCTGTCTGCAGCACTCTGACTGAAGTCATCGGCAGCAATGGCTATAGCTATGCGTCAATCATGAGCAGATTTGACTCGCCAGTGAGAACTATGTTGGAAACAGTTGGCCGCCTCTTTTCAAGAGGCCATGCTGTATCCATCACGTCAGCTCAAGGACAAGGGACCCAGAAACGACCAACACCCTTTCTAGTGGATATTCCAGAGTACCCATTCGACCACTCACAGGTGTATTACTTTGAGTCCCGACTCAGCAGTGAATGGCGCCTTCGGAAGTCAGTAACCGGTAGCCTATTAGGTATCCCAACTACGGATTGGAACCCCCTGGAGCCTCAATGGCGCAATTTTCTGAGTATCGAGAAAATCCCATGGATTGCTGATCACGTTGTTGGCGACACCATATTCTTCCCGGGTACTGGAACACTCACAATGGCTATGGAGGCCGCAAGGCAGACGTCCCAAGCTCACGAAACCATATCAGCCTACCACATCAAAGAAGCGACTTTTTCAAACCCCATTGTTATCAGGCCGGAGAGTCAGACTGAAGTAATGACCAAACTCCGTCCGCTTCAGCAGCCGTACGAGAAGACCTCGCGGCGATCCGAGGTTCGAGTGTCTGCTCTGGTTGACGGACATTGGAATGAATGCTTCAAGGCGTTGATACACATCGAGTACGAACAGCCCTTGACCGAGGTAGACGGCGGATATGAGGCTCGTGCTTTTGCCCAAACCCTCGTTGGCAACTACGAGCGTGCGAAAAGCGCCTGCACCAGACAGATAAGCGGAAAGAGCTTTTACAAGTGGCACCACGATCAAGGTCTTCGTTACGGCAAAGCCTTCTCGCTGGCCGAAGAGATAGCCTGGGACGGCGGCGAACGTGGTGTGGCGCGGGTGGACGTGAGCCCCCCTACCGAACCGTTTGAGGGAATAGTTCATCCGGCCGTTTTGGACGCTGCTTGCCAAGTATGCTTCGCAGCTCCGTCGAATGGCATGTCCGATAAGCTGCCGACTGTCATCCCCCATAAGCTCCACGATGTCTGGATATCTACATCGGGGTGGCAGTATCCGCGCACACACCATATTCGAATGCTGACGACATCAAAATTCAAGGAAACCTCGAGAGGGCTAGACTGCTCATTTACCGCATTGGCAGATGACGACACCCCCCTTTGCCATGTTAAACACTTGGAAATGTTACCCATAGTCGGTCTTGAAACGAGGATCGAGAGTACGAGGGAGCTGTTTCACAGTATCGATTGGAAGCCTGACTTGTCGCTATTGAGTCCAGAACAGCTCCGTCAGCATTGCGCCATAGCTGGTGATCTCCAGGATGAAAGCAGCGCCGTCGATTACTGTACCCGACTCGAGCGGGCTCTTCGAACTGTCCTCGCACACAACATTCACAGTCTGGTGTCGGAGGAACGGTCCAACGCACCGCCACACATGGAAAAGTACGTTTCTTGGATCAAGAGACAAGTGGATAAAGTACCAATCAACTCGGCTATCCAAGTCAGCGAAGAGCAGTTGAACGATGAGCTTGAAGATTTGAAACGGGAGAGGCCCTCTTGGGGCCTGTTCATCGACGTGGCCCAGAACTTGAGGCCCATCGTACGTGGCGAGATTGATGCCTTAGGATTCCTCTTCTCCGGCTCTCGAGCGCGAGACGTGTACTTTGAATTCTACAATCGCGTTTTTGATCAGAGGCTCATCTCCTTCTTGGAATTATCAGCGCACCAGACTCCAAATCAGAGAATCTTAGAAGTTGGCGCGGGTACGGGCAGTCTTACTAGCCGTATCCTGCCAACCCTCAAGGAATTCGAAGAACGTACGGGCGGCATTTCCTTTGCCGAATACACCTACACCGACATTTCCCCGGCTTTCTTCGAAGAAGCCCGGGAGCAGTTTGTGGAATACCAAGATCGTATGACATACAAACTCCTGGACCTCGAGCAAGATATTGTCACGCAAGGATTTGAGCTGGGCAGTTATGACATGATCATAGCCGGAGGGGTGCTCCACGCAACCAGTAACCTCACTGCAACTCTGGACAACGTTCGAAGAGCGTTGAAGCCAGGTGGTCACCTAGTATTTCACGAAACAACAGCGGCTGACTGCTTTGTGATGAGCTTCGGCTTCGGCGTACTGCCCGGCTGGTGGCGCAGCGAAGAAGACTTCCGCTCAGGGTGCCCCACCATCACAGCAGCCGAATGGGATGCGCTTCTGAGAAAGAATGGGTTCTCGGGGAATGACATGGTCATAAGAGACTACCGTAATGACGTCGCGCATTACGCGAGTTTCATCATTTCTACGGCCCTTGATAACGCGCAGCTGTGGGTGAAGAGCCCGAGGACCCTCATCGTCGTGAAGGATGACGACGAGTACCAGCTAAGTGTTGCATCGTACTTGGCGAATAACGCTATGGACCTGTTTGATGACGAGCAACCGGTCGTAATCACTATTGCCGAGTTAGCCGATCAAACAATATCAGAAAACACTTGCGTTCTGTTCCTTGCCGATATGGGAGCGTCTTTACTGAGCCAGATTTCTGAGATCAGCTTCAGGCTTATCCAGGGATGCATACAGCAGTCGAAAAAGTTGCTCTGGGTCTCTTCCTCGGAAGTCTCTGCTAACTCGGTATCGTTACCATATTCCGGGTTGAAGGATGGTCTCCTTCGGACGCTTAGATCGGAATTCAACAGTAAACGCTTGATCTCCGTCTCCTTCGAAGATCCGACATCAGATCTACAAGCATGCGTAGATATTATTTGCAGGGTCTTGAATACTGCCTTTCGAAAGCTGTCGGCTGAAGTCGAGTATGTTGTTCGGGACGGGAAGATACTGACTGGAAGGCTTGTTGAGGAGACGGAAGCCAACCAAGATATTGACTCGTATCTCAACTCCCGGGTACAGAACGGTTCATGGATCGATGGACCGCCATTAAGGCTAGATATCGGAAGCCGTGGATCACTTGAAACGCTGCAGTTCGTGGAAGACAAGGACTACTACGCCGGACTTGAACCTTGTCAAGTTGAGATCGAGGCCAGAGCCTGGGGAGTCAACTTCCGCGACATGTTCGGCGCACTGGGACGTCTGCAGGAAGATGGTTTCGGCACGGACTGTGCGGGTATCGTGACGAGAGTCGGCTCCAGCTGCAGCTCGATTCGACCAGGCGATCGCGTCTGTATGTGCGCCGTTGGCTGCATGCGAGCCTATCCTCGGTCCGAAGAGTGGGCAACGGTCAAGATTCCGGATTCCGTCACCTTCGAAGAAGCATGCGCAGTCATCAGTCCTGGAGTGACGGCGTGGTACTCCTTAGTCGAGCTGGGTCGCCTGCAGAAGGACGAGAAAGTGCTGATCCACGCTGCCTCCGGCGCAACAGGGCAGCTAATCATCCAAGTAGCGCAAATGCTCGGGGCCGAGGTATTCGCAACGGTCGGATATAACCATAAGAAGCAGCTGCTTATGGACCACTACCATGTCCCAGAAGACCACATATTCTACAGCAGGGATTTGAGCTTTGCCAAAGGAGTCATGCGTGTCACGAAAGGCTACGGAGTGGACGTGGTTGTGAATTCATTAGTTGGTGAGGGTCTACGTTCATCGTTAGAGTGCGTTGCCCCTTATGGCCGCTTCATCGAGATCGGCAAAGCCGACATCAACGCGAATGCATCGTTGCCGATGGGGCAATTCGCACACAACTTGTCCTTTTCATCTGTCGACCTCCGCCATACATTTGCCAACCGGAAAGAGTCAGCAAAGAAACTGTTGAACAAGACGATGAAGCTGGCTAGGGATGGAAGGATTCAGCATCCGCATCCGCTGCATACATTCGACGTTTGGGCTGTCGAAGACGCTTTTCGGTATTTCCAAAGCGGGAAGAACACGGGGAGAATCGTGATCAAAATCGACCCGCATGCTCAAGTACAGGTATGGGGACCAAATATTCAGGCTACCTAGGCAGTTACACTGTGACTGACATGCAATAGAAACATATCAAGTATCGCAGCACTTGGACATTCGACGAAAATGCTGCGTACGTTATTGTGGGCGGTCTAGGCGGGATCGGACGATCTATTGTCAGGTGGATGGTTTCGAAAGGAGCGAAGCACTTGATCATCCTGTCTAGATCGGGATGTACATTTCAATCGGCTCAAGACCTCGTCGATGAAATTGCTAAAGATAATGTCAAAGTTGTAACGCCAAAGTGTGATGTCTCGTCGGCAAAAGCACTTTCTCGAGTATTAGAGCAGTACGACAGAACAGCGCCGCCGATTCGAGGTTGCTTCCATGCAGCCATGGTTCTCAACGTAAGTGGCCATACTCCTCTATTCTTTTCTACTGGAGAAGCAGGTTTCATGGCAGAAAATCAGTGTCTCTAACAAAAACTAGGATTCGATCTTCGATAACATGAGCCACGTTCAGTGGCAACGCACCGTGCTGTCCAAAGTGCAGACTTCGTGGAACCTTCACAGTCTTCTTCCCACCGACCTGGATTTCTTTGTCATGCTCTCGTCGGTCGCCGGCGTGGTTGGGAATGTGAGTCAGGCAAATTATGCGGCCGGCTGCACCTTTCAAGACGCTCTGGCCAGATACCGCGTTCAGCACGGGCAGAAAGCAGTATCCATTGATCTAGGGCTGATGCGCGGCATCGGTCGCGTTGCAGAAACTGAGGCGCTCCAGCAAACCTTTGAAGGCTATCTAGGATACGGCCAGATTGAAGAAAAGGAGTTGATCGCCGCCTTAGACATGTGCTGCGACCCAACACGAAGCCCGGAATATCGCCGAAAACACCAGATCACCATGGGCGTCACAACACCCGTCGACCTGCTTACTCACGGGATCGAGGTCGAAGTTGGAATGCTGCAGCGCCCTCTTTTTGCTCATTTCAGCCAGGCGCGCAAGGTGCTTCCCACGTCGCAGGCTGGTAATCAGGTCAACTTCTCGCTGCTGTTTCGGCAAGCCGCATCGGCGGAGGAGAGGTCTCAGGTGGCCGTGCGCTCACTCGCGCTGAAGCTGGCCCGCGCGCTGTCGATCCAGGCCGAGGAAGTGGACACGGAACAGCCGCTGCACGCGTTTGGGGTGGATTCCCTGGTTGCGGTAGAGCTGAGGAACTGGATTGCAAAGGAGTTTGCTGCCGAGGTGCCGGTTTTCGACATCATGGGAGGAAGATCCGTCGCCGCAATCGGGGAGCTGGTAACGAAAGCAAGTCAGATCGGCAAAGGGAAATCGTAAGTTTACTGCGTTGGAGATTATTTTCCTCTCCAATTCCATATCCTGTATTTATTCTTTAGTTTACTTACTAGTGTGCTCGTAAGACTATGACTTGGAAAGAAAATCAATCGCAGTATTAACATGAGACTCGTATTAATATCACGAGATGCTAGGAACAAGACGAGAAGTCTCAAGGTTTATGGCACGCACGTATGTAGCGCTCTGGGCCTATTTATGAATAGGAAAAGAAGAAGATAGTGGCCAGCTTATTGCTCACGTCAACTTGCTAAAGAATGAGTAGATTTCGCCCGGGACGTATGATCTTGCTCCGCTCTCCGGCTCGTGGTCGACCGCCCCTGGGTAGTGTCCTCCGTCGAACGCGATCCACGTCACGGGGTAGCCCGACCTGCAGCCCGAGTACTCGAACTTGGTGTGGACTCCGCTGCCGGGCGACGGCTCCGGCGGGTTGGCGCTGGAGCAGCCGTTGTTGCGGACGAAGCGGTCTCGCATATCCCGCCCGCCACCGATGGGCAGGGTTCCGTCGCTGACGCCGTGGATGCCCATGTACGCGATGGGGTCGTTGCCGCCGTCGCAGCCGCTCAGCACGCCGCCCGAGATGACGGCGACGCCGCGGAAGTCGTTGGCGCGCGAGCAGGCGATGGAGTAGCTCATGGCCGCGCCGAAGGAGAAGCCGATCGCGTAGAGCTGCTTCTCGTCCACGCATAGCGAGTTCTTGATCTTGTCAACCATGGCGTCATCGAAGGGGATATCCTCGTCGCCCGAGTTCGACCATCTGTTGTTGAGTCCTTGGGGTGCCACAAGAATAGCGCTCTCATCCGCGACTCGCTGCATGCCGTAGTACGACCAGAGCTCCCCGTCCGTGCCGCCCCCTGAGACGTCGTTCATGGTCCCGCCGACCCAGTGGAAAGCAAAGATCAACTTGTATGCGTTGTTGCTGTTATAGTTGTTTGGTACCCGGATGATGTAGTCTCTGTTGCGGCCTCTCACATTGATCGATTTCTGTCCGGATGACATGGCATTTTTGCCGCAACCCTGTGAGTTGGCTACATCGCGTTGTCACAAAACGAGGCCTGACTGGCCATTGTAGGGACCTGCAGAGGGTGGAGCCACCCTGACCAATCACGGCTAATGTACGGAAGAAAGAGGATTTCTAATGTAATTATAGGATTACTCATCAGGGTCACGTGATACCCTTTTAAGGAGACGGGGAGCCAGCTTTTTAGCTTTTTAAAAAAAACGAAGAGATAGAAGCTTATTTTTTTAAAAGTTGATATATAAAAATAAAAAAAATAAAAATCAATTTTTTTTAATATAAAATATTTAATAATAATTAATTTAAATTTATAAAAATTTTTTAATAGATTTTAAACTTTTTATTATTATTTATAAATTAAAACTTTTTTTAATGAATTTTTAAAATTATTATATTTTAATTATTTAATTAATTTATAAGTTTTTATAAATTTTTATTATTAAATATAATTAAAAAACAATTATTTAAAATTTATAAATTTAAACTTTTTAAACGATATAATATAAATTTTAATTTTAAATTTAATTTATATATTATTATTAAAAAATAAATGATTTTTATAATTAAAATAAGTTTTTTAAAAAAAGTAATTTAATAATTTATTTTAATTTTAAAAGATGATATTTAAAATTAATTTAATAGATATAAAAAAAAATTATTAAAATTTTTAAAAAAAAAATTTAAAATTTATATTTATAAATTATAATTAATAACATTTTATTAAATTGAAATTATATTATTTTATTTAAATTAAATTCATTTATATTTATATTATTAAATTTATATTAAAGATTTAAATTTAAAAGTAAAAATAAAATATATAAATTTAATTAATTTAAAACATTTAAATAATATATAAAATTAATTATTAATATAAATATAAATAAAAAAAAAATAAATTAATTTTATTTATTTAAATATAAAACTAATATTAAATAAAATAAATAAAAAAATAAATAATTTAAAATTTTTAATATTTTAATAAAAATTCATTTTTAATTTATAAATATTAATATTATATAATATTAAAAACGATATATATATAGAAATAAAATTAAATATTTTATATAAAAATATTATAATTTATAAAAGTTTTTTAAATAAAAAAAAATGTTTTAATTTAATTTAAAAATAAATAAATATTACGAACTTTATTAATATAAAAATTAATGAAAGATTTTAATTTAAAAGTAGTATTAACGTTATATTTTAAAAATTTAACTTATAAAAATTATTTTTTTATATTTAAAATAAAATTATAAATTTACATTAATAATTTAAAAATTAATATATTAAAACAAATGGTTTTTTTTATATATTTTATAATTTTCATATAACGTTTTAATATTAAATAATTTTAAAAACGTAATGTTTTTAATTTTAAAAGTAATAAACAAAATAAAAAACATCACGTAATTTTAATTATTTAATTAATGTTATTAATTATATTTTATATTAAATGTTGTTTTTAATTTATAAATTATTAAATTATAATATTATTTTTTTTTAAAAATTTTTATTTTAAAATGAATAAGTAAATGAATTTATTTATATAAATATAATTAACTTTTCGTTTTTTTTTTTTTTTTAATTTATTATATTTAATATTAATAATTTTATAAAACAAACTGTTAATTAATTTAATTTAAATGAAAATAAATAAAATGTAATTATTATTTTAAACGATTTATTTTTGTTATTTATATTAATTAATTTAATATTAATATAAATGTAATATTTCATATTTGTTATATAAGAAAAAGATTTAAATATATTATTATATTTATTTATTTAAAATAAAATAATTAATATATTTTTTTAAAAAAAACTTATATAAATTTTATAATTAATATTAATTTTTTAAAACATTTAATTTAATAAAATAAAAATCATTTTAAAATAAATTAAATGTTAAAAACATATTATTTATTTTATAAATAAAAATAAATAAATTAATTATAAAAATTTTATAAATTTATTATTAATATAAAATTTTATAATTATAAAATTTTAAAATATTATCACGAAATTTATTTAATGTAAATATTTTAAATAAATTAAAAAAATTAAAATATTATATTATTAAGGTTATAAAAATTAATTAATTAATTAAAAAAAAATGTTATAATTTAATATAAAATGTAATTAATATAATTAAAAGAAAACCAATCGAATAAAAGATTTATCCGATCGATTAGATAATTAATATTACGTGACACCTTTCGTTACTTTCGTTATTTTTAAAACGTAAGGCGTTGTTATTTTTTTTATTTTTAAAATTAAAAGCGCTGTTATTTCAAAGCTTTTTAACGTTAAAGCATTTTATAAAAATTATAAAATATATAAAAAAAGTTATTTCTTTTATTATATTGAATTTTTTAAGTATTAATTTAAACTTATAATTATATTTTAAATATAAAAAAAGATTTTTATAAATTAAACCTTTTAAATTTAACGTTATTATTACTTTTAAATTAAAACCTTTATTAACTTTTATATTAATAAAGTTTATAATATTTTAATAATTTTTTAATTAATAATAATAAATTCAATTCAATTAAATAATTAATATTAATAACGTTTTTATAAATTAACCGATAAAAAAACCAATTAAATAATTTTATAATTTAATATAATTTATTAAATTATTAAACGAAACTTTTTAAATTATATTAAACAAAAAGTTTAACGATAAATATAAAAAAGTAAAATTTTTAAAAAGCGAAATAATTTAATTAATATTTGAATTTATTAATTTATTAATAACTTTTAAAAACTTTTTATTAATTAATAAAATATTTTAATATATTAATAATATAATTATTACTTTTAATATTTAAAAATTATAAGTTTTAAATAATATATAAAAAGAAATTAACGTTTTTAAAAATTAATTAAAAAAAGCTTTAATTTAAAAATATAACAAAATTATTAATTTTAACGAATTTATTATTTAATTTTAAACCTATTTTAAATTTTATAAAAACTTTTTTTTAAACGAAAATAATAAAGTTTTTATAATTAAAAGATTTTTATATAAGAAAGCTTTTAAATAATTTAAATTATTTATATAAAATTATTTAAAATATAATAATTTTTATAATATAAAAAAAAATCTTTTATATGTTTTTAAATTATAATAAATTTATAAAAATATTTTATAAAATATATAATAATTTTAATAAGTTTTAAATCGTTAAATAAAAAATATTATTATTTATATAAAACAAGTTAACATTTAATTATATTATTAAGTTTTAAAAATATATCATTTAAATTAACATTTTTATAAATGAATTATTTATTTTATTTTATAATAAATTAAAATAAAAAATTAAACATAAAATTTATAAAATAAATTGTTTTAAAACTTTTAAAAATTATTATAAGTTTATTATTAAAATTAATAACTAATAATTTTAATATAAACAAAAAAAATAAAAACCTTTAAATGCTTTTTTATAAAAAAAAAGAAAAAAACCTTTAATAAAATATAATATTTAATATATATATTAAATGTTACGATCCCGCCTATTACTTCTATCAGTTTGACTTTATAGGTCGGATACATACTCTAAGGGTCTTGGTTTGAAGGGTAATAATAGTCTAGGATTGACGTTTCTAATTGTAAAAGAGGTTTTAAAGGTACTTTATATTCAAGTGCAATCTAAATATTAAAAAGGCTTAAATACTTAGATTAATAGCTGGAAAATAAATGACTAGATATATGGGAAATATTGTGGTTATATAGATATTCTTCCTTTTTTACTTTTGAAGTCCGAGGTTATCGTGATCTGGTTGATCTGGTATATAAGCTGTGGATTTGGGTGTTTTGATGGATTTGGATATGTTATATAAGCAAATCCATCAGATCCTTTAGAATTGTTATAATTGGTTGTATCATTTTCACTTCTTGGGTCTTTGAAATGATCTGGTATTGTTGGTTTGTGACATTATACCCCACTTTTAGGATCTTTATCCCTAAAGATAAAAACAGGTAAATGTCCCTGATCCCTAGTTTCGATCTTTTTTAGGTCCTTATCATGTTAGATTGTGTTATTAAAGGTTTGTTGCAGAGGCGAAAGCGTTTGAGTTAATGGGAATTGAGGGATAAACACGTCTTAGTTATTAAAGAGTTTGGCAGTCGTCAAATACCTTGTTTGAGCTGCGTTCATTTCGAAAATTTTTACTACTATCTGTTTGGTTTTATTAATTATAGTTGTTATATTCATCGTCAACGATTGGGTTGTAACGTTATGGTTATAAATTCGTTGAACTGTTTTTAAAAGGAGCGCGACTGTTTTCAAAGCGAGCGTTGGGCCGTTGAAGATGCGCTTTTGGCCAAAAAAGAGTTTTTGAGGAAAGATATTAAGGATTTTTTGCGTACTCAAAAGGAAAGGATTGAAGAATTAATAATATCTTAACGCAATTATATTATTGAATTGGTTAGGCATATTTGTTGTTTCCGTCGTTAAAAGGATGTAGTGAAGGACAAGGTTGTTAACATTTTTTATTTAAAGGAAAAGGCTAACCGGGAGGAGTAAAAGAAGAAGGCCCATAAGCGGTCTAAGGTAGAACGGCCTCCTAATAACTCTTTTATGGCCTCCTTTGCTTCCTTTTCAGGGATAAATTTTGATCTTGGTCCGATGTTGTCGTCGATTACAACTGCGTGGATTTCGGTTGGTTAGAATTCTAGCAATAGAAATCATCAAGTATCCACTTCACATTCTAAAGGTGCTCAATAGGTTTCCATGTGTTGTTTTTGTGTGGGTATCCTTTTCATTTGATAAAGTACTTGACTTGTCCCTTATCTAATCTTAAGTCTAATATAATTTCAACTTCGTATTCTTCCGGATCTTCTTCTAGCTTAATGCTTTCAGCAAGTTTGGCATTCTTGGATGTTGATTTTAACATTGCGATGTGGAATATCTTGGTTTAAATTTTTATTGTGTTGGGGACTATTATTTGATAGTTGATTTTAGATAGGACTTCCTTGATTAAGAATGATCCTAACTTCTTAAAGTCTAATTTTTCATTGGGTCTTTTCGTGCGAATTTATGATATTTTAAGCGTCGAATTTTACTTGTCTTGGAGTAGATAAACCTTATCTTTTCTTTTAAAGATTGGTTTTTTAATCCTTCTCCTATTATAATATTTTGCCATCCTGTTTTAGATGAATTGTAGTTGTTTCTAAAGTGTGGACTGTAGTGTCTGGATTTTTGTTACAAATATTTTTACTTTTAAGGCAGATGCTTGCATTTTTGATGCTTCGTTATTGTTTAATTCTTATCGTTTGGTGTATGTATTATGTCCGTATAGCGCAATATGTGGTGACACTTTTATATCCTCGTTAACTGCTATATTGTAGGCGCTCTAAGCCAAGGGTAGCAATTCTACCCAATTATCCTATTAATTATTAACATAACTTCTTAGGTGTTGCTCAAGTGTTTGATTAAGTTTTTCTATTTATCCATCTATTTATAGGTAAGCCGTGGTGGAAAGCTTTTGCTTGCTTCCAATCTTTTTCATAAATGTTTGCCAATAATGCAATGTAAAGATAGGGTTTTTATTTAATATTACTTGTCTAAGGATTCCGTGCTTGCTGATAATTTCTTTAATGAATGTGTATATAAGTTGTTCTAAGGTGTAATCCTTTTTATATAATACAAAGTATTTATATTTGGTAAGCTTATCAACGATTACCCAGATTGAGTTACAATGCATGCCTGTAACTGGGTCTTCTAACTTTGGTAATCCGGTGATAAAATCCCATGCTATAATATCGAAAGGTTCGTCTGGTACTTCAATGGGTTGAAGGAGTTTATATAGCTTGTATCTAGCTCCTTTAACTCAATTGCATATGTTGCATTCTTTAATTACCTTAATAACTAATACCTTAAGTTCTGGGAAATTATAAGTTTTTTACATTCTTAACCTTGTTTTAAAAATTCCTTGGTGTTTATGTAAGGGGTGTTCGTGAAATTCCTTGATGAATTTCCTTTGGATGTTATTGGGTACATAGACCTTACCTTTATACATTAATATTCCTTAAGGTGTTTTCTACATTGTAAGCAGGTTTTTTTCTTATTGATTGTATTCCTTCCGAAATCTTTTAATCTAGTTGTCTTTATTAATCTGTATATGTGCTAGAATAACTGCTCCGTTTGGTTACTATTTTAACATTTGGATGTCTCGTTTTTCAACCTTGGTTTTATAGTTTTCTCTTTTGTTAAAAAGATCGGCTTGGATATTTTCCTTTCCTTTAATGTGATAAATTTTAAAATTAAATTGGGATAGGAATATTATCTATCTTTTATATCTTTGGTTAAGTTTTTAAATGGTTATAAATTGCGTAAAATTCTTATAGTCTAAGTAGATATTAATGGGGTTTTTGATTTCATTAAGCCATGGTTCCCATTCTTTAAATGTTTAAATAACTGCTAGTAACTCTTTATTATAAATCTTATATCTAAATTTTACATTGTATAATGCTTTTAAATAATATATAATGGGGTACCATTTTTTATTTAGTTTTTATTATTCTAAAACTGCTTTAATTATAAAGTCTAAAACGTTTGTCTTAAATTATTTAATCTTTATATAATTTAAAAGCTTTTAAACTGGGTCTTCCGTGATTATATCTTTAAAATGTTAAAAAGCTGCTCTAGTTTTATCATTAAATTTCCAAGTATCATCCTTCTATTGAACTTAACGAATCAGTTTTATTAACGGTTTGGCAATGTTTTTAAAATTTGCAACTAATCCTCGGACGTAGTTTATAAAACCATAAAATGTTTGTACTTCTGTAACGCTTTTTGGTTTTGGTTAGTTTTTAATTATTACTATTTTACCTTTTTAAATGTATATCTCTCTAGAAGTGATGGTAAAGCTTAGGTAATCTAGCTTTTTAACGTGCCATTTACTTTTGGTTAGGTGGATTAACAAGTTGGCCTTTTAAAATGCTTTTAATATTAAGGCAACATATTTCTTATAATCTTCCTCATTTTTAAAATATATAAATATGTTATCAAAATAAACAAATATAAAGATATCCAAGTACTTTCTAAAAACCGTTATAATCATATGTTGAAATGACGCTAGGGCGTTAGTGAGTTTAAAAGGCATTACTTTATATTTATAATATCCATATATTATTTTAAACATTATATATTACTTATATCCTTAGGTTATTTAAATCATATAATAACCGTTTCTAAGGTTTAATTGTTACGATCCCGCCTATTACTTCTGTCAGTCTGACTTTATAGGTCGGATATGTATTCTAGGGGTCTTGATTTAAAAGGTAACAATAGTTTAGGATTAACGTTTTTAATTATAAAAAAGGTTTCAAAGGTACTTTATATTCAAATGCAATTTAAATACTAGAAAGGTTTAAATATTTAAATTGATAGCTAAAAAATAAATGATTAAATACAGTAGGAAATCCATCTTTATATACTTATTTTCCATACCTAAGTCCTTTACCTGTTAATTAAGTTAGGTTCAACTATCCTAAGTTAATATTAACTTAATGAAGTTATCACCAACTTAACCAAGTTGGTTTTAACTAGATGTCAAATATTTTAATTCAATCACGTGACCCTCAAACCATTTAAACTTCCAACAAGGTTATAATTTAAGCTATAATATTATTCCCTCTTTTTTAAAATCTTTATCTTAAAAATAAATAGGTTAATTTCTTCCTTTTTTATATTAATTTTTTTAATATCTTTATTAATTATTGTTATGTTAGGTAAAGTTGAAAAATTGATTAGCGATTCTCGTCGTATTAGAAAAGCTTTAGAAAATAAAGCTGCTCTCTTTAAATTAGTCTTAAAAAAGGGTTCTTCCCAAATGCTTTATTTCTACTACAAAGATCATAACATTTCTTACATCGCCTTCAAAGACTCAGATCGTTATCAAGAGTATATTCGATTAAGTTGCGCTCATTGCAATGTGTACGGTTTTTTGCAAGCTGGCGTGGTAGATATCGCAAAAAAGTTTCATTCTTTTAAAGATGAATTAAAGGTTGCCGAAGAGGTAGCAAAGGTCGCTAAAGCCAAGGCTAGATGGATTAAAGAATAGGCCGTTAGTCGTGTTAAAAAATTACATAAGCAGCAAAAATTCTAAGCTGGAAAGGTGAAGCGTATGATAGATCAGAGCGTTCAATCCATGGAAAAGTTTAAACATTTGGAGCGTAAGGAGGAAGAGGCTTGTCAAGCGGAGGCCGGTACTTTTAATGTTTCCACGGCCTTCCCTTCTTTCTTTTAGGCTGGCTTGGATCTAAACGCGGACCCTTCGGCAATCTTGGCCGATCTGGATTTTGGTGGTGGAATGCCTTAAACATCTCTTTCATATTCTAAAGATACTTAATAGATTCCCATATGTTATCTTCATGTGAGTATCCTTTCCATTTGATGAAATACTTGACTTATCCCTTATTTAATCTTGAGTCTAGTATGGTTTTAACTTTCATATTCTTCCAGATCTTCTTTTAACTCGATGTTTTTAGTAAGTTTAACATTCTTAGGTGCTGGTTTTAATATTGCAATATAAAATATCTTGGTTTGAATTTTTATTATTAACGGGACTATTAATTGATAGTTGGTTTTAAATAAGACTTCCTTTATAAGAAAGATTCCTAATTTTTTAAAATCCAATTTTTTGCTAGGCCTTTTTATGCAAATTTGTGATGTTTTAAGCGTTGAATTTTGCTTGTTTTGGAGTAGATAGACCTTGTCTCCTTTCCTAAGGATTGGTCTCTTAATCCTTCTCTTATTATAATATTCTACCATCCTATTTTAGATGAATTGTAGTCATTTTTAAAGTGTGGACTGTAGTGTTTAGATTTCTATTGCAAATACTTCTACTTTTGAGGCAGATGCTTATACTTTTGATGCTTTATTATTATTCAGTTTTTGTCGTTTAGTATGTATATCATGTCCGTATAGCGCAGTGTGTGGTAACATTTTCATATCCTTGTTAACTGCTATATTGTAGACGCTTTAAACCAAGGGTAGCAATTCTACTTAATTATTCTGTTGGTTATTAATATAACTTCTTAGGTGTTGCTCAAATGTTTAATTAAGTCTTTTTATTTATCCATTTATCTATAGGTAAGCCGTGATAAAAAGCTTTTGTTTGCTTCCAATTTTTTTTATAAATGTTTGCTAATAATATAATGTAAAGATAAGGTTTCTATTTGATATTACTTATCTGAGGATTCCATGCTTGCTAATGATTTCTTTGATAAATGTGTATACAAGTTGTTTTAAGATGCAATCCTTTTTATATAATATAAAATATCCATATTTAGTGAGCTTGTTAACAATTATCTAGATTGAGTTATAGTGCGTGTTTGTAACTGGGTTTTTTGACTTTGGTAATCCAGTGATAAAATCCCATGCTATGGTATTAAAGGGTTTATTTGGTACTTTGATAGGTTGGAGGAGTTTATATGGCTTGTGTTTGGCTTTTTTAACTTGATTGTATATGTCGCATTCTTTGATTATCTTAGTGACTATTGCCTTTAGTCCTAGGAAATTATAGGTCTTTTGCATTTTTGATTTTGTCTTGAAGATTCTTTAATGTTTATGTAAGGGGTGTTCATGAAATTCCTTGATAAATTCCTTTTTGATGTTTTCTGGTATATAGACCTTGCCTTTATACATTAATATTCCTTAGGATGTTCTTTATATTGCGAGCAGGTCTTTTTCTTATTGATTATATTCCTTTTGGAATCTTTCAATCCAATTATCCTTATTGATTTATATATATGTTAGGATGACTGTTCTGTTTTTTTGCTGTTTTAGCATTTAGATGTTTTATTTTTTGACCTTGGTTTTGTAATCTCTTTGTTTACTGAGAAGATCGGCTTGGATGTTTTCTTTTCCCTTAATGTAATGGATCTTAAAATTGAACTAGGATAGGAATATCATCCATCTTTCATATTTTTAGTTAAGTTTTTAAGTAGTTATAAATTGCGTAAGATTTTTATAGTTTAAATAGATGTTAATAAGGTCTTTGGTTCCATTAAGCCATGGTTTTCATTCTTTAAGTGTATAAATGATTGTTAATAACTCCTTATTATAAATCTTATATCTAAGTTCTACATTATGTAATGCTTTTAAATAATACATAACAGGGTATTATTTTCCGTTTAGTTCTTATTATTCTAAAACTACTTTAATTACGAAATTTGAAACGTTTATTTTAAGTTATTTAATCTTTATATAATCTAGAAACTTTTAAATTAGATCTTCCGTGATTATATTTTTAAGACGTTAAAAAGCTGCTCTAGTTTTATCGTTAAATTTCCAGGTATCATCCTTTTGCTAGGCTTAACGAGTTAGTTTCGTTAACGGTTTGGTAATATCTTTAAAATTTATGACTAATCTTTGGATGTAGTTCATAAAGCCATAAAATACTCATATTTCCGTGATGCTTTTTAGTTCTAGCCAATCCTTGACTGCTGCTATCTTGCCTTTTTAAATGCGTATTTCTCTAGGGGTGATGGTAAAGCCTAGGTAATCTAGCTTTTTAACGTGCCATTTGCTTTTGATAAAGTGAACTAACAGGTTGGCCTTTTGGAATGCTTCCAATATTAAGGCAACATGCTTTTTATAATCTTCCTCATTTTTAAAGTATATAAATATATCATTAAAATAGATAAATATAAAAATATCTAAGTACTTTTTAAGAACTGTTATAATCATATGTTGAAATAACGTTAAGGCGTTGGTAAGTTCAAAAGGCATTACTTTATATTTATAATATCTATATACTATTTTAAATATTATGTACTGCTTATATCTTTAGGCTATTCGAATTATATAATAGCCATCTTTAAGGTCTAGCGCCGTGAAAATCTTGGCTTTACTAATCTATCCTTTTATAAGCTTTATTAATGGTAAAGCGTGGCCATTTTTCTTAGTGATGCTGTTTAGGTGGCAATAATTGATAACTTTGCGCCATACTTTATTGCCGTTTTTGTTGATCTTCTATTTTTCGTTTTTATCGACTTTAGGTACCATTACTATAGGATATCCGGATGTTAATTCTAATTCTTAAATATATCCTTTCTTAAGATCCTTTTAAATTCCTTCTTATAGTGCTTGTGACTTTTTTTCATTTATAGGATATATAGGAAACAGTTTTAAAAACTATCCTTCCTTAAAGGTTATTTGGTGATTCCATTGATTATATTCTGGCAATTCTCTTTTATTTAATCTTTGAATAATTTGTGAAATTATAAGTACTCTTATGATACTTTATGCAATGGATTTTCAACTTTTGATTCTTTAAGCATATAAGCAATGTGCTTTTCGTTTTGCTTTTTCAAGTTATTTACGTCCTTTTTCTCAAAAGCTTCAAAAGCTAACTTTTCTATTTAATCTTATTGGAAACGACCTGTTTTCCAATGTATGCTTGGGTGGCTTATCTTGAGCCAGTTAACTCCCAATATCATGTCATGATTGTTGATATTTGCAATGTTAAGGGTGATTATTTTGGGGTGGTTTTGAATTTCCATTGAAAAAGGTATGGTTTCTTTTAAGATTTTTCCATTTTAATAAGTAAACCGGCTTCCGTTTACTGTTACCAGTTCATATAAGTTTTCCTTATAAATCCATTTTATCTTATTTTATTGTGTTACTTATGCTAAGATATAGCTTTATTAAGCTTTTAAATTGATTATTGCTTTGTATATCTTTCTTTTATACCGGACAGGTACTACTAAAATGTTGTTTAATCTTATCTAGATTTTACATAAGGTCTTGACTTTGTTGGTCTTTCAATGCCTTACTTTCAAAGACCTTTTCCATTTTTTAAATAGGACTTTTAATACTTGGTCCTGTTTCTACCTTGCTATCAAGATCCGGTGGGTGCTCCTTTATGGCTGGAGTCTGAGCTAACCATATTCCAGTGGGCTTTTTTTGGCATTTTAAACGTTCTTTTTTAGTTACTATTTCTTTATTCCCTTGCCTTTAAAGGGGCGTGAATCAAGTAATAATCTTTAAAGCAATCCTTCCAGTAAGGTTTGATATAAAACTTATTAAAAAGCCTTCTTCTTATAATAAATTTTGTATATTAATTTTGTAATTCTATGAGAATCTTTTGTTTTTCTCTTTCGTATAGGTGTTTCCAAAGGAGTTTAATCTCCTTGTAAAGTGTTGAATACATGCTGTATTTCTTGTAATTGGTAATTAAAGAGAATTTTATTTCTCTATACTTAATCAGGTAATAATTTGGCCAATATCCTTGATTGTTAGGGTTGCTTTTTATATAAAATCTTCAAAATTTTTCATATCAGGCTTTGGTTTGGTTAATTTACTTTTTTGTGTCTTTTTACGTAAAGACACTTTTGGTATTGTTAGGATAAAGGCTTTTTAATTCATCTTGTATTTCTTTTAAAGTTACTCCTATATTTAGAAGGTTATGCAAGTTATATGGCATTAAATTGTAACATATGTATCTTTTAGATATTGCTATCTTGCTGCGTCCTAATCTCAGGTAGAGGTAGCAGGCTTTAAAGAATTTTGGCCATCGTGGTTCTATTTCATAGATACATTTGTTTTCTTCGGTGTTACTACTTGGCTTTAGGCTTTTTGGAAACCATGCGTTGTCGATTTTGGCGCTTATATGTACTTGGTAGGAATTGTTTATATAATATCTCCAATATTTGCAGTCATGCTTATCCTATTGATGTTTCTTGTAATCTTTATCTTAACATTTATTCCAGTGAAGTTATCAATGGTTATTCTTCTATTGCTCTTCCTGGGCAAGGTTAAGCCAGCGTTGGCTTATGGTTGGGATGTTTTTAGCTTCCTTAGCTTTCTAGTGTTTAAGATATTTAAAATTGGAAGGTTCTTCCGTGATTTTACTACTAAGTTGGGCTGCCTTAAGTTATTCCCTTATTATTAAAAAGTTATTATTATGGTATCCAATCTTATATTCTAGGCATATCGCTAGGCTGTTTTTATGGCATTTATAACCGTTTATAATTGCCATTAAAGATTGGGGGTGTTTAAGATAATATTTATAAGCGCGCATTGTCTCTCCTTTGCAAATAGGGCACTTATTGATTTTAAGGCTTTTGTTATCTTTCATCAAGCTAATAACTATCATGAAAATGCTACTAATCTCCTTTTCTTCCTTGATTTTAACTTAAAACGCCTATCTTTGTTCAGGCTACGGTATTCCTCCTTATTAAGGTAGTTATTTCTTAAGGCTTTAACACTTGCTTTTGAAATGTCCCATCTTGTTACAATTGAAACATTTAATCTTTAACTTATTAATTAATTACCTTTGCTATTGCTTTTGAATATTATTTAACTCAATAAGGTCTGATCATATGTTTATGCCCTTATGTTATCCGTTTCGTTATTGCCTGTTTCTAAGGTTATTATTCCTGTTAAACTAAGGCCTTCCATTCCAAGCAATCCCTTCTTTCTTCTCAAGATATCTCTCAAAGTTTTTATTGTTAATAATAATGACCTTCTCTACTAAGGTATTAAACTGTTTAGGGTCTCGATCCTTATAGATTTTCTTATTGTAAAGTTTATTTTTAACATACTTTTTCAATCCTTTATAGAAGGGGTAAAAGAGGCTTTTAATAGGTAGGCCTGATTTAGTGACCAATTTTTTAAATTTGATAGCGTAGTTAAAAGTTGACTTGTTCTATTAAAGGTGATGTAGCTTAGCTTTGGCTTTCTATTTGCAAATAAGGTTGCCAAACATAAGTTAAATCTTTTCTTTAAAGTGATCAAAGTCCTTGAAGATGTACTTGGTGATGTCTGGTACATCTGCTGGTTTCTTTTTAAGTCAATCCTTAAAAATAGGTTTAAACCATTTAAGGGCTGGTCCTGTAAATAATTGTGAGGCTATTAGGACCTTCTGTTACTCATCTTTGATTGAGCCCTTATAAAACTCAAAATGAGTGCGCATTTAGATAAGGAATGCATTTGGGTCTTCTTTTCCATCGTACTTGTTGAGGGCAATAGGTTTAAAGCCTTTGGCTTAAGGAAATGCCATATTTTCAATATCCTATGGATCTAACGGGTTTTCAAGGGGTTGTATAGATTTAATCCCTTCTTCTTTTTTAGATTTTTCTTCTAATAATAATGATTCTTATTCTACAAATAATGTTATCTATTTTGATTTACTGGTCCCTTCTTTTAAGGCCTTTATAGGTTTAAATGTTAAAGCTTCTACTATTACTTCGATAGATACTACAGTTATTATTTCTTATATGGGTCTTTTGGTTTCTAGAGATGGTCTTAAAGGTTCTAATGCTTTAGCTGCAACAACTTGCAATCTAATTACTGGCGAATTCTGCGTTAAGGTTATTAACGCTGTTATTGGGTTTGATTTTAATGTTGCTAAAACGTTTGTCTATTCCGTTATTTTCTTTGATGGCATGCCTTAAAAGTCTTTAAAAATTGTCCGCAAGTGAGTCCTTTTCTTCCTATGTTAATACTAGGTATTAACCAAGTAAGCTATCAAAATGTTACAATCCCACCTATTACTTCTATCAATCTAACTTCATAAATTAGATACATACTCTAAGGGTCTTGATTTAAAGGGTAACAATAGTTTAGGATTAACATTTCTAATCGTAAAAAAGGTTTCAAAGGTACTCTATATTCAAGTGCAATCTAAATACTAAAAAGGCTTAAATACTTAGGTTGATAACTGAAGAATGAATGACTAGATACAATAGGAAATCCATCCTTATATACTCATTCTCCTTTCCTATAAAATGTTATTTAAATAGCTGGACCTATATGGTAAAACTCAGGTTTACAGGTCCAACCCGAATCTATTAACCTATAATACAAGTTCCTAATTCACAAGTCATGTCACGTGACTCGGAACCTTAATTATTCCGGGGATGGTCGTAATTTGGGCCGTGACAATTTCTTTTTCTTATAATTATAACATTCCACCCGGCTTATATCCTTTTTGCCGGTATAGATCTGATTTACGTTCATGGGTTCGGCATATATACCAAACGCGATGCTCTATTAAAAGTTCCTTCCTTTCTTTTTATAAAAAGGCATTCGAAGGTTTTTTTTCTTAAACTTGTGTTAAAACTATCGGTTGTTAATTTTAACAATAAGTTTACAATAATCTTTAAAAGTTTTAAAGCGGTTTATCTTATAAACCTCATCTTTAACTTTTTACTTTAATCCGTTATAAAGTAAGATAAATAATTCATTTGTAAAAATATCAATTTAAACGGTATATTTTCTAAACTCGATGATATAACTAGATATTAATTTGTTCTACTTAAATTACAACATCTTTTATTTAATAATTTAAACCTTGTTAAAATTGCTATACATTTTGCAAAGTTTTTCCATAAATTTATTATAACTTAAAAATATATAAAAAGTCTCCTTCTTTATATTATTAAAGTCGTTATATTTTAGATAGTTTTATATAAAAGGTTTAAACCATTTAAAGACTTCTTCGAAAAAGAATCTTTTAATAGCCAAAACTTTATCATTTTTATTCGAAAAAAAATCCTTATAAAACTTAAAATAAACTCGGAATTAAATAATAAATTTATTAGAATTAATAATTCCATTATACTTTTTAAAGGCCTTAAATTTATATCCTTTAACCAAGGCTTTTTTTAATTGGTTTTTAAAAGCGTTAATCTTTTTTTACATACTATCTAAAACCTGCAATTTCTAAATGCTAAAAGTAATAACCATATTATCAATACGTTAAAATATTTCGTCAATTAGTGAAAGGTCTTTAAAAATTACTAGTAAATTAACAAATTTAAATGTTAATTAAACTACTTCTCCTTTTAAAAATTCTACTTCTTTATATTTACCGTCAAACTTTTCTTTTAACACAATTTAAAAGGCTTCGTTTAAAAACTTAATAAATCGCGTTAAAGATCAATATCATATTAAATTATAAAATTACTTAACTGGTTCTCTTATTAATTAACTTATAAAAGTGTTACTTATACCAATTATTTAACTTAATTAAACTTATTACTACTAATTAAAAAGCTATCAAAATGTTACAAACCTTATTAATATAAAAGTAAATAAAAGGTCTTAATTTAAAAATAACAATAACATTAAATTTAAAAAGTTTAATTCGTAAAAACTACTCCTTTATATTTAAAAAATAACTATAAACTTAAATTAATAGCTAAAGAATCAATATATCAAAAGAAATGATCCTCCTTATATATCCCGTAGCTCTTTATAAGGCGCCTTAGCGCCGGGAGGCCCCAAGGTAGCGGCGCCTTTAGCTCCGAGAGTAGCGAGGGTAGCGGCGCCCTGCGCTCCGGGGGTAGCGAGGGTAGCAAGGGGTGTCACGTGACCTTGACTACCTGGTCGGATAAACCCTTTATCCGACTGGCCCTTTTTTTGTGCCGGCCACATCTTGTGTTAGGTCTCTTTCTAGCCTATAAGCCATTAAATCGTAACAAATGCTTTATTATATATAAAAAATTTCCAACCTTAATAATTTAAAAGCTATTAATTATATATAACCTTTTTTTAAATTTTTTACTAAATAAACTTTTAAAGTATTAATATTATTATAATATTAAAAATAATAGATTAATTAAAATTAAATTGTTTTATTAATTTAATAATTTTATTTTTTTTTCTTTTTATTAAAGCCTTTTTTTTACCGGTTTATATTATATTAACTTTCAAAATTAATTTTGTTTTAATAGCAAAATCTTTTTTTTCACTTTTAAAAATTTTAGCTTATTTTTTAAAACTTTTACATTAACTTTTATAATGTTCTTTTTTTTTATAATTATAACATTTCATTTAGTTTATATTTTTTTTCTCGATATAAATTTAATTTATATTTATAAATTTAACGTATATATTAAACATTATATTTTATTAAAGCTTTTTTTCTTTTTTTAAATTTATATTAAAACTACCGGTTATTAATTTTAATAATAAACTTATAATAATTTTTAAAAGTTTTAAAACGGTTTATTTTATAAATTTTATCTTTAATATTTTATTTTAATTTATTTTATTTAAATTATAATATTTTTTATTCGGCGATTTGGATTTTATTAAAATTGTGATATATTTTATAAAGTTTTTTTATAAATTTATTATAATTTAAAAACATATAAAAGGTTTTTCTTTTTATATTATTAAAACTGTTATATTTTAAATAATTTTATATAAATGATTCAAATCATTTAAAAGCTTTTTTAAATAAAAATCTTTTAATTATTAAAACTTTATTATTTTTATTTAAAAAAAAGGTTTTATAAAATTTAAAATAAATCTAAAATTAAATAATAAATCTATTAAAATTAATAATTTTATTATATTTTTTAAAGGCTTTAAGTTTATATTTTTTAATCAAGGCTTTTTTTAATTAATTTTTAAAAGCGTTGATCTTTTTATATATATTATTTAAAATTTACAATTTTTAAATATTAAAAATAATAGTTATATTATTAATGCGTTAAAATATTTTATTAATTAATAAAAATTTTTTAAAAATTCTACTTTTTTATATTTATTATTAAATCTTTTTTTAATATAATTTAAAAGGTTTTATTAAATGATTTAATAAATCATATTAAAAATCGATATTATATTAAATTATAAAATTATTTAACTAGTTTTTTTATTAATTAATTTATAAAAATATCATTTATATTAATTGCTTTAATTCAATTAAACTTGTTATTATTAATTAAAAAGTTATTAAAATATTACAAGCCTTATTAATATAAAAACTAATAAAGGTTTTAATTTAAAAATAATAATAACGTTAAATTTAAAAAGTTTTAATTTATAAAAATTACTTTTTTATATTTAAAATGTAATTATAAATTTAAATTAGTAGTTAAAAAATTAATATAATAAAAGAAATGGCCTTTTTTATATATTTTATAGCTTTTATAAAACGCTTTAATGTTAAAAAGTTTTAAAGTAACAACGCTTTTAATTTTAAAAGTAACGAAAGTAGCGGCGCTTTACATTTTAAAAGTAACGAAAATAACAAAAGATATCACGTAACCTTAATTTATTTAATCGGCTAAATAAACCTTTTATCTAATTAATTCTTTTAGTTATACTAACTATATTTTATATTAAATTTCTTTTTTAACTTATAAATTATTAAATTATAATAATTTAAATAAAATTATTTTTATACTATAAACGATATATTTAAATTTAATTAAATATAAATATAAAAATTAATTAAATATAAAAGAACACTTAACGTTTTTTAAAAAAATTAATGCTTTTATTAAATTTTAAACCTTTAATAAAAATATTAAATATAAACCATATAACGGCTTTTTTAAAATAAAAAAGATATTAAAAGTTTAAATATAATAAAAAGCCATTTTTTTACAAAATAATTTTAAATAATATTAGCAAAAAAAAATAAATTACGTATTAAAATATATTTAATTTAATTATAAAAAGATTTTAATAAAAGCTTATATATTTTAAATATATATTAACATATATTATAAAAAAATAAGAAAAAAATAAAGGCTATAATTTAAAATAAATATCTTTTAAAAAAATATATTTTTTTATTTATTTTTTAATTATATATTATTTAATTTAAAATTTAATTTATTATATTTAAAAAAAGGTTATAATTTTTAATCCTTTATTTCTTTTATTTAATTAATTTAATAAATAAAAGTTATCATTTTTTATTTTATATAATTAATAAATTTAATTAATATAAAAGTTTATATAATTTAATATAATTTAAAATAACGTTATTAAAAAAAATGTATATAACTTTTTAACATTTATTTAAACGTATATATTAAATAATATTTAAAAATATAAAATTAAAAATTATAACATTTATTTTAAAAAAAGTAAAATTGATATTAACAAATTAAAAATAATATAATAAAGTAATAACGTTAATATAAAAAGATTAAAAAACTTATAAAAGCGTTATTATTATAAACGCTATTATAATATTTTAATTGCTATCATTTTTTTAATTTTTAAATACGTATAATAATTAATTCTTTTTTATTATTTAAAGCAATATAATAAATCCGGCTAGTTAAATTTTTTTTTAACAAATTATTTTATAAAAAAATTTTATAATAAATTAAAAAAAAAATATAAAAAAAGCTTTTAATCGGTTTTTTTGGTTTTTTTTAAATTACTTTTTTATTTTTATATTAATTTAATTATATAAAATTTATATTTTATTTAATTAATAATAAAAATAACTTTTAACATTTTAAATTTTAAATTATTAAAAACGCCGTTTAAAAGTTAATAAATAAAATATATAATAGTTTATTAATATAAATATATTATAACATTTAAAAATTTATAACGTTTAAAAGTTATATAAATTTAAATAACGATATTATTAATATTATTATTGCGTTTATTAAATATATATTTATTGATAAAAATAATATTAAAATTATAACGTTTAATATCGTTAAAGCTTTTTATAAAATTATTAAAAATAAAAGTAACTTTATTAATTAATTTTATATATATTAAATTTTAAACAATTAAAACGTTTTTATATTTATAATTAAATATAAAGTATTCTATAAATTAATAAAAATTAAAATTATTATAAGTTTAAATTTTAAAATTTAATTTAAACGTAATATAATTAATTAAAATATTAAAAGCTTTATATTTACTTTAAAATTATTTATTATTATTATAATGATTTAGTTTTTTTGTTTTATATAATTATTAAAAGCATTTAATATAATTACATTTATATAAATAAAGCGTTTATTTTTTGTATATTTTTATTAATAACCCTTTTATCGTTTATTATTTTATATTTATATTTAATTTAAAAATATTAAACGATAACAAAAATAAACTTTATTATATAGCCATTATATAAATATTCATTTTTATTTTTTAAACCTTTTAAATGTTATTATCATTTAAATTTTAATATAATTATGTTACGATCCCGCCTATTATTTCTATTAGTCTAACTTCATAGATTGGATACGTACTCTAGGGGTCTTGGTTTGAAAGGTAATAATAGTTTAGGATTAATGTTTCTGATTGTAAAAAAGGTTTTAAGGGTACTCTATATTCAAGTGCAGTTTAAATATTAGAAAGGTTTAAATACTTAAATTAATAGCTGAAAAATAAATGACTAGATATAATAAGAAATCCATCCTTATATACTTATTCTCCTTTCTTATAAAATGTTATAAGTTGTTTTTTAAAGTTTTCAATTAAGCGATTTAATTAAGTTACTTCCCAAAGTCTCCAACTAAACGACTCAAAAAAGGAGTTGCTTTTTTATTGACCTTTTATTTACTTCTTATATTACGTGACCTTCGGTTTATTAGTTTATTTAAGGGGTTGCATTTTGGGTTGTGACATTATTCTCCTTTTTTAAGATCTTTATCCCAAAAATAATTCTTTCTTCTTAATTAGTTCCCCCTTTTCATTCTTAACCATGTTTAGACGTATTATTAAATTGTTAAGTGATAATGTTTGTTACCAGAATTAAAAAGCTGCTAAAAATCGCGCTACTCTTTTGAAGTCTGTTTTTGCAGCAAGGCGTAATGAAATGGCCTATTCTTCTTACAAAAAGCTTAAAGCAAAATACATTGCCTCCAACAATTCCAATCGATACATCAAGTATATTCATTTCAAAAGATCTAAGTGCAACATTTTCAAGATTTCTTATGCTAAGGTGGTTAAAATAACTTAATAATATTAAAGATTGAAGAGCGAACTAGAAAAGGCGGATGTTGCGATAGAGGCTGCCATGGATCGTGCCAGGCGTTTTCAGATATAACGTCGTTTTTAGTCTAAAAAACTTTAAAGAATGATTGCGCGCGATCTTAATTCCATCGAGGAATTGGATCGTATTAAGTGTAAGGAAGAAAAGGCTCGTCAAGCGGAGGCTAGTTCCTTTAATGTTTCCATGGCCTCCTTTTTTTTTTTTTAAATTGGTTTGGATCCGAACACGGATCCTTCTAAGGTTTTAGCCGGTTTGGATTTTAACAATGAAATGCCTTAAGCATCTCCTTTACGTTTTGAAGGTGTTTAATAGGTTCCTATATGTTATCTTTATATGGGTATTCCTTCTATTTAATAAGATATTTAATTTATCTTTTATCTAATTTTAAATCTAGTATGGTTTTGATTTTATATTCTTTTAGGTCTTTTTCTAATTTAACGTTTTCGGCAAGTTCGGCGTTCTTGGATGTTAATTCTAACATTGCTATATGAAAGATTTTGATATAGATTTTCATTGTTAACGGGATTGTTAATCAATAGTTGATATTAAATAAAACTTCTTCTATAAAAAAAGGTTCCAATTTCTTGAAATCCAATTTTTTATTAAGCCTTTTTGTGTAAATCTGTGATGTTTTAAGCGTCAAATTTTACTTATCTCGAAGTAAATAGACCTTATCTCCTCTCTTAAAAATTGGTCCCTCAATCCTTTTCCTATTATAATATTTTATCATCCTATTCTAAATAAATTATAATCATTTCTAAAATGTAAACTATAATGTCTGGATTTCTATTGCGAATATTTCTATTTTTAAGGCAAATGCTTGCACTTTTGATGCTTCGTTATTATTCAATTCTTATCGTTTAATATATGCATCATATCCGTATAACACAATGTATGATAACACTTTCATATCTTTATTAACTGCTATATTGTAAACGCTTTAAACCAAAGGTAGCAACTCTACCCAATTATCCTATTGATCATTAACGTAGCTTTTTAAGTGTTGCTTTAGTATCTAATTAAGTCTTTTTATCTATTCATCTATCTATAGGTAAGCTATAATAAAAAGCTTTTGCTTACTTCTAATCTTTTTTATAAATGTCTACCAATAATGTAATATAAAAATAAGGTCTCTATCTAATATCATTTATCTAGGAATTCCATGCTTGCTAATAATTTCCTTAATAAATACATACATAAGCTATTTTAAGATGTAATCTTTTTTATATGGTATGAAATATCCATACTTGATAAGTTTATTAACAATTACCTAGATTAAGTTATAGTATGTTCCTATAATTAAGTCTCTTAATTCTAATAATCCTATAACAAAGTCCCATACTATAGTATTGAAAGGTTCGTCTGATATTTCAATAGGTTGAAAAAGTCCATATAGCTTGTATCTAGCTCCTTTAACTTGATTATATATGTTACATTCTTTAATTATCTTAGTGATTAATGCCTTAAATCCTGAAAAATTATAGGTTTTTTACATTTTTAACCTTGTTTTAAAAATTCCTTGGTATCCATATAAAAGGTATTTATGAAATTCCTTGGTAAATTTCCTTCGGATATTATTGGGTATATAGACCTTGCCTTTATATATTAATGTTCCTTAAGGTGTTTTTTACATTATAAGTAGGTCTTTTTCTTATTAATTGTATTCCCTTCGAAATCTTTTAATCTAGTTGTTCTTATTAATTTATACATATACTAAAATAACTGCTTCGTCTAGTTGTTATTTTAGCATTTAGATGTCTCGTTTTTTAACCTTGGTTTTATAATTTCCTCTTTTGCTAAAAAGATCGGCTTGGATATTTTCCTTTCCTTTAATGTGATGGATTTTAAAGTTAAACTGGGATAGGAATATTATCCATCTTTTATGTCTTTGGTTGAGTTTTTGAATGGTTATAAATTGCGTAAAGTTCTTATAATCTAAGTAAATGTCAATGGGGTCCTTGATTCCACTAAGCCATGGTTCCCATTCTTCGAATGCTCAAATGACTGTTAATAACTTTTTATTGTAAATCTTATATCTAAGTTCTACGTTATATAATGCTTTTAAGTAATACGCAACGGGGTACCATTTTCTATTTAGTTCTTATTATTCTAAAACTGTTTTAATTGCGAAGTTTAAAACGTCCGTTTTAAGTTATTTGATTTTCATGTAATCTGGAAACTTTTAGATTAGGTTTTCCATGATTACATCTTTAAAGCGTTAAAAAGCTGCTCTAGCTTTATCATTGAATTTTTAAATACTATCCTTTTATTGGGCTTAACGAGTTAATTCTATTAATGGTTTAGCAATGTTTCTAAAATTTGCAATTAATTCTTGGATGTAATTTATAAAGCCATAAAATGCTTATACTTTCGTGACGCTTTTTAATTCTAACCAATCCTTAATTGTTATTATCTTACCTTTTTATATGTATATCTTTCTAGGAGTGATGGTAAAGCCTAGGTAATCTAACTTCTTAACATGTCATTCGCTTTTAATTGGATAGATTAATAAATTGGCCTTCTAAAATGCTTCTAGTATTAAGGTAATATATTTCTTATAATCTTCCTTATTCTTAAAATATATAAATATATCATTAAAATAAATGAATATAAAAATATTTAAATATTTTCTAAAGACTGTTATAATCATATATTGGAATGATACTGGAACGTTGGTAAGTTCAAAAAGCATTACCTTATACTTATAATGTTTATATACTATTTTAAATACTATATATTACTTATATCCTTAAGCCATTTGAATTATATAATAGCTGTTTCTAAGGTCTAACACCGTGAAAATCTTGGCTCTACTAATCTATTCTTTTATAAGCTTTATTAATGGTAAAACGTGGCCATTTTTCTTAATAATACTGTTCAAATGACGGTAATTAATAACTTTACGCCATACTTTATTACCGTTTTCATTAATCTTTTACTTTTTATTTTTATTAACTTTAAGTATCATTACTATAAAATATCCGGATGTTAATTCTAATTCTTAAATATATCCTTTCTTAAAATCCTTCTAGATTTTTTCCCATAATGCTTGTAACTTTTTTTTATTTATAAGATATATAAGAAATAGTTTTAAAAACTATCCTTCTTTAAAAGTTATTTAATGGTCTCATTAGTTATGTTTTGATAATTTTTCTTTTATTCAATCTTTAAATAATTTATAAAATTATAAATACTCTTATAATACTTTATGCAATGGATTTTTAACTTTTAATTCTTTAAATATATAAATAATATACTTTTCATTTTGCTTTTTCAAATTGCTTACATCCTTTTTCTTAAAAGCTCTAAAGGCTAACTTTTCTATTTAATCTCATTAAAAACAACCTATCTTTTAATGTATGTTTAAATGGCTTATCCTAAGCCAATTAACTTCCAATATCATATCGTGATTGTTAATATTTGCAATATTAAAAATGATTGTTTTAAAATGGTCTTAGATTTTCATTAAAAGCGGTATGGTTTCTTTTAATATTTTACCATTTTAATAAATAGATTTATTTCCATCTACCGTTACCAGTTTATATAAGTTTTCCTTATAAACCTATTTTATCTTATCTCATTATACTACTTATGTTAAAATATAACTTTATTAAACTCCTAAGTTAATCATTACTTTATATATCTTTCTGTTATATCGGATAAATACTATTAAAATGTTATCTAATCTTGTTTAAATTTCATATAAGGTCTTGATTTTATTAATCTCTTAATGTCTTATTTTTAAAAACCTTTTCTATTTTTTAAATAAAACTTTTAATATTTAATCCTATTTCTGCCTTATTATTGAAATCCAGTGGATGCTCCTTTGTGGTTAAAATCTAAGCTAACCATATTTTAATAGGCTTTTTTTAACGTTTTAAACGCTCTTTTTTGGTTATTATTTCTCCATTCCCTTGCCTTTAAAAGGGCGTAGATCAAGTAATAATCTTTAAAACAATCCTTTTAATAAAGTTTGGTATAAAACTTATTAAAAGGCCTTTTTCTTATAATGAATTTCATATATTGGTTTTATAATTCTATAAGAATCTTTTGCTTTTCTTTTTTATATAAGTGTTTCCAAAGAAGTTTAATTTCCTTGTAAAGTGCTAAATACATACCATATTTCTTATAATTAATAACTGGGAAGAATTTTATTTCTCCATACTTAATTAGGTAATAATCTGGCCAATATCCTTGATTATTAAGGTTGCTTTTCTATTACAATCCCGCCTATTACTTCTATCAGTTTAACTTTATAAGTTGAATATATACTTTAAAAGTCTTGGTTTGAAAGGTAACAATAATTTAAGATTAACGTTTCTAATCATAAAAAAGGTTTTAAAGGTACTTTATATTCAAATGCAATTTAAATACTAAAAAGGCTTGAATATTTAAATTAATAGTTGGAAAATAAATGATTAGATATAGTAAAAAATCCATTCTTATATATTTATTTTCCTTTCTTATAAAATATTATAAGTCGCCTTTTAAAGTTTCCAACTAAGCAATTTAATTAAGTTACTTTTTAAGGTTTTCAACTAAGCAACTTAAAAAAGAAGTCGCTTTTTCGTTAACCTTTTATTTACTCCTTATATTACGTGACCTTCGGTTTTACCAGTTTATCCAAAGGGTTACATTTTAAGTCGTAACATTATTTTCCTTCTTTAAAATCTTTGTTTTAAAGATAATTCTTTTTTTTTAGTTAATTCCCCTTTTTCATTTTTAACCATGTTTAGACATATTATTAAATCTTCAAATGACAATGTTTATCGCCGGAATCAAAAGGCTATTGAAAATCACGCTACTCTTTTAAAATCCATTTTCGCAACAAGGCGTAATGAGATGGCCTGTTTTTCTTATAAAAAGCTTAAAGCAAAATACATTGCCTCCAACAATTCCGATTGATGCACCGAGTATATTTATTTTAAAAGATCTAAATGTAACATTTTTAAGATTTCTCATACTAAAATGGCTAAAATAACTTAGCAATATCAAAGATTAAAAAGCGAATTAAAGAAAATAGATGTTGCAGTAAAGGCCGCTATAGATCGTGCTAAGCGTTTTTAAACGCAACGTCGTTTCTAGTCCGAGAAACTTTAAAAAATGATTGCATGTGATTTTAATTTTATTGAAGAATTGGATCGTGTTAAACGTAAAAAGAAAAAGGCTTGTTAGCGAAAGGCTGGTTTTTTTAATGTTTCCACGGCCTTCTCCTCTTTTTCTTAGGCTAGCTTAAATCCGAACGCGGATCTTTTAACGATCCTAGCCAATCTAGATTTTAGCGATGAAAATCTTCAAGCATTGCCTTCACATTCTAAAAATGCTTAATAGGTTCCCATATGTTTTCTTTATATAAATATCCTTTTCATTTAATAAGGTATTTAATTTATCCTTTGTTTAACCTTAAATCTAATATGGTTTCAACTTTATATTCTTTTAAGTCTTCTTCCAATTCAACATTTTTAGCAAGTTTAGCATTTTTAGATGTTGGTTTTAGCATTATTATATGAAAAACTTTGGTACGGATTTTCATTATTAACAAGACTATTAGTTGGTAGTTAGTATTAAACAAAACTTCTTTTATAAGAAAGGGTTCTAATTTTTTAAAATCCAATTTTTCGCTAGGCCTTTTTATGCAAATCTATGATGTTTTAAGCGTCAAATTTTACTTGTTTTAAAATAAATAAACCTTATCTCCTCTTTTAAAAATTAATCCCTTAATCCTTTTCTTATTATAATATTTTACCATCCTATTTTGGATAAATTATAATTATTTCTAAAATGTAAATTGTAATGTTTAGATTTTTATTACGAATACTTTTGCTTTTGGGATAGGTGCTTATACTTTTAATGCTTCGTTGTTATTTAGTTTTTATCGTTTAATATATGCATTATATCCATATAATGTAATGTATAATAACATTTTCATGTCTTTGTTAATTGCTATATTATAGGCGCTTTAAGCCAAAGGTAGCAATTCTACCTAATTATTTTATTGATCATTAACATAGCTTTTTAAATGTTGCTTAAATATCTAATTAAATCTTTTTATTTATCCGTTTATCTATAAATAAGTTATAATAAAAAGCTTTTACTTGTTTCCAATTTTTTTTATAAATATCTGCCAATAATGCGATATAAAGATAAGGTTTTTATTTAATATCACTTGTTTAAAGATTCTATGTTTATTAATAATTTCTTTGATAAATGTATATATAAGTTGTTTTAAAGTGCGATCTTTTCTATATGGTATAAAATATCCATATTTGGTAAGTTTATTAACAATTACCCAGATTGAATTACAATACATGCTTGTAATTGGGTCTTTTAACTCTAATAATCCGGTAATGAAATTCTATGTTATGGTATCAAAGGGTTCGTTTGGTATTTCGATGGGTTAAAAGAGTTTATATGGCTTATATTTGGCTCCTTTAACTTGATTGTATATATTACATTCTTTAATTACTTTAGTGACTAATGCTTTAAATCCTAAAAAATCATAGGTTTTTTACATTTTTAACCTTGTTTTAAAAATTCCTTAATGTTTATATAAAAGGTGTTTATAAAATTCCTTGATAAATTTCCTTTAGATGTTATTAGATATATAAACCTTGCCTTTATACATTAGTGTTTTTTAAAGTGTTTTTTACATTATAAACAGGTTTTTTTTTTATTAATTATATTTCTTTTAGAATCTTTCAATCCAATTGTTTTTATTGATTTATATATATATTAAGATAATTGTTCCGTTTTGTTACTATTTTAACATTTAAATGTTTTATTTTTTAACCTTGGTTTTATAATCTCTTCTTCTATTAAAAAAATTGATTTAAATATTTTCCTTTTCTTTAATATAATGAATTTTAAAATTAAACTAAAATAGGAATATCATCTATTTTTTATATCTTTGATTAAGTTTTTAAATAGTTATGAATTATATAAGGTTTTTATAGTTTAAATAAATATTAATAAGATCTTTGGTTTCGTTAAGCCATGGCTTCTATTTTTTAAATGTTTAAATGATAGTTAGTAATTTTTTATTATAAATCTTATATCTAAGTTTTACATTATATAATGTTTTTAAATAATATATAATGGGATACCATTTTTCATTTAATTCTTATTATTTTAAAACTGTTTTAATTGTAAAATTTAAAACGTTTGTTTTAAATTGTTTAATCTTCGTGTAATTTGGAAGCTTTTAAACTAGGTTTTTTATGATTATATCTTTAAGGTGTTAAAAAGCTATTTTAGCTTTATTATTAAATTTCCAAGTATCATCTTTTTATTGGGTTTAACGAGTTAGTTTTGTTAACGATCTGGTAATATTTTTAAAATTTGTAATTAATCTTTGGATATAATTCATAAAACCATAAAATGCTTATACTTCCGTGACGCTTTTTGGTTTCAGCCAGTCCTTAATTGCTACTATCTTGCCTTTTTAAATGCGTATTTTTTTAAAGATGATGATAAAGCTTAAATAGTTTAGCTTTTTAACATGCCATTCGCTTTTAATAAGGTGGATTAACAAGTTAGCTTTTTAAAATGCTTTTAATATTAAGGCAATATGTTTTTTATAATTTTTTTCATTTTTAAAATATATAAATATATTGTTAAGGTAGACGAATATAAAAATATCTAGGTATTTTTTAAGAACTGTTATAATCATATGTTAAAATGACATTAGGGCGTTGGTAAGTTTAAAAGGCATTATTTTATATTTATAATGTTTGTATATTATTTTAAATGTTATATACTACTTATATCCTTAGGTCATTTAAATTATATAATAGTCATTTTTAAAGTTTAATGCTGTAAAAATCTTGGCTTTGCTAATCTATTTTTTTATAAGCTTTATTAATAGTAAAACGTGGCCATTTTTCTTGGTGATATTATTTAAATGGCGGTAATTAATAACTTTGCGCTATATTTTGTTGTCGTTTTTATTGATTTTTTACTTTTTATTTTTATCAACTTTAAATACCATTACTACAAAATATCCAAATGTTAATTTTAATTTTTAAATATATCTTTTTTTAAAATCTTTTTAAATTCCTTTTTATAATGTTTATAACTTTTTTTCATTTATAAAATATATAAGAAATAATTTTAAAAACTATTTTTTTTTAAAGGTTATTTAATAGTTTTATTAATTATATTTTAGCAATTCTTTTTTTGTTTAATCTTTAAATAATTTATAAAATTATAAATACTCTTATAATACTTTACGTAATGGATTTTTAATTTTTAGTTCTTTAAACATATAAATAATATGTTTTTTATTTTACTTTTTTAAGTTGTTTACGTCCTTTTTTTTAAAAGCTTTAAAAGCTAACTTTTCTATCTAATCCCATTAAAAACAACCTATCTTCCAATGTATGTTTAAATGGCTTATCCTAAGCTAGTTAACTTTTAATATTATATTATAATTATTAATATTTACAATGTTAAAAGTGATTATTTCGAAATGGTTTTAGATTTTTATTAAAAGGGGTATGATTTCTTTTAATATCCTATCATTTTAATAAATAAACTTGCTTCCATTTACCGTTACCAGTTCATATAAATTTTCCTTATAAACCCATTTTATCTTATCTCACTATACTACTTATACTAAAATATAGCTTTATTAAATTTCTAAATTAATCATTACTTTATATGTCTTTCCTTTATATTAAACAGATACTATTAGGATATTATTTAATCTTATTTAAATTTCACATAAGGTCTTAATTTTGTTAGTTTTTCAATGCCTTACTTTTAAAAACCTTTTCCATTTTTTAAATAGAATTTTTAATATTTGATTCTATTTTTACCTTATTGTTAAGATTTAATAGGTGCTTCTTCATAATTAAAATTTAAACAGATTATATTTTAATGGGCTTTCTTTAACGTTTTAAACATTCTTTTTCGGTTACTATTTTTTCATTCCCTTGCCTTTAAAAAGGCATGGATCAAGTAATAATCTTTAAAATAATCCTTTTAATAAAGTTTGGTGCAAAACTCATTAAAGGGTCTTTTTTTTATAATAAATTTTACACATTGGTTTCGTAATTTTATAAGAATCTTTTACTTTTTTCTTTCGTATAAGTGTTTTTAAAAAAGTTTAATCTTTTCGTAAAATGTTAAATACATGTCATATTTCTCGTAATTAATAACTGGAAAGAATTTTATTTCTTTATACTTAATTAAGTAATAGTTTGGTCAATATCTTTGATTATTGGAATTGCTTTTCGCATAAAGTCTTCAAAGTTTTTCATATCAAACTTTAATCTGGTTAATTTGCTTTTTTATGTCTTCTTATATAAAGACATTTTTAATATTACTGGAATAAAAGCTTTTTAGTTTATTTTATACTTTTTTTAGATTTACTTCTGTGTTTAAGAGGTCATGCAAATTACATGGCATTGAATTATAACATATGCATTTTTTAGATATTACTATTTTGTTACGTTCTAATCTCGGGTGGAGGTAGCAGGTTTTAAAGAATTCTGGTTATCGTGGTTTTGTTTTGTAGATACACTTATTTTCTTCGGTATCACTGTTTGGCTCCAGGCTTTCTGGAAACCACAAGTTATCAATCTTGGCGCTTATGTGTACTTGGCAAGAGTCATTTATATAATATTTCCAATATTCGTAATCATGCTTATCCTATCGATACTTCTTGCAATGTTCGTTTTAACATTTACTCCAATGGAGTTATCGATGGTTATTTTTTTGCTACTTTTCTTGGGCAGGGTCAAGCTAACGTTGTTTTATGGTTGGGATGTTTTTAGCTTTTTTAGCTTTTTAATATTTGAAATATTTAGAATTGAAAGGTTTTTTCTGATTTAATAATTCCTTGAATATTTGCTGTTTATTTTGAATTAGTTCTTCCATGATTTTGCTATTAAGTTGGGCTGCCTTAAATTGTTTTTTTATTATTGAAAAGTTATTATTATAATGTTTGATCTTATGTTTTAGGCATATTGCTAGGCTATCTTCATGGCATTTACAACCGTTCATGATTGCCATTAAAGATTAGGAGTGTCCAGGATGATATTTGCAAGTGCGCATTGTTTTTCTTTTGCAAATAGGACATTTGTTGATCTTAGGGTCTTTGTTATTTTCCATCAAGCTAATAATTACCGTGAAAATGCTATTAATCTCCTTTTCTTCTTTGATTTTAGTTTGAAACGCTTATTTTCATTCAAATTATAATATTCCTCCTTATCAAGGTTATTATTTTTTAAAGCTTCAACACTTGCTCCTAAAATATCCCATTTTATTATAGTTAAAACATTTAATCTTTAATTTATCAATTAGTCGCTTTTATTATTACTTTTAAATATTATTTAATTTAATGGGATTTAAACATATGCTTGTGCCTTTATATTATTTATTTTGTTATTGCCTATTTTTAAGGTTATTATTCCTATTAGATTAAAGCCTTCCATTTTAAAAAATTCCTTCTTTTTTTTCAAAATATCTTTCAAAGTTTTTATTATTAATGATAATAACCTTTTCTACCAAAATATCGAACTATTTAAAGTCTTAATCCTTATAAATTTTCTCGTTATAAAGTTTATTTTTAACATACTTTTTTAATCCTTTATAAAAAGGATAAAAAAGACTTTTAACAAGTAAGCTTAATTTAATGACCAATTTTTTAAATTTAATAGCGTAGTTAAAGGCTAACTTGTTTTGTTAAAGATGGTGTAGCTTGGTTTTAACTTTCTATTTATAAATAAAATTGCTAAATATGAGTTAAATCTTTTTTTTAAAATGGTTAAAGTCCTTGAAAATATATTTAATGATATCTGGTACGTTTATTGGTTTCTTTTTAAGTCGATTCTTAAAGATGGGTTTAAACCATTTAAAGGCTGGTTTTATAAATAGCTGTAAGGTTACTAGGACCTTTTATTGCTTGTTTTTAATTAAGCCTTTATAAAATTTAAAGTAGGTGCGCATTTAAATAAGAAATACATCTAAATCTTCTTTTCTATCATACCTATTAAAAGTAATAAGTTTAAAGCCTTTGGTTTAAAAAAATGTCATATTTTTAATATCCTATAAATCTAACGGGTTTTTAGGGGGTTGTGTGGGTTTAATCCCTTTTTTTTTTTTAAATTTTTCTTCTAATAATAATGATTCTTATTCTATAAATGATATTATCTATTTTAATTTATTGGTCCTTTCTTTTAAAGCCTTTATAGATTTAAACATTAAAGCTTCTATTATTATTTCAATGGATATTACAATTATTATTTCTTATATAGGTTTTTTAATCTTTGGAAATGGTTTTAAAGGTTCCAATGTTTTAACTATAACAACTTACGATTTAATTACTAACGAATTCTATATCGAAATTATTAACGCAATTGTCAGGTTTAATTTCGGTATTATTAAAACGTTCATTTATTCCGTTATTTTCTTTAATAACATGCCTTAAAGGTTTTTAAAAACTATCCGTAAATAAATTCTTTCTTTTTTATATTAACACTAAATATTAATCAAAAAAGCTATTAAAATGTTACAATCCCGCTTATTATTTCTATTAATCTAACTTTATAAATCGGATATATATTTTAAAAGTTTTAATTTAAAAAGTAACAATAGTTTAAAATTAACGTTTTTAATTATAAAAGAGGTTTTAAAGGTACTCTATATTCAAATACAATCTAAATACTAAAAAAGTTTAAATATTTAAATTAATAACTAGAAAATAAATAATTAAATATAATAAAAAATCCATTCTTATATATTTATTCTTCTTTTTTATAAAATGTTATAAATTGCTTTTTAAGGTCTCTAACTAAGCGATTTAGTTAAATCGCTTCTCAAGGTCTTTAATTAAGCAACTTAAAAAAAGAGTCGCTTTTTCATTAACCTTTTATTTACTCCTTATGTCACGTAACCTTCGGTTTTACCAGTTTATCCAAAGGGTCGCATTTTGGGTCGTAACATTTTCGCATAAAATCTTTAAAATTTTTCGTATTAAACTTTGGTTTGGTTAATTTACTTTTCTATATCTTCTTATATAAAAACACTCTTAATGTTATTAAAATAAAGGCTTTTCAATTCATTTTATATTTTTTCTAAACTTACTCTTATATTTAAAAGGTCATGCAAGTTACATGGCATTAAACTATAACATATACATCCTTTAAATATTGCTGCCTTATTACGTCTTAATTTCGGGTGGAGGTAGCAAGCTTTAAAAAATTCTAACCATCGTGGTTCTATTTTATAAATATACTTATTTTCTTTGGTATTACTACTTGGCTCCAAGCTTTTTAAAAACTATACGTTATCGATTTTAGCGCTTATATATATTCGATAGAAATCGTTTATATAATATCTCCAATATTTACAATTGTGCTTATCCTATTAATGTTTCTTACAATCCTTATTTTAATATTTACTTTAGTGGAGTTATCAATGGTTATTCTTTTACTACTCTTCTTAGGCGGGGTTAAGCCAGTGTTGGCTTATAATTAGAATGTTTTTAGCTTTTTTAGCTTTTTAATGTCTGAAATATTTAAAACTAAAAGGTTCTTTTTAATTTAACAATTCCTTAAATATCTACCGTTCATTTTAAATTAATTCTTCTATCCTTTTACTACTAATTTAGGCTGCCTCAAGTTATCCCTTCATTGTTAAAAAGTTATCGTCATGGCATCCGATCTTATGTTTTAGGCATTTCTTTAGATTATCTTTATGGCATTTATAGCCGTTCATAATTACCATTAAAGATCGGGGGTGTTTAAGATGATATTTGCAAGCGCGCATTATCTTTCCTTCACAAATAAAACACTTGTTAATCTTAAAGTTTTTATTATCTTCCATCAAGCTGGTGGCTACTATGAAAATGCTACTGATTTCTTTTTTTTCCTTGATTTTAACTTAAAACGCCTATCTTTATTCAGGCTGCGGTATTCCTCCTTGTTAAGGTTGTTATTTCTTAAGGCTTCGACACTCGCTTTTAAAATGTTTTATTGTCACGACCCAAAATACGACCTACCGGAATAATACAATGATCCGGTGATCACATGACTAAATCGCTTAAAACACAGATATAGATTGCAAATCAATCTATTCAAGAGAAACGTACGGATCGCAAATTCAAGCCGCGATTCGTGATATTTAATATATTTCATAAAAAAGGAAAATGAGTATATAAAAATGGATTCCCTATTATATTTAATCATCTATTCTTCAACTATTAATTTAAATATTCAAGCCTTTTTAATATTCAAATTGCACTTAAATATAAAATACTTTTAAAACCTTTTTTATAATTAAAAACGTTAATCCTAAACTATTATTACCTTTTAAACCAAAACCCTTAAAATACATATCTAACCTATGAAGTTAAACTAACAAAAATAATAAGCGGGATTATAACATTTTAATAGCTTTTTTGGTTAATACTTAATGTTAATATAAAAAGGAAAGGACTCACTCGCGGATAGTTTTTAAAAACTTTTAAAGCATGCCACTAAAGAAAACAACGAAACAAACGAACATTCCAACAACACCGAAATCAAACCCGACAACCGCGTTAATAGCCCCAACGCAAAATTCGCCAATAACCAGATCACAAGTCGCTACAATTAAAACATCGGAACCTTTAAAACCATTTCCAAAAACCAAAAAATCCATACAAGAAACAATAATTGCAACACCTATCGAAATAATAGCAAAAGCTTTAACATCTAAACCTATAAAGGCCTTAAAAAAAGGGACCAATAAATTAAAATAAATAACACCATCTGCAAAACAAAAATCATCATTATTAAAAAAAAAATCTAAAAAAGAAGAAAGGATTAAACCTATATAACCCCTTAAAAACCTATTAGATCCATAGGATATTGAAAATATAGCATTTCCCCAAGCCAAAGGCTTTAAACCTATTGCCCCTAATAAATACAATGGAAAAAAAAATCTAAATACATTCCTCATCCAAATACGCACCCACTTTAAATTCTACAAAGGCTTAATTGAGAACAAGCAATAAAAGGTCTTAGTAGCCTCATAGCTACTTATAAAACCAGCCTTTAAATGGTTTAAACCCATCCTTAAAAATTAACTTAAAAAAAAACCAGCAAATATACCAAACACCATCAAATATATCTTTAAAGATTTCAACCACTTTAAAAAAAAAATTTGACTCATGTTTAACAACCTTATTTGTAAATAAAAAGCCGAAGCCAAATTATATCACCTTTAACAAAATAAATTAGCCTTTAACTACGCCATCAAATTTAAAAAATTAGCCATTAAATCAAGCCTACCTATTAAAAGTCTTTTCTACCCCTTCTATAAAAAATTAAAAAAGCATGTTAAAAACGAATTTTATAATAAAAAAATTTATAAGGATTAAGACCCTAAACAATTCAATACCTTAATAAAAAAAGCCATTACCATTAATAACAAAAACTTCAAAAGATATCTTAAAAAAAAAAAAGGGACCTTTTAAAACGAAAGGCCTTAATCCAATAAAAACAATAACCTTAGAAACGGGTAATAACGAAACGAACAACATAAAGGCATAAGCACACGATCAAACCCCATTAAACTAAATAATACTTAAAAGCAATAACGAAAGCAACCAATTAATAAGTTAAAAATTAAATGTTTTAATTATAACAAGATAGGACATTTTAAAAGCAAGTATTAAAGCCCCAAAAAATAACAATCTTAACAAAAAGGAATATTATAGCCCGAATAAAGATAGGCGTCTTAGGCTAAAATCAAAGAAAAAAAGGAGATCAGCAACATCTTCACGGTAGTCATTAGCTTGGTGAAAAACAACAAAAACCTTAAAACCAACAAATGCCTTATCTATGGAGAAGAAACAATACACGCTTGCAAATATTATCTTAAACATTCTCAATCTTTAATGGCAATTATAAACGGTTATAAATGCCATGAAAACAACCCAATAATATGCCTAGAATATAAGATTGGACACTATAACAATAACTTTCCAACAATAAAAAAACAACTCGGGGCAGCCCAACTTAGCAGTAAAATAACGGAAAAATTAACTCAAAATAAACAACAGATATTCAAGGAATTATTAAATCAAAAAAAACCTTCTAATTTTAAATATCTTGAATATTAAAAAGTTAAAGAAGCTAAAAATATCCCAATTATAAGTTAACATTAACTTAACCTCGCCTAAGAAAAACAATGAAAAAATAACCATCAATAACTCCACTAGAATAAATGTTAAAATAAAGGTTGCAAGGAACATTAACAGGATAAACATAACTATAAATATTGAAAATATTACATAAACAACTCATACCAAACACATATAAGTGCCAAAATTGACAACGCATGGTTTCTAAAAAGCCTAAAGCCAAGCAACAACACTAAAGAAAACAAGTATATTTATGAAATAAAACCATAATGGCCAGAATTCCCCAAAGCCTGCTACCTCCATCCAAAATTAAGACGCAGCCAGACAGCAATATCCAAAGGATGCATATGTTACAGTTTAATACCATATAATTTACATAACCTCCTAAACATAAAAATAAATCTAAAAAAAGTATAAGATAAACTAAAAAGCCTCTATCCTAGCGATATTAAAAGCGTCTTTACATAAGAAAACATAGAAAAGTAAATTATCCAAACTAAAGCTTGATATGAAAAACTTTAAAAACTTCATACAAAAAGCAACCCTAACAACCAAGGATACTAGCCAGATTATTACCTAATTATATATAAAGAAATAAAATTCTCCCCAATCACCAACTACAAAAAATATAACATGTATTCAACACTTTATAAAAAAGTTAAACTCCTTTAAAAATACCTATATAAAGGAGAAAAATAAAAAATTTTTACAAAGTTATAAAATTAATATGCAAAATTCATCATAAAAAGAAGGCCTTTTAATAAGTTTTACATTAAACCTCACTAAAAGGATTGTCTTAAGAATTATTGCTTGATTCACGCCCCTTTAAAGGCAAAGGAATAAAGAAACCATAGCCGGAAAAAAACGTTTAAAATATCAAAAAAAGCCCACTAAAATATGGCTAATTTAGGCTCCAACCATAAAAGAGCACCCACCAGATCTTAACAACAAGGCAAAAATAAAAGCAAATACCAAAGATCCTATTTAAAAAAATAAAAAGATCCTTAAAAGTAAAGCATTAAAAGATTAATAAAATCAAGACCTTATATAAAATCCAAACAGGATTAGATAACATCCTAATAATACCCATCCGATATAAAGGAAAGATATATAAAATAATAATTAATTTAAAAACTTAACAAAGCTATATCTTAACATAAGTAACATAGCAAGATAAAATAAAATAGGTTTATAAAAAAAACTTATACAAACTGGTAACGGTAAATGGAAGCAAATCTACCTACCAAAATGGTAAGATATTAAAAGAAACCATACCCCTTTTAATGGAAATCTAAAACCACCCCGAAACGATCACCTTTAATATTACAAATATCAACAATCACGACATGATATTGGAAATTAACTAGCTTAAAACAAGCCACCTAAGCATACATTAGAAAATAGGTTATTTCCAATGGAATCAGATAAAAAAGTTAGCCTTTAGAGCTCCCAAGAAAAAAGACGCAAGTAACTTGAAAAAGTAAAATGAAAAGCATATCACCTATATGCTTAAAGAACCAAAAATCAAAAATCCATTGCATAAAGTACCACAAAAGTACTTATAATTTCACAAATTATTTAAAGATTGAATAAAAAAAGAATTGCTAGAACATAACCAATGAGATCACCAAATAACCCTTAAAGAAGAACAATTTCCAAAACTATTTCCTATATACCCTATAAATAAAAAAAAATCATAAGCACTATGGAAAAGAATCCAGAAAGATCTTAAAAAAAGATATATTTAAAAATCAGAATTAACATCCGGATATTTTGTAGTAATGGTACCTAAAGTTGATAAAGACAGAAAGCAAAAGATCAACGAAAAAGGTAATAAAGTATGGCACAAAGTCATTAACTACCGCCACCTAAACAGCATCACCAAAAAAAATGGCCACGCTTTACCATTAATGAAGCTTATAAAAGGATAAATCAGCAGAGCCAAGATTTTCACAGCGTTAAACCTTAAAGATAGCTATTACATGATTTAAATGGCTTAAAGACATGAGCAGTATATAGTATTCAAAACAGTATATGAACATTATAAGTATAAGGTAATGCCCTTTAAACTTACCAACGCCTCAACGTCATTTCAACACATGATTATGATAGTCCTTAGAAAGTACCTGGATATCTTTATATTCATCTACCTTAACGACATATTCATATATTTCGAAAATGAGGAAGATTATAAAAAATATGTTGCCTTAATACTGGAAGCACTCTAAAAAGTTAACTTATTAATCCACCTTACTAAAAGCAAATGGCATGTTAAAAAGCTAGACTACCTAAGCTTTACCATCACCCCTAAAAAAATACACATTTAAAAAGGCAAAATAGTAGCAGTCAAGGACTGGCTGGAACCAAAAAGCATCACGGAAGTACGAGCATTTCATGGCTTTATGAATTACGTCCAAGGATTAATCGCAAATTTTAAAAACATTGCCAGACCGTTAACAAAACTAACTCATCAAGTCTAGCAAAAAGATGGTACCTGGAAATTTAACAACAAAGCTAAAGCAGCTTTTTAACGCCTTAAAGATATAATCATGGAAAACCCAGTCCAAAAGCTTCTAAATTACACAAAGACCAAACAACTTAAAACAAACGCTTCAAACTTTGCAATCGAAGCAGTCTTAGAATAACAAAAACCAAACGAAAAGTAATACCCCGTTGCGTACTACTTAAAAGCACTACACAATGCAGAATTTAGATATAAGATTTACAATAAAGAGTTATTAACAATCATTTAAACATTTAAAAAATGGAAACCATAGCTCAATGGAACCAAAAATCCCATTAACATTTACTTAAACTATAAGAACCTTATACAATTTATGATTATTTAAAAACTTAATCAAAGATATAAAAGATGAATAATATTCCTATCCCAGTTCAACTTCAAAATCTATTATATCAAAGGAAAGGAAAATATCCAAACCAATTTTTTTAATAAAAGAGGAGATTACAAAACCAAAGTTAAAAAATGAAACATCTAAATGTTAAAACAACAACAAAACAAAATAATCATCCTAGTATATGTATAAATTAATAAAAACAACTAGATTAAAAGATTTTAAAAGGAATATAATTAGTAAGAAAAAAACCTGCTCGTAATGTAAAAAACATCCCAAGGAACATTAATATATAAAAGCAAGGTCTATATACCAAAAAACATTAAAAAAAAATTTACCAAAAAATTCCATAAACACCCCTTATATGGATACTAAAGAATCTTCAAAACAAGGTTAAGAATGTAAAAAACCTACGATTTCACAGGACTTAAGGCAATAGTCACTAAGGTAATCAAAAAATGCAACATATACAATTAAATCAAAGAAGCCAAACATAAGTTATATGGACTCCTCCAACCCATTAAAATATCAGACAAACCCTTTGATACCATAGTATGAGATTTTATCACCGGATTACCAAAGTTAAAAGACCTAGTTATAGGCATATACTATAATTTAATCTAGATAATCGTTAATAAATTCATCAAGTATAGATATTTCATATCATATAAAAAAGATCGCACCTTAAAATAACTTACATACACATTTATTAAAGAAATCATCAGTAAATATAAAATCCCTAAACAAGTGATATTAAATAGAGACCTTATCTTTATATTGCACTATTAATAAACATTTATAAAAAAAATTGGAAACAAGTAAAAGCTTTTCACCACAGCTCACCCACAGACAAATGAACAAACAAAAAAACTCAATCAAACACTAGAGCAACACCTAAAAAGCTACATCAATGACCAATAAAACAATTGGGTAGAGTTGCTACCCTTGGCTTAAAGCGCCTACAATATAGCAATCAACAAAGATATGAAAATGTCATCATACACTATGCTATATGAACACAATACACACACCAAACGAAAAGAACTAAACAACAACGAAGCATTAAAAGTACAAGCACCTGCCTTAAAAGCAGAAGTATTCGCAATAAAAATCCAGACACTACAGTTCACACTCTAGAAACAACTACAATTCATCCAAAACAGGATGGTAGAATATTATAATAAGAAAAGGATTAAAGGACCAATCCTTAAGAGAGGAGATAAGGTTTATCTACTCCAAGATAAGCAAAATTCAACGCTTAAAACACCACAGATTTGCATAAAAAGGCCTAGTAAAAAATTGGATTTTAAGAAATTGAAACCTTTCCTCATAGAAGAAGTCCTATCTAATACCAACTACCGACTAACAATCCCGTCAACAATGAAAATCCATACCAAAGTCTTTTATATAGCAATGTTAAAACCAGCACTCAAAAACGCCAAACTTGTTAAGAATGTTAAATTAGAAGAAGACCCAGAAAAATACGAAATCAAAACCATACTAAACTCAAGATTAAACAAAGGATAAATTAAATACCTTATTAAATGAAAAGGATACCCACATGAAGACAACATATAAGAACCTATTAAGCACCTTCAAAATGTGAAAGAAATGCTTGAGGCATTCCACTGCTAAAATCCAGACCGGCCAAAACCTTAAAAGGATCCGCGTTCGAATCCAAGCCAGCCCAAAAGAAAGAGAGGGAGGCCGCGAAAACATTAAAAGAACCAGCCTCCGCCTAACAAACCTCTTCCTCCTCACACTCAATCCGATCCAGCTCCTCAATAGAGTTAATATCACAATCAATCATCCATTTTAACTTATCAAACCATAACTTTTTATTCTTACAAAGCTAAGACAGTTTCGCATTTATCAAGTCTGCTTCCTACTCCACCTTCTCAACCTCCTCTTCCAACCAACGAAATTGTGTACTTATTTTCAACACACTAGCCCAAGAGATACCAAAAACATCGCAATAAGATTGGTTATTACAAATACACTCAAGGTAACAATTAAAGTCTCTAGAAGCCACGCAATCTTTTTTAAACAAAACATAATTAAAGCAAGCCATTTCTAATTTGCCTTTATTAGTAACTGTTTTCATAAGAATAATTTTATTCTTAATAGCCCTAGCCTAACGACGAAAAATCAAGTTAGCCACCTGCTTTAACACTTGGCCTAATATAATAACAAATGTAGAAAAAAAAGGAAAAACTAACCTGATTATCTTCAAGACAAAGATCTTAAAAAAAGGGAATAATGTTACGACCCAAAATACAACCTATCGGAATAATACAATGATCTAATGATCACATGATTAAATTGCTTAAAACGCAAATATAGATTGCAAATCAATCTATTTAAAAAAAACACACAAATTGCAGATTCAAGCCGCAATTCGTGATATTTAATATATTTTATAAGAAAAAAGAATGAGTATATAAGGATGGATTCCTTACTATATCTAATCATCTATTCTTTAACTATTAATTTAAGTATTTAAGCTTTTTTAATATTTAAACTGCACTTAAATATAAAATACCCTTAAAACCTCTTTTACAATTAAAAACGTTAATCTTAAACTATTATTACCCTTTAAACCAAAACCCTTAAAGTATATATCCGACCTATGAAATCAAACTAACAGAAGTAATAAACGGGATCGTAACACTTATCTTGTTATAGTTAAAGCATTTAATCTTTAACTTGTTAATTAATTGCCTTTATTGTTATTTTTAAATGTTATTTAATTTAATGAGGTCCAAATGTATGCCTGTGCCTTTATGTTATCCGTTTTATTATTGCCTGTTTTTAAAGTCATTGTTCTTATTGGATTAAAACCTTCTATTCCAAAAGGTCCCTTCTTTCTTTTTAAAATATCTCTCAAAGTTTTTATTATTAATGGTAATGGCCTTTTCTACCAAAGTATCGAATTGCTTGGGGTTTTGATCCTTATAAATTTTCTTATTATAAAGTTCGTTTTTAACATGCTTCTTCAATCCTTTATAAAAAGGATAGAAAAAACTTTTAACAAATAGGCTTAATTCAATAACCAATTTCTTAAATTTAATGGCATAATTAAAGGCTAACTTGTTCTATTAAAGGTAATGTAACTTAGCTTCGACTTTTTATTTACAAATAAGGTTGCCAAACATGAGTCGAATCTTTTCTTTAAAATGGTTGAAGTTTTTGAAGATGTACTTGATGGTATTTGATACGTTTGCTAATTTCTTTTTAAATCGATCCTTAAAGATGGGTTTAAACCATTCAAAGGTTGGTCCCGTAAGTAGCTATAAGGTTATTAAAACCTTCTATTGCTCGTCCTTGATTAAGCCTTTATAAAACTTAAAGTGGGTGCGCATTTGAATGAGAAATGCATTTGGATCTTCTTTTTTATCATATTTATTAGGGGCAATAAGTTTAAAGCCTTTGGCTTAAAAAAATGCCATATTTTCAATATCTTGTAAGTTTAACAGGTTTTTAGGGGGTTGTGTAAGTTCAATCCCTTTTTTTTCTTTAAATTCTTCTTTTAATAATAATAATTCTTGTTTTGCAGATAATATTATCTATTTTAATTTACTGGTCCTTTTTTTTAAAGCCTTTATGGGTTTAAATGTTAAAGCTTCTGCTATTATTTCGATAGGTGCTACAATTATTGTTTCTTATATAGGTTTTTTGGTTTTTAAAAATGGTTTTAAAGGTTCAAGTGCTTTAACTATAACGATTTACAATCTGGTTATTAGCGAATTCTGTGTTAGGGCTGTTAACGCGGTTATTAAATTTAATTTCGGTGTTATTAAAACGTTTATCTATTTCATTGTTTTCTTTAATGGCATGCCTTAAAGGTTTTTAAAAATTGTTTGCAAATGAGTCCTCTCCTTCCTATATTAACATTAGGTATTAACTAAAAAAGCTATTAAAATATTATAATCCCGCCTATTATTTCTATTAGTTTGATTTCATAAGTTAGATACGTACTTTAAAAGTTTTAATTTAAAGGGTAACAATAGTTTAAAATTAACGTTTCTAATCGTAAAAAAGGTTTTAAAGGTACTTTATATTTAAATATAATCTAAATATTAAAAAGGCTTAAATATTTAAATTAATAGCTAGAAAATAAATGATTAGATACAATAAGAAATCCATCCTTATATACTCATTCTCCTTTCCTATAAAATGTTATAAGTTATTTCTTAAGGTTTTTAACTAAGCAATTCAATTAAATCGCTTCCTAAGGTTTTCAATTGAGTAACTTAAAAAAGGAGTCGCTTTTTCGTTAACCTTTTATTTACTCCTTATATCACGTGACCTTCGGTTTATTAGTTTATCCAAAGGGTCGCATTTTGGGTCGTGACAAATTACATTATTATAACTTTAAACATTTAAATTATAAAATATAAAAATATATTAAAATAAATTTCTTAATTCGTTTAAAAATAACCTTATATTTTATTTTATAAATTTTAACAATAAAAAAGCTTTATATATTTGTGAATTTAAACCCGGTTAAATTGCTATCTATTAAATAACATATAATGCAAAAAAACAAATAATAATAAAAAAAATAATCTTTTTTTTTCTTTTTTAAATTAACTTTTATAAATGCAACTAGTTAAAAATAAAAGTAATAATTAAATTATAAAAATAACTTATTAAATAATAATATATAATATATATTAATAAATATATATATAAAACATTATTTATATTATATTTAAAAATATATTATAAATTAATAATAAAGCGATTAAAATATTAATTAAAAAAATAAAAAATTAAAGATTAATTATAAATAATTTTTAAATGATATATTAAAAATTAATATATTAAAATAACTTTTTATTATAAACCTTTATATTTATATTAAATATAAATTAAAATAAAAGTTTTAATTTAAAAGTAATAATAATTTATAAAAAAGGTTTAAAGTTTTTTTTTTATAATTTAATACAATTAAAAATATAAATTTCAATAAATAATTAAAAAGTTAAAAAAATAATTAAATATATAAAGATTTTATAATTATATAAATATTTTTTTTAATTATAAAACTATTATACTTTAATTGACTTAATTAGTTTAATTAATTTAATTTTAAATTACTTAAATTATATAAATTATATAAATCAATTAAATTAAAAAATATCTATAATTTATTTTTAATTAATTTAAAATGTTTTTACTTTTAAATTTTTAAAATAATTTAATATTTTTAATTTATAACATTTTTTTAATAAAAATAATCGTTTAATAAAAAGATTATAAAAACCATTTATTAATTTATAATATAATTATTATATTATACGCAATTATATTAATTATAACTTATATGTTATTTATTTTTAATAACGTTTTTTTTTTTATTAAAACCGTATTACTTTTATATCTTTTTTAATATGGTAATGATATTTATATTAAAATTTAATTGCTATATTTTTAATTATTTTTTATCGTTTTATTAACGGAATTTTAAACGGTTCGTCTTTAAATTATAAAGTTTATTATTATAAACCATGCCTTTTTTAATTTTAAAATCGTTAAATAGGCTATAAATTTTAAATAAATGAAATGGTTTAAAAATATAAATAAAAAAATAAATAAATAAAAAGATTAAAATATCATTATAATTTAAATTGCAATTTATTTAAAACAAAATATATTTTAAATTATAAAACTTAACTTTTAAATTAAAAACTTATATTATAAATTAATAAATTTATTATAAACTTATAAAGCTATAATTTATAATTTTAATTTATTTATTTAATATATTTTATAAAAAAGAAGAATAAATATATAAAAATGGATTTTTTATTATATTTAATTGTTTATTTTTTAATTATTAATTTAAATATTTAAATTACACTTAAATATAAAATATTTTGAAAATTGTTTTATAATTAAAATTATTACTTTTAAATTATTATTAAAATAAACCATTATTATAATATTATAATTTTAAAACCTTTTTATTTATTTAAATAGCTTTTAATTAAATTAAGATTAATTATTTTAAATTATAATATATTTTTTTATTATCGATACGCTTTTTAAATTAATATTGTTTAATTTATTATTAAGAATTTAAGCTTTATTTAATCTTTTCTTTTTTTTTAATTTTTAAAGCACTTGTTTTATAACATTTTAAATATTAATAAAAGCTTTAATAAATTTTTTAAATAATAATTTAATTATAAATTTATAAAAGGTTAATTTAACGGCCGTTAAGTTTTTAATTATAATAATAATAAATTTTTTATAAAATTAAAAGTTTAATATTAAAATAAATATAAAATAATTATCGCTTTTAATTTAATTAAAACTTTTTATATTAATCGGTTATTTTATAATAAAAATGGATATAAAACTTAAAATTTATTATTTAAATTTAATTAACGATTTTTTTAAATTTTAAAGGCTTTATTTCTTTTTTGTTTTAAAAAAAAAAAAAAGTTTTTATTTATATACGTTAAACTAACCGCTTTTAATTCATTATTTTTATTTTTTTTAAACTTTTAAAACGTTATTAATACATTTTATAAGTTATTATATAATGGTTTAATTTATAAAAATATTTTTAATGCTTTTATTATTAATATTTTCGTTTTAAAATTACATTTATATATATATTATTTAATCGATTGGTTTATAAAGTTTTGATATGTTTTTTAACATTTTAAACCATATTTAATCGTATAATAACCGGCTAATTAATAACGGTTAGTTAATAATAATAAACGCGTTTAATTTTAAATTAAATCTTACCGCCTTTTTATAATTTAATAATATAAAAAAATAAATTATATAATTTAAATAATAAATAATCCTTTTATTTTTTTATTAGGTTAAAAAGTAAGAAAAGTTTTATTAAAAAATATAAAAATCTAACTAATTAATAATAATTATTGTAATTATTTTTTAATTTAACTTTAACTTTTTTTAATATAATAACACTTAAATTTTAACGCGTTTAATTTATAATTTTAAAGTAAAGTTAAAATTGTTAATAAAAGCAATTTTATAATTAAACCTTTAAAATATAATAAAATTATAAAATTAAATAAGCGTACGTCGAAATTTTTAAATATTATTATCGTTGGTATTTAATTTTAATGTATTTTTTTAATTAACCTTTAAAAAATTTAATAAGATATAAATATATATATAAAATTAAAATAAAGTTAAAATTTATATAAAAATAAAAGTAAATAATAATAGTTATTTTTTAATAATATAATTAAAGTTATAAAAATGTTTTAATGTTTATTATAAAAGTTAAAAACATTATGCAAGCAAATAAATTAAAAGGAAAAATAAATAAATAAAACATATGTGAAAAAGTTAAGCGTTAAAATAAAATAAAAAAGGTATAAAATAAAGATAAAAAGGATATAAACGACGTATAATAAACGCAAAATGGAAAAAATAAATGTTAAATATATGCATATAATAAATATTAATAATTACTTTTATTATTTTTTTTAATCTTATTTTTTAATTAAAAATAATCGATAAATAACTTATAAATATAAACCATTTATATTTAAATATATTATTATTTATTATATAAATATTTTAATATTTAATAATAAGTTATTAACGAAAAAAATAAAATAATAAGAAATAATATAATCGAAAATCTTTTAAAGTAAAAATATTTTAAAAAAGTAAAACGAAACCGTTATTTTTAATATAAATAAGTCGTATCATTTATTATAATTTATTATTTTTAAAAACGCGATAATATAAATAAAACTTTTATTATTATTACGATTTCGTTTATTATTTTCATTAATTTGATTTTATAAAACGAATATATATTTTAAAAGTTTTAATTTAAAAGGTAATAATAATTTAAAATTAATAATTTTAATTATAAAAGATTTTAAAATATTTTATATTTAAATGTAATTTAAATATTTAAATTAATAATTAAGAAATAAATAATTAAATATAATAAACAATTTATTTTTATATATTTATTTTTTAAATTAAACTTTTTTTTATTTATATTAAATTATATTTAATTTATACTGATTGATATTAATGCTTTTAAATTACTATTAATTTAATTAAGTTATTATTAATTTAATTAAATTGCTTTTAATTAAATATTAAACATTTTAATTTAGTTATATAATTATCGAATTATATAAATTTTAATAAGATTGTATTTTAAATTGTAATAAAAATATTAATTTTTAAAAAAAAAAATATTATAAAATAAAATTTAATTAATTATTATAAAACTTATAAAAAGTGAAGCCATTTTAATTAATTATAATTAATATATAAAAAAGAAAAGATTTTTTATATAATTATAAGATTATTTATTAAAGTTATATAATATTTTTTTAAAAGATTAACGCTTTAATTTTTTAAAAAAAACGAAAAAATAAAGGCTTATTTTTTTAAAAGTTAATATATAAAAATAAAAAGAAATAAAAACCTTTTTTTTTATATAAAATATTTAATAATAATTAATTTAAATTTATAACTTCTTTTTAAATATATTATAAAAAGAAACTTTCTTTTTAATAAATTTTAAATCTTTTATTATTATTTATAAATTAAAACTTTTTTTTAATAAATTTTTAAAATCCTTATAATTTATTATATATTGATATTTTTTAATTTTTAATTAACTTTTATAAGTGTTAAAAACTTTTATATTTAAAAATTTTAATTTAATTTTTTTTTAAAAAATGAATTAATGATAAATTTAATTGTTTTTTATAATTAAATTATTAATTGATTTTTTAACTGTTATTTTAATTAATTATATCTTTAATATAAATGTTAATAAACGTTTAATTTAATATTTTATATATATTTAAAATAAATAAAATTAATAATAAGTTTATTAATTATTATAATGTTTTTAATTATTTTATTTAAATTTTTATTTTATAAATACGCTTTAGGTTTATTTAAAAATATAAAAAATAAAAAATATTTAAATGTTTAAATAAAAAAGTTTAAATTTTTAATGAAACTTTTTAATATATTTACAAAGCGATTATAAAAAATATATTTATATATATATTTTATAATTTATTAACAATTATTTTTTAAAGTTATTATTTCGTTATTTAAAAAATAATAACATTTTTTAATTTTAATTATTATTTATTTTAAAATGATATAAAATTTAATAAAAAAGGTTATAAAATTTATTATAATAAAAATAAGGTTAATTTATTTTATATATAATTATATTAAACGTTAATAAAGGTTTGTTATAATTTATATTTTTGTAAAATAATTTAAATGATATTTTTTATATAATATTAAAACTTTTATTTTTTTATTTTTTTATTTTTATAATTATTTATAAATGCTAATTTATTTTAAATTATCGGCAGTTAATTAACGATAAGATTTTAAACGATAATTTTATTAATAATTATTTCGTATGTCGTTAGTTAATTATTTATTATAGTACCTAGGTATATAAAATAGCTTGGAAGTTATTTTTGCAATTAGGTTCATTGTATATAAGCGTGTTCGCGTAAGATACTAGTATTTTCCCAAGAGGGGCTGAGTAGGGGGGCCAATTACATAGATTAACAACCAACTGTCAAAATGATAACTGATATGCTGTGATATTCAACGGTATCAAAATGACCAGTTTCATAAATCTTTAAATGCAACCACCTGATTGATCAAACCAAACATGCTCCTATATGCACGCAACCCTACCTGCCCAGCTGCTTACTGATTCGTCAACTATGCACAGCTCCTCAGACCCCGCCACGACATAAAACAACTGACATGATATGACTTAGGCACCCAGCCGTTTCAAGATAGAAACAGAGGCAACCGGTTTCAAAAACGCCATCCTCTCCAGGACTGTGTTTCTGGAAACCCAGATACTCCTCTTCTTTACATCTCTCCACCTTAATTTCGAACCAAGATGGCACCTATAGCATCAGCATCGGCGAGTTCGCCGAAGCCCGAGTACCAGCACTTCGTGCCCCAGTTCATACTGAGGAACTATGCTCACAAGTACACCGGCCCGAAACAGCAGAGGGGCAAGAAGAAGGCGGATAAGATGTTTCGCGGCGAGCTCGTGGTGAACAACGTCAACCTTGCGTCGGATCCGATTTGTATCGAGGAGACCAAAGTCAAGCGCATCCTGGGCATATACGACATGTACCAAGACACGTCGGCGCCGACAGCACAGCAGCGCCGCATCGAGAGCATGTTCGGGGAGCTCGAGTCACGCGCCAGCATCATCTTCCGAAAGATCACCAAGGCGTACGACGCCAAGGAGCAGGGAGTGTGGGTGACGCGAGACGAGAGAAACGCAATTCGCAAGTTTCTCTTCCTCCTCAAGTATCGCAATTCGACGTTTCATCGACGCTTCTACCACGACAGTGAGGACGGATACGAGGCGAATGACAAGGAACACGTGCACGAGTACATGAGAGAGAATGGATTCAAGCGGCCCGTCGACGTCTGGTTCCACAACATCAAGACCATAATGGAGCTCGACATGGATCCACAGGGGCTCTGGATACGGGCTCTTCTGGGGAAGATGTATCCTGCCGATGCCATGTGGTTCATCTCTCACACCCAGATGATGTACATGGCGATATGTACTCCCTCTGATGCGAGAGCAGAGTTCATACTCACCGATAACAGCTACGGCATCTTCGAAGGACCGAATACATTCAAGAGAGACGAAGAGACCGGCGAAATTGCAGAGACGGGTTGGACCAGCTTCCACGAGTTTGCGCCTCTCAGTCCAAAACTCATGGTTGTCTTGCGAAGTTTTATGCTACCGAATCCCGAGGAGGACGGCAGCCAAAGCGTCAGAGAGGAGCGGGAAGCGTGGCGAAAAGCGGCAGTCGACGATTACTACGGATCCGATCAGACATCTCTGTTGGCCGACTTGCCCATCGCTAAGCCGCGCAATAACTACAGTCAAGTGGTAAATGGAAGGGTAGAACTGTTGCCTGGAGAAGACGGGAAACTGCGCAAGAGCGACAAGTTCTGCTTCCGCTTCTTCCCAATCGACACGGAGCACGTCAACAAGATCAACCACTTCCTATTCGACAACGCCTACAAGTGCAAGAACATCGTGTTTGGAGACAAGAATATCTTCAAGAAGACGTTAGAGTGGTACATGACGGTGCCTCCGGTGTACGGGAAGTGCGTAACAATGGATGCGGCAGAACAGAGACGTAAGCTGCTCGAGAATCTCGCCGCGCTCATGACAGAGCTTGGTTCGACTAAAAAGCCGATATGGACCGAGATTCCGGATGAGACTTTGTCAGAGGGAGACAGGATGAAAGTTCTACTCCAGGGGGCCATGCAGGTGGTCAGCCATATGATAGAAAATAATACCAACCGGGCCGCCAACTCGGGTATAGGATTCATGTACATCTACGAATGTCTAGGTGAGGCTACGTCGACAACGAGTCGCACCGAGGGAAATCTTGCTAATGTTTTCGAATGTAGGGGGATCGGCGAAGACGCTTCTCAAAGACTTGGAGCAGGCTCAACGTATGCTTACTTTGCGAATCAAGATCGACGTCTGGTCCAAGGGCATACCGGAGCCGATACGGGAGCAAGCTCGGATTTGGCTCGGGGATATCTACGTTGAAGGGTGTCCTTCACGGAGGATCTTGCTCTACTTGAAACGAATTAGGGCGATGATCCTCTGGCACGATAAGGAAGGGCACACAATGCAAGAAGCTGGAAAAGACTCATCGGTACTCGACGGACCTGAAGATACCATCGCTGAAGGTAAGGTATCCGTGTAATATCTGCTCGTTCCTATGCAGAGACGACCTCAACATGATCAAGCATCTTACGTTTGACTGACGCGGCCTAGCTGCACACAACCTGACGACACGTACGAGGCTCAGCCGTCTCATGTATCGCACGGCCATGAATGACATCGAGATGGCTCAACAGCTCGATTTCGACCTCTGGGGAAAGGCTCCTCGAGGTATAGAGGGGGCCTGGCAGCTAGCTTTGGTGGGCAAAATAGTGCTAGGCATTCCTGGTAAGTGCTCCGTCGTGAAGTGAAAAGAAAGCGACTAATGCTGCGATAGGGGATTTGAAAGAGTGCGGTATGTTATCATTTCCATCTGTATTTTGATTCCGTGCTGACAACTGGTTCGAACAGGAATTGCCGAGATCGAGGGGTTAGCTGTCGCTCAAGAAAAGGTCGTTCGCGACCAAGGGTTGCATAGGATGAATGCGTTTCATAATGACTTCTTCGAGGACGACGAAAAGATCGAAGTGGTAACACGAGTCATGGTGAAACCTCATTGCCAAAGAGTACTGGGCGGTAGGATGAAGGCAGATCTAGGAAGGAGGTTTGAGAAAGTTCTGTTTGAGGTGACATATCCGACTCCGCCTGTGAAGAGGAGGGCTTGAGACAGGACGAGATGGCAAGGCTTGTCGTGATTTGAGAGTCGCGTCCGAGTTAGTGGATAATGGACGCCGAAGAGGTGGCTCACATAGCGTTTATATTTAGTGACCATTAGCGTATTGGTGTTCCCTACGAGCGCTATAGTGGCCGCCCCGCAGTCAGCTTAGCCCGCCAGCCTTATAGATGACGACGTGGCGGGGTGACGAGAGTCAGTCAGGTACCAAAACGTTCAGTCGGTATACGTGTATAGCGTCAGTATACGCGTGTATCAGTTAGTGTACCTTTTATCCATTTGCTGACTACAGGATGTCGACACTGGCATGGTGAAAATACAAGCGAGCAAGTCCCAAATCCCTCTCAGGCGTTGACGTAATTCCAGTCCGTAACCCTTCTCAAACACCGCTCTGGAATCCCCTTAGGATGGGATGATAGGGAGGATTCAATCCTAAGGTAACTAACAAAGGGTTGATAATTCTGTGAAGTTACATGTTATCCGTCACTCAGCTTCACATTTTGATCAGGCATCATAACGAATAGACCAAATAAAGCTCCAAACGAGCACGAGTCGTGTTCACGTACTCGGCTGACTCGAGAACCTATGCATCGCAATAGGTTTCTGCTCCGACCGGGAATCTACATCTAGACACGTAAGGTACGTATATGCATGTGTGCAGTAAATGTGTGCAGTAAATTCAATTACATGTACACGTAGGTACATACACGTATGTACATGAGTACATGCAGTCTGTGCAAGTTCGGGATGTAACCCAAGGAGGGACCCCACATTCTTATTTAATCGTCCCTCCCCTAATGGCGTGCGTTCTGGCCAGCTTTTGCGCCTCTAGAAGTCTCCATTCAGAAGGATCCATACCTACGTAGCCACTTTCTATCGCGATCGCGACCTTGACAGGTAACAGCCCCAGACTGCTTCTCTTCTCTCGCAACTCGCAACCTCAACATCGACCCACACATTCGATCGTGACAGCTAACCGCATCCCTCGGCTTGCAGCTCTGTTTCATACTCGACCATTCAAGAAAGTCTTCGTCTGCCTATCAAGGAGAGCCCAGTCCAGTGTGCGTCCTCTCTTGTGACAGAGGCCGCTCGACGTACCGCCGCGCCGCCATCTTCCACGTGCCAATTTCGTACTCGCGGCCAATCCAGCCTGTCACCAGCCTGTTACCGACTTTCCCAGCCCTCAGCCCTGACGCCTCCTCCTAACTCCTGCGCCCGCCTCCTCGATTGACACACCAACCTTGGCGACGACACGTTCGCTCCCTTGATTCCCACAGGTCGGCACGCTGTCGAATCTACGTGGCCACATCAATACTCTGCTGTCACTACAACAGCAATATCCGCATCACCATCTCCGCCGTTATTCCCGACTCGCTCGTCCTATCATCCCAATTATCTACCCGTCACGCTCCGGTCCTCTAGGAACAATGGACCACATATCTTCGCGCCTTCGGCGCATGAAGAAACAATCTTCTCCGGCTTCTCCTACTACCACTCTCGCCGGCTCTCCTCCCGACCGATCTCCAATGGAGAGCAAGCTCAACTCCGCAGGCCATCGCGAACCACTTCCCACCCTTACCGTTCCGACCGGCCCGCCTATCACCAGCGGCCCCAAGTCGCCCTTTCGTCGTGGCTTCGGCTTTCGATCTAACAAGCGTGCTCGATCTCCCGCGCCGCCCCCTCTACAGGTGTCCCCCTTGCCGGCCATTGTTAGCCAGGATGGTACTGTTGAGCCCGACAAGTCGGCCACGGTGAAGGAGCAAGACAAGAACGGACAGAGCGCAAATGCTGAACAGCCGAAACCGACGATGCCAGCTTTCCTAAGCTTCTCCGATGCTGGTACGTGCGGTTTCCTTGACGCGCCAACCCTTTGCCTCTCTACTCCAGTCCACGGTAACAAGGAAGTGTACTGACTATCGTGATCACAGATATCGATAATAAGTTTATCGACCTGACTTGGGCAGAGCGCATGCGAATGCAGGATTCCCTCAACAACACCTCGCCCACCTACCAGTTTGCGCGCATAGAGTCTCCCGAGGTGAAGCGTCTTGATCGCTACATCAACATCCAGCCTTGGGCCAACAATCGCGTGAAGCTTCTGGTGCCTGAGGGCCAGCAAGATTACATCAATGCCTCCCCGATCGTGCTGCGATCGCCTTACTGCCCCGACGCCAAACCTCCCCACCGCTACATCGCCATGCAGGGCCCCAAGAACATTACGACCGACCACGTTTGGCGAATGGTGGTGGAGCAGCTTCAGAGCCCGGCGGTGATCGTCATGTTAACCGAGACGCAGGAGTCGGGAATGGAGAAGTGCTTCCAGTATTTCCCCAAAGCTGTCGGCGAGACGTGGGATGTTGGCGAGCACAACGAGTTCGGCGACGATTTCCAGGCCCAGCTTGCGTGCGTGGCGGTCGAGGACCACGCGAGAGGCGCCATCGAGGTCCGGCAGCTCAACATTCACGTGAACGGTCGCGAGGAGGACATGACTGTATGGCATCTGCTATACCGACGGTGGCCCGACTTTGGCGTTCCTGCACTGGAGGACATCGACAACTTCCTAGAGCTTATGCGTCTCTCGCGCGAGAAGAACGCCAACGAGGAAAACCCTCGCATCGTCCACTGCTCGGCCGGCGTGGGCCGTAGCGGAACATTCATCGCTCTCGAGCATCTGATACGGGAGCTGGAGTCGGGCGATCTAGACAAGTACGCCACAGACGAAGGGAACAATGATGACATTGTCTTCCAGACCGTCAATCGACTTCGGGAGCAGCGACGCCAGATGGTGCAAGGCGAGTCGCAGTATGCGTTCATCTACCAGGTGCTGCGGAAGCTCTGGCTGGAGAAGCACGAACTCGCCGTCGAGGATGTCCAAGAGCCGGCAGCAAAGAGAATAGAGGTCGAATCGACCCCCCAGGACCCCTTCTTTGAGGACCAAGAATAGAGTCGTCGGCATGACGAAGGCAGAGACGATGGGGAGGAACGTGGACCCTGTACTGATTTTCCCCTAACCGCAACGGCGTTTACAGACGGATCGTGTGCTTTCTCTTTCCCGTCGGACACCCCTAATACGCTAGACGGCATGGCACACGACGATTCGACAAAACAGGAGACATCGAGAAGACGGAGAGAGATACGGTTGCATTGACGGTATCGTGCATGGAAGGGCGTCACTTTGCATCAACGGAAAAAAAAAAGTCTAGGCAGTTCAGGGATCAGGCCTACGTTAAGGGGGTTGGACAGGTGTGTACGATGAGGAAGAGGAGTGCATTTGCTACAGCAATCGGGTTAATTCAGCAGGACGGCTCGGTTCATCACTTGAGATACCCATTTTGCTACTTATTAGACGCTGGTTGATATTTTCGTACCAGAACTGTCCCGTCTCTGCTCTGCTTTACTGTGACATGACTTATATATCTCGCCGTCGCTGCATCGTCGTCGTCGTATAAGCAGACGAGCAAGCAGACAGACAGGACAGGCATGCTAGCGATGGTAGAGCTACGGCATAGAGGTAGAGCTAAGGCTGTAATAGGTCACCTGCGAGCTGCACGGATCTTCGAGATACGTATTGCGTCACCTTGAAGCGACTCGACTCGACAGGACAAAGACGTACGTAGATCTGCAGCTACCCCGCCGCCCGCTTCGGCGAACGCACGAATATGAGGTTCCATATGTCGGTCAAGCCAATGGAAACGCATTCTCGCGACCCCAGGTTTCTCCAGGCCCGGCCCTTAATGGTAGCATCCTATTCCGGCGATACTGAGCAGCTCCTTCACTCGTCCTCTCTCAGCTCGCTTAATTCCTCACCTTGCCTTACCTTGCTTCCCCATTACCATATCTCGTAGCACTGTTCGGCATCTAGACCCCTTATCGTAACACTATATCAATCATCCCTATAGCCAAGTGCCACCATGCTAGACGCATCGAACCTGCTGAAGCTGGGCAAGGCCCTGGCGACCAAGGGCCCCGTCAAGACCCTGGCCACGCCGCGGCGGGTGCGCATCCAGTTCAGCGGGGCGTACGTGGCGGACACGACGTCGGCGCTGTACGTCTGGGAGCACGAGTACTACCCGTACTTCTACGTGCCGTCGTCGGCCTTCGCATCCGGCGCGCTGCAGCGGAAGAGCACGGACCGGGACGAGCCCGCCGCGTACTGGCAGGCGGAGCTGCGCGTGCAGTCGCGGGCCACGGACCGCGTGCTGTGCTTCGGGGCCGAGGCACAGCTGGGCGAGAGCTCCAAGGCGCTCGCGCAGATGGTGCGCGTCGAGTTCGCCGCCGCCGACGCCTGGTTCGAGGAGGACGCGCCGGTCCACGTGCACCCCAAGGACCCGTTCCGCCGCGTCGACACCCTGCTGTCGACGCGGCGCGTGCGCGTGCGCGTCGCCGGGCGCGTCGTCGCCGACGCCCCCGCCGCGTACCACCTCTACGAGACGGGCCTGCCGTGCCGCTACTACCTGCCGCCGACGGCGGTCGCCGACCGCGCCGCGCTGCGCGACAGCGCGACCACCACCGCCTGCCCGTACAAGGGCGTCGCCAACTACTACGACCTCGACCTCGGAGACGGGAACGCGAAGAAGGACCTGATCTGGTACTACAAGACGCCGACGCTCGAGTGCGCGGCCGTCGCGGGCTGCCTCTGCTTCTACCACGAGATGGACGGCGTCGAGATCGAGCTCGACGGCAAGGTGCTGCCGCGGCCGGAGACGCCGTGGTCGTGAAGAAACAGAGGAGGAAGAAAAAAAAGGGAGGCTAGGGAAGGGCATTTTTGTCTTTTTTCCCTTCTCCTTTCGGGAATGGTCGGTCGCCTGCTTACTACGATATGGTTTGCGTCGGCATTGGTGTATATACAAGTCGCTACGTCTTCAACAGCCACGGCGCTATGATCGCCCTTGGACAAAAGTAAAGGTTGCTTATCATCGATTCATCTACCTAGGTACGCTTCGGAGCACAGAAGGTAAATCTCGGGCGGTGGGATGGGCTAATATCTGTGTACATGGTAAAGCCGGACTTGTCGAATATACAGCACCGCTTCCTTCATTATCTTGTCTTTCAACAAGGATTCGACAATCCTGGAACAATTTCCATACAGCCGAGACTGATAACCGTGGATAATCCTCTTAAATAAAGTACATGTCCTTATCATATGTTGCGCAACTCCCGGATTCGACAAGATCACGACTACTCCGTGATGCTACTCCTGATGTTACAACGTAGATTCCAATGGCATTCCAGCACATATCCTGATTTAGCAGTTCCCTACCAGCATATCGGTTCTGCGGGGAAGCCATCAGCCCACAATCCCTGATGATCCCCGACCCGTACCCCTATGTGCAGACCCTCTCCCCGCCGGTAGTCTACACGAAACGGGGTTGACCTGCAGCACCAAGTCCGCGAGCCCACCGGGGAACTTGATATGCCTTCTGAAGGTGCCCGAAACCTTTCGCCGTCTTAATTATTCCACGAATAAGGAAGCTCGAACAAGTCTCTTGCTTCCGGACTGATGAGGCTCACGATGCCCGAAACAACTCGAGACCAGGGATGAGATTAGGTTGCCGAACCCTTCCCAGATCGTCTGTCTGCAGATCATATCCCGGCTCTATTATTCTATCAATACGACCACGAAACAGGTATTAGTCCTGCATTGGACTTGTACCGACCTAGGCTCTGTCCAGCGTACTCTCCCCGTGGGGACAGATGCGCTCGAATAAGAGGCTTTGCTTGACCCCTTCTCATATTAGTCTGTGGTAACGGCAGTTCAGCACAGCGTGCGCTGAAGACAGGCCCATGAGACCTGATCAAGTCTTTGGCGCAAATTAAGCGGACTTCGTTACAGCGTCACCCTTACTGACAGCTTCCCTGTTCAGAAACACGATCTTGACCAGACGCAGCAACCGGCGCGGAAGCTAGAGGATGCATTTCCAATTCCAGGATCTGTACCGCCTTGGCGGGAGCATCATCAGGGGTGAGTCGATTCTAGCGCCAGGAAGATCCACCGGAGCAACCCACGTGTGTTTTCACCTCTTCAGATCGAGAGAAGAGTCTTGTTGGCCTTGGAATGGCTTTAAAGAGCCCCTCGACGAGATGTGAAGATATATGCCAGCAGCTAGCAGACGCCAATCTCTTCTCTTCTTCCTCGCGATCATTCACGTCGGCTTATCGTCCTTAGACTCTCCAACACAGCCTAGGTTCGCTCTCTAGCCTGGGTGGTGCATCTTTTAGTTGCCTTTTTCCTCGATCGCAACCCTCCCACACGTGCCGTTACAGCAGACCACGACGATGAAGCCCACCGCCGTCCTCGCCCTCATCGGGCTCTCCTCCGCCGGCGTCTCGGCGACGCCGAGCGCCGTGCACAAGCGCGCCGACTTCCCGATCCCGGCGTCGAAGGGGTCGGTGACGTACAGCAAGGTGCAGAATATCGCGGCGGGCACGACGTTCGACGGCGGGCTCAAGACGTACGGCCGCGGCGTCGAGTGCACGGGCCAGGAGGAGGGCGGCGACTCGGACGCCGTCTTCCAGGTCGAGGAGGGCGCCACCCTCAAGAACGCCATCATCGGCCCCGACCAGATCGAGGGCGTCCACTGCACGGGCTCCTGCACCATCGAGAACGTCTGGTGGTCCGCCGTGTGCGAGGATGCCCTGAGTCTCAAGGGCGACGGCGACGTTTCCGTCATCGGCGGGTGAGTTTTGGCTTTTCCCCTTGCAGGACTTAATAGCCTTTAAAGAGGAAAGCTAGAATACGGCGAGTATGGCTAACATGACATCCCGTAGCGGCGCCACGGCTGCCGAGGACAAGGTGGTGCAGCACAACGGGCTGGGCACCGTCACCATCGACGGCTTCACCGTCGTCGACTTCGGCAAGATGTACCGGTCGTGCGGCAACTGCTCCAAGATGGGCAAGCGCAACGTCGTCGTCAAGAACGTCAAGGCGTGGGACGGCAAGGCCCTCGTCGGCATCAACTCCAACTTTGGCGACACCGCCTCCATCTCCAGCACCTGCGCCAGCTCCACCAAGGACATCTGCCTCGTACGTTGGATTCCTTTTACTCCCCTCAGATGAGAACAAAGACACGTCGTTTGGGTTTATAGAGGGAAGATACAATACTGACCGCGTCTTGTCTCGATGTAGGAGTACGAGGGCACCTCCCCCGGCCACGAGCCCAAGGAGATCTCGTCCGGCCCCAGCGACTACTGCCAGTACAGCAGCGTCAGCTCATGCTAGACGATCCCAGCGGCCTCGACTTCCTTTCCGTAGTCCTGTTCATGCGTCAGCCTGGCGGGTTCTTGGGAGCAGAGGGCAGTGCAACATTCCTTACCTTCTAGGCCGTGAAATGGCGATCATCCGTCGTTCCAAGGGGCCCAAGACCGTTCTTTTCTGTACATACAATTTCTTATGGACTGAACATACACACATCGTACATAAATCAGTCATATCGTTGTCGGCATCCGTGATATGATGCGTGCTGCCTAGCCATATTTGCCTTAACCTTGGCGAAGATAGAGCCCCTATAAGCCTACAGGGTAAACGTACGTATCCCGTACCTCTGTAGTCGATAAGAGGGCATACATGAGCATACCTGGCCCTATAACAAACGCAAATGACCCCTAATAAAAGCCACGTTCCCCTAAGGCTCGTTTTTTTCGTGCAGATTAAGAGGATAATGCATGTAGCATGTAGTACGTTGCTAAGTCGCGAAATAGAAAGACTACTCCTGTTGGAAAACCAACAAGTACCTAGGTACCTAGGTAGCTAAGTATTCAGAGAGACTTCTATAACGCATTCATCAGGCATTTCATGGGGTCCATGGTTCTGCCTCGAGTGGGCGACGTGGTCCAGCCTCAAGCTTCCCTAACAGGTAGGTACATACCTGACTGTCGTTTTTCACCCCTGAATGGCCCTCACTGACCTCGATATCAACTCAGCAATGGAGCTGATGTGGCTTATAGCTGCTTAGATCAGCTAAAATCGTCTCGAGGACCTCCGGGTTGTTGAAGTAGCAGCTGCTCCCGCTACACATCTCGACGTATGCTGTCCAGGAGTCATTTCCGACGCACGTCCCAACTCCAACTTATCTTTCTCTTCCTTCTAGTCTATACAGAGCTAGCAAGAAACCTATAAGAAGAAAGAACGATATACTGGTCGGCTTGCTTGGAGTAAGTTCCCTTAGGAATCTCAGTAAACCGGCCGCCGCGAGACCCCCCCCCCCCCCCCCCCCCCGGCGCCCACAGCAGTGCTGCGGACGACATGTCTGCCATCTAACGACAGCGAGACCGCCATGTTCATCCGCCGCATCATGAACGTCAAGTTAGCCTTTCGCGGCTATAAGCCGTGGGGGTCTCGTTACCGCCGAGGCACCTAGGAACATTGCGTGGGGCCGCGGGCGCGACGGTCAGCATCGCGATGGGGGGTGCGGCGGCGGCGGGCCGTAAGCAAGCGTCGATATATGCTGACCGTCATCCCTTGCTCCACATTTGCAGCTGATGCTGTGCTTGGACTGACTAGGTACTCTCACCCCTCGGCCGGGGATGCCTCGGGTGAGCGAGGCCGGGAAACGAGTGCAAGCTCGAAGTTAGTCAGGTTCCGAGGTCCTAATCTCCATTTTCCTGCTATGTAGTGGCTCGGCCTTGAATATTTATTGTCTTGAGATATTTTGTCAGTCCCGTCTGTTGTTTGCTCCCATGCCAGGCACAGCCTGTCCTTACTTGACGTTACCTGTACGTCTGCATGTTGTTCCCATCGTAACTCGGTACCTTCTAAATGTGTAACATTTACTCTCGATGACTGATTATTCAGGCTCCCCCCCTTGAACCGGTTTCAATGATGTCGACGTGCCTGGACTGTAAGCATATTGTTCTGGAGATGGGAGCATGTTGCTGCCTAGGCGCCGAGCTAGGTACCGGAGTTAGGCTATTGATTACCGTGTTTTCATGTTTCAACCTCTTTGGGATCGTGTAACCACTGCGTAACACCAAATACGTGAATAACTCCGCCATACAGACACAAGTAAAAAATGATACCTACATGCTTCCTGCACAGTTGCTTTGAGTTTCACCGAACAGGATTCCTAGGGCTGATAAGGGTTAGGCATAATATGAATCATTAACGATAGGGGTGTTTTGTCTTAGTAGCTCTGATATAGGCAAAAAGGGGCTACATCGACTAGGCACTCGCATGGCATCTCCATTACGACAAGCGATCTCTCAAACACCGACACCGGATGGCCCCCGACCAACAGCTCAGAAGCAGCGAATCGGATCCTCATATCACCGACATCCACTACCGCGCCTTCGCGAGGCCAAGTAGGTTGGGTAGGATCGAAACTAACTGCTGAGGCGGCTGGAAGGCTAGAACTTCCGTCGATTAAGACGGAGGTTATATATGTGTTCTATACTAGATGACGTATTACTAGACCCGAAAGGGGAGGGAGGTGAGGTTCTGTATTCGACTTGCGGTGTTGGGGTAGGCAACTAAGGCTTCGTCTCTTACCCGAAGAACTGCTCTGGTGGACGTTTTTCACATGCAATTGTACCTCGCTTCTATCACCTCGAGAGGCTATGCTCAGTAGTACGGTATAGTATGAGGCCCAACAAGCTGGAACGTCGTGCCGCTGTTGCTAGACAGCTAGAACTGCTTACCTTCACCCTGGTGTATACCCCTTTCTCTAGTCTCCTCAATAGGAGATGCATATCAGTTCGTCCCCTTGCATTAGGTATACAGTAAAAACCCCGTAGGAGGATTGACGACGCAAGAAAGGCCAGAATTTTGAGCTTGGTAAATGAGGTCTGCATACGGCTGTCAGCATGTTTAGCCACTGAATGTTCGTTGTAGGGTATTGCGATCTACGATGCTACCCATATGTTGGAGTAGGAATAAACGATGACGACGGCACGGAAAAGGAAGCGTCATGAGGGCATGAGGAACTGGCAACAAGACCAGCTAACTGTGGGACGATCCTGGAACTGGAGTCTGTAGATGGTGACAAGTTGATGTGCTGTGTACTGTCTTGGACACCCATTGTCTATTAGTTAGGGCTAGGCTCAGGGTATCGCATGCATGGATCACATCCCAAGACAAGAACGAACATAAAGCAGGTAGCATCAATGAGACTTAAGTACCTATTCACATAGCATGTCGGTCTAGAAGTTGGTTATATTTAGACGATCTTGACAGCTCGGGTATGTATATCTGACCTTTGTCCGGTGTCATGAGGAAGACCCGAATCGTCCAAGTGCGGACTGTAACGTCCCCGATTCGAGTCGCCTCGTCCGAAAAGGGACGCGGATATATTAATCCTCGAGATTTGGAGCGCATTGACCTTGCTTACCTTGGCTCGTTGGGCCTTGTCGATGTCCCATCCCGTCGGAACTGCAAGAGAGCACGGCACATGGGTGCTTCTAAACGATCCTTATTATAGTGCAGGGTATACGTTTAGGCTGAATAGCGAGCACAGTAAGGAAGTGATCGAGGCCACCGCCCAGAAGCGTCATAGAAGATGGCTAGATCTTAGCGTACGAGGGACGTCATTGGACGAAACGAGCAGCAAAGGATGGTTCATCTCATCTTCGTCAAGACTTCGAAGGACCACGGGTTGAGCATCAGAGCGAGCGGAGATGGCGGGACTAGCAGCCGAAGCGGCTGAGGTCGGTTGTTCCCCTAGCGGCCCGGGGAAGGATGGAACCCATAGACCCGGTCAAGCAAGGTGTGTTATGAACCAAGATGAACCAAGTCCGAACACCTTGGCGTCTGTGAGATTACGCCTAGGTGATGGGAGCTGGTAAGGGGTCAGGTCAATGTACAGTACCTACCTCCTTGGTACTGTAGGCGAATGCACTGAGCCGCGCCGTAGGCTTCAAGTCCAGAATTACGGACGTAATTCTGCATGCGACCGATTCAGGTATGCGACTAGCCGAACCGAGAATATATAGTTCCGCGGCTAGGTATGTGTAACTGTGGTTAGGTGTGTGTGATGCGCACTGGTGAGTGACATATAATCTGGGATATGAGATGCGTAACGGCCGCGGAACGGCTCGCTCATTTTGCACTACATGAGTACGAGGGTTCGAAGTCAGTGGTCAGTGGTCAGTGGATAGACATCAAGCGAAGAGACGGCGCGACAATAGGCCGTGGTGTCTCTCAAACGAAAAAAAAAGTCTCCTTCCGGATGCGATGGTGACATCCTGTGCCGCGCTGCGCACGTGTGCACCGCTTGACGCACCCCGGACTCGGCGAGACAGGTTGACGGCCGGATTATGCGCCGACGGGGACGGCTGGGCCGAGACGAGATGAGACGGACGTCAAGGCTGATAATATTAACCGGGCTGAATGCTGTTGCTGACGAACCTGACGTCGTCGATGTGCGAAGTTGTCCTGTTGACATAAAATGAGTGACGACAGTGACGAGTCGCAAAGATGGACCGGCTATATTGCATTCGATGGTAACGTTAGTAATTTTGGGCTGTTATCCCGATCGCCCGAATGCCTGAGTTACCGGTCTTTTGGTCGCCCTGGCTCCAGGCTGCATGCAAGACAGAAAGGGACGGCCGTCTTGCCATCCTGACAGTGACAGCCCCGACACCCATGTCGAGCCCTGGATCCCCGACGGACCATACATACATGTATTGCAGCATGTAGGCTGACAGGCCATATCACCCAGCAGCAGGGCGCCCATGTCGCTAGAAGGAGAGGCAGAAATAGCGCAGTCGGAGAAGCCAATGACAGACGGCTATTTATTAAGATCGTCGACTCAGCTCTGGATTATCTTGATTGTGGCATTTTTAGATGGAGAGAAAAAGACAATCCCATCAATTCGGTAATCCTTGCCACGCTTCTGTGCCGTGTCATAGGCTGACCAGGGCGAGACAAGCCACATGGATCTGGCGGTACGGGGGATCAGAAAAAGATAGGCCGACGACGACTCGCCCGAATATTCCTTGGGGGTAATAGTCCCGAAGTTGCCGAGGACTAGAGGATTAGTCGGGCCATCTGCTGCCATGGAACAGAGGTGATGGATGGGAACTCAGGAGTGGGCTAAATACAAGTCTGAGGGCGGAAATGAGGGTGTGCCAGTTCATGTATGTCAGAGAGCGTCGGGGTGCGCTGTCATGTCTCTAGGTAGAAAAGGGATGTAAAATGCGCTGCCGTGGTACTGTGTAACGGCAGTTGACGTCCTGTAAGGGAGACAAGATGTCGGAATATACATCGTAGAGGGGATGGAAGCATGTGAAGCGTCTGACATGCATGGATGTAGCGGGCAGAGTCCGTGCGGATATAAAAATAAAATAGAAAAAAAAGGCAACCTGTTCGCTTAATTAGATGAATCGAGTCTGGACGGAATGATGTAATGAAAGGGGATGTAACGAGCCAAGACGATGGTGGGCTGCCGTCTTGTGTAATGCCCCGCCGGAAACGCGAATACGTTCGAGACCGCCAGTTGCAAGAGCTGGGATATACTTCACCAAGCATGGCTGGCGCGCGTTGGATCTACTGCTAGGTTCGTCAGGTCCCCCGAGTCGTCGGTTGCACGGTCGTGTTTTGGTACAAACTCCGACGAGCAGGAGTTTACCATGTACCTTGTAGGTACTATAGTAGGTTGATAATTTTACCAAGCACATACGGCGCCCTCCTAACCACGATCCGGACTCGACTGGTTTGCTTGCAAACATAGTAAGGGTAGTAGTCAAGGGCTTGCTCAGTTGGGATGATTGATCTCGCTGCTTCGTCTCCGAGTTCCCCCTCGTGGACAGTCCTTCTCCACGGTCCCCAGGTTTCACAACCATCTGGACCCAGATTCGTGTCCGTGTCGAGGCCTGGCATGTGGATATATCCTCCTTACTGTGGTAGATGCCATGTCATGACGCTGAAGAGCAGCGTAGCCACAGGTGCTGCGTAGGAGACGCCATCCGATGACCGGGATGGATTGGCCAATAAGACGCGACATATAGCATATAACCCCGGATGAGTATGAACAATGCGACATCCGACGATGTTTTTTTCCTGGTCACGTATGGAAGATGGTAAAATATTCATGTCATGCCGTCGTTCCAGCTGTACTCAACTCAGCCTTTGATCTTACTGTCCGAGTACAGGTTAGCGCGATCAAGGTGATGGTTGTATAATATGGCTCTTCCGCCCATCTTGGAGGTGGTTTATGGGAAGTCTCTGAATCCATCTTGCTTGTCTTGATGTGCCTGTTGTACAGTTTGAACCTCGGCAAGCTGACCTCATTTTCCTGTTCTGCTGCTCGAATCTCCGTCCTCAGACTCCAGAATTCGGCCGAGATCTGGCCTGGGCCTTACCCAGCAGCGCCGACGAGCTCCCGTCTTTCCCGGAATTGGGAAATCTTATACGTAATAACTCATATTGGCGACTTGAGCGACGGCGTACTAGCCCGCAAATCGTTCAGCTAGCCTGGGCCTTCTACGTATGCGGTAGAGAGATCCCCCATCTATCGCACGATAGAGGGCGCCTGTGGGAATCCTTCTTGGTACCTCACCCTCTCTACTGTACATGTACCTCTTTACTTACAGCTCGCTCATTATTTGTCGCAGCCCCGGTCCAAGGCCGACACGCGACAAGTGGGCCTGGGAAACCTGGTTAATAATAGGTGAATGACGGGTCTCGTCGGTGTGGCAGTCGCAGTCGCAGTCGCAGTCGCAGTCCCGCATCTGCATACGGATGTACACCTGCTACGTACAGTACGTACCGAGGTGTTCCTAGCCCTTCCTAGCCCTTCCCAGCCCGACCTGGCCAAGCCCAGCTCTGCACGCGATTCTAGTGGTCCTTCTAGAAGCCCATCCCTTACCAGCTTTTTACCGGCTGGAGCATCCGGGACGAGCTAGCACGGTTGCGGTCATATCAGCCATAATGAACCGCGCAAACAAAAATCTCGCCCTCCGCACCCAGGGATCCGACGCCCGGCAGTACTACGTCGCAGTCCTGGTGTAACCAAGGGAGTCGGCCGGGCCTGTTTCTGAAGCTGGCTAAGCAGGAAGACGGCCGTATGCGCGAGAGAAGTGATCTATAATTAAAAAGGAAGACAAGTCCCCCCCCCCTCCCCCCCCCCCCCATTGGCGCCGATTTCGATAACCGACCTCACCAACTGCTGCCGGTGGACGGGATTACTGAGAAAAACGGGCGACAACAACGAGAAAATCAGCTCGACTTCGGATTGTCTTGATATGATCAAGAGGAGGAGGTAGTACAGACAGCTTGGTCGGTTACCTGACTTGCGCTCAATTCTTGAGGTGAGCAAGCGGGCAGTGAGCAAGAAGTGGGAAAACCACCTAAAGCAAAGAGACGGACGTCCGCTACTATGCGAATCGTATAATCAATCACTTGTACGTACCGTTGCCGTTGGCATTGCCCGAGTACTCGTTTTTTTCTCTTCTTTCAATCTTTCACATTGACAGGTCATTGACTTATGTGTTGTCCATTTCTAGGCGCTCTGCTTTCTTCTTTTTTCCCCTCCCTCTGTTAAGCCCCTCCAACTTGTTGCGTCCCTTCGCGCACTTTCCCAAAATACCCTTTTTCGTCGGCTTACACGAGACTTGGAGGTCAGCTCTGCAGCTTCCGAGCTGTGTTTATTTCCCCCAAACCCAAACGCCGTTAAAAAAGGGCTCCTTCTGCGAGCAGCGCTGGGGGAACTTTTTGCGACCAACCAGATCAGAACACAAGGACTTTCCAGGACGCAGAGCCGATTGGCGACCCTACTTTCCTCCTGCCCGTCCTGCGCCGCACATTGGCTCGTGATCAGCTGCGCTCACACTGCACTCGCACCGCAGCAAGCAGCGGCCTTAGTGCGCATACGCATACGCATACACATACACATACAGTGAAAGCGCTTCATTTCGCTTCTGTATCCTGCAACTGGAAATATCCAACGCCGAGCCGAACACTCTCACACGCCCGACCTCAAACCACAGTTGCAGACGCTGTCGCATTCGCACTCTCGCAGCGCGCATCACCTCTACTCTCGACCTGGTTACAGCTCCAGTTCCGACCACCGGGGATCAGGTACCGAGCATCCAACGGACATAACACTCGTTCTCCGACCTGAACCACCTGCATCGTTTCATTTTACGAGATGAGATAGGTCTTGGTACCTGCTCACACACACATACAACATACACGAGGGATAAAAAAGAACCCTGCGTGGCGGGCTGGCTTTGGGGATAAGCAACAGGTACCAGGGCCAGGACGCGGGAGCGTGGGAGGAAGAGAGAGAGAAGAAAAGCTTGGGATATTTGGGGGTCACATTGATCTCTCTCGCCGTCGGTACCTCTCTGCTGGTACCTGTACCCACGACTGATCGTTGTACCCTCGACTGATCGTCTTTCGCTGCATCGCAATCGCAAACACCCCGTCGCGCGACTTGTCCATCGCGCCCGCATAGTACTCGACAACCCCGCGGTGCGACGATCCACAGACGCTGTGCTGTGCTGCCCTGCGCCTACGCGTGCCGGCGCTGGACAAACGTCATGACGTCCATAGTGAGTGCCATTTCCCATTGTCGTTGTTGGTCCTCCACGATATATTCTCGTCATCTCTGCTTTCCACTCTGTTCTTTGCTATCCGCCATATTTGATCCCAACTCTGACTTTACTGGTCGCATTACGCGTTGTCCACTGTCCTAACCTTCTTTTTCGTTTTCTTCTTCTCCATCATATTTCTTTTTTTTTTTTTTTCTTTTTATCTGCTAGGTCGGACAGGTCAGATCACTTAGACCAGCCAGCCTGTTACCATTCCCACTCTCCCAATCCCATCCCAATCCCATTCCCTCTTCGTCCCGTCCCCTGTCCCCCATTCTTGAAGGTCTGTGTACTTTCGCTAGTCTGACCTGCATACTGCATACCGCATACCGCATACTTTCCACGCCTTGGCAGCTTGGGCTGGCTTAGGCTGCCCCTGTTCTGGTTTGCTTCCTTCGTTTGACCCTTGGGGGACTTTGTATCCCACACCTTTTCCTTTTTCCTCCCTCTCCCACCACTCACACTCTCTCAGCTTCCCACCTCCTGGTCGGATCCCTTCACCGCCTCGCATCTCCCACTCAAACCCCCGGAAGCCTCGTGTCCCCCCCCGCACTCTTCCGTCTCTCCGCAGCCCCCAGGAGCTCCCCCCCAGGTCTCACCTAACTTGGTCTGCTTATGTTGGACTGGGACCCCCCCAATCCGCCCCTATTCCCGTCGCGACGGCACGGAGCGAAGCGATGTGCCGCTACGGGTCGAGTCAGCCATGCCTCGCGCTTGATTGGTACGCCGCCATGGTTGTCGCAGATACCCAAGTTGCCGGCCTAATCTCTGGGCTCGCATTATTATACCCCCTTGCGCGACAGTGACGTTTTCTCCTCTCAGCCTACGCTCTTCGAAACTCTACCTCCTTCCTGTTTGCCTCTAAAACTTACTCATCCTTGACCCGACTCTTCCTCCTTGGCTTCTGGACGGCCTTCTTCTTGCGCTTGACCCCCACCCTCGCGCCAGCTTATTATCACCAGCCTGACACTCTGCGAGTGCTTCTGTGCCCTGATCTGGTTCCCAACATGTCGCTTTGACACGTGCATTCTTGCCAGAATACCTTGCGCGACCAGCTGTTCCGGTCAAACATGACCATCTCTCAGAAGCCGGCATTGTTGCCCTTGCTAACCCATATCCAGCTATGTCTGGCGCATTACTGCGATCTACACGGTCCGACGCCGTTGATGGTTACCGAGGGCCTACCGGTGCCGTGCCGACAATGTTGCGATGACGATGGTGAGGTATCTCGCCCGCAAACGAGTGCCGCTCCGCAGGGACCTCAGGCCGCGGTCACTGATGCTCTCCGAAAAATGACGCTCGGAGCCCCCCGAAGCTCATCCACACCTGTGAGCGAACAGGACGCGCAAGCGCATCGTGCGCTGCTTCGAACGGCGAAGAACAGTTCCGGCGGTACTGCCCCGGCCGTTGCTGCCGCATCTCCTACTACGACTACTGCAGTCCAAACACCTCCGCAGAGCCCTCGAGCCGCCCCCGAGAGCTTCACTGATACCAACGGCAAGGCTGGTCTACGACGTGACTCGAGTTTCCGTAGGACTTATGACGACTACGTTACGAAAAGGGCAAATCCGTGCCAGAACTGCGCTTTGACGCTCCCTAAGCTCCAAGATTCTACAAAGGGGAAGGATACTGCGACGTCGGACTCCAAGTCTAACCAAGGCCCTACGTTGCGAACGCGCGCACCTTATGCTCGTGTCTATGGTGGTAACGGCGAGATTAGTCCGCCGAACTCGAACCCTCAGTCTTCATACGCTTCCGATGCTGAAGAAGATGTCTTGCCTAGAGGCAGTCAAACCCGCGCGGACTCGCATCGCCGACCTACAACCTCGACCTCTCAGTCGAGCGTCTCGTCTAGATCCAGCGTGACACAGCACACGCACTTTCTGGACTACACATCAACCCACGAGCCGGTGGTCCCGAATACTTACTCCATTGTCCGCGCCTCATGTTTGCGAACACTCTCCTTCGAGACACTTCCTCGACGACCCGAAACCTCTCAGTCGAACCCGTCACTCCCGTCACAGCTGTCCGGAGTTCCGCCCTCGTTTCAATCGCCAATCAGCCACGGTCCCGGATTCATCACCACGGCGCCGAACCCGCAGTCTGCCGCGAACGGCGGACCCATCTTCTTCGGCGATCCCTTGGCCGGCTACACGACCGCGTACATATTCCGCATCCCGGACGTGCACGCCCGTGGCCGCAAGAGGGTCTACGCATTCCTGGCGCTTAGCACGCACCGGGAGCGTCTTGCCATGAAGGCCTTCAGCTTCATCTCGGCCGCCTTTCGAGACCTCGCAAACTGGATCCAGGGACTAGCCGAGGCAGAAGCCGAGCGCGAGCGCGAGCGCGAGGAGGCGAACAGCCCCATCGCGGCGATAAACGCCGCGTACGGCGGATTTGGCGGCGACGGTCCTCGTGACAGCAACGTCGGTCTGGGTCTCGGAGGCGGGTTCGGCGCAAGCGCGGACCGCGAGCGAGAAAGAGAGCGCATCAGCGACACGAGCAGCTTCCTAACCGGCGGGGGCCGCGGCGGCTTCGTGCAGCGCATGGGGGGCTCAATGGGCCCCGGCGGGTTCTCACCCAAGGCCAGAGGACTCGCAGAGGTCGTCGGCCTACCGGACTTCTTCATCGAGCTGCACTCCCGCTTCGTGCAGCTGCTACTTGAGCTAGGCGTCGTGCTCTCTTGATCGCGACCGAGACTCGAAGTTGAGACTACGTGGCGAGGACTGCTTTAATTGCGACTCAACGATAGCCACCAGTCGGCCTATCCTACACAGTTGATTACGCCCGTTAAGTGCGAGGAGGAATGGAGTTACGGAGGATATACCCCCCCAAGTTGTTCAGCAACGGATAAAATACCCCAGCAAGTGCTTTCCGCACTTGAGCTACCAAGTCGGCGTGGTGTTCCGCAAGGACGAAACCGCCCGATGCATACGATACGATACCCCTACGTCGAGCGAAGCGCGCTTCTGCTCCTGCTCTTTTTTTCTTCTTTTCCGTTTCTCGAGGGAAGATACCCACCGTGTATTAGTACTGTCGGCCTTTTTCCTTTCTATTTCTGCATTGCCCTTTCAGGTTGTGTTTTTTTCTCTTCTGATACGACAGGGGGGTTCACGTTTTGAGGTCATGAAACTTTTTTTTCTTCTCTCTTTCTCCTGGTCATGTCGCATAGGACGGATGGGCATACAGAAAAAAAAAGGGCCATGGTATATCAAAACGCAAGACCGGAAAAAAACAAAGAACAAAATACACGCATTGGAAGGTCGGGGAGTTCAGCACAGCAAAGGGCAATGGCAAATTCATGTAAGAGGGTGAGGACGGAATGAATAGATGAGGGAGGGGGATCGGGGGGATTCGACGACTGGAGAAACGACGGGACGACAAACCACACAAGGCAAACGACGGAATACCTCATCAGGGAGGGCCTCATTCTACGTGTTCGATGGATGTACTGTATTACGAACCGGTTTTTGTTTTTCCAACCTCGCTGTGGCTACTTTTTTTTTGTTTCTTCTGAGAGGGTTGGCTGGCCAGTTTCTAGATGGAAATCAGGGGGGTAAAGTGACAAAAGTTAGACAAACAAGAGGGAACTCGAGGATAGACAAATTAATTCGGAATTGTCCATGAAGTTAAGACTACGATGGGCTGCCTCGTGACAACTACGTTTCCCTGTGTGAATGACTGTTGCTCGATCGCGTGTTCTGTCTCGATCTATTTTGTAAGGGCACATGCGTAATTTTATTCCCTTTCAGTTATCTTGCTATGATATATTTTTTACATTAGGCTACCTTACTTAGTAGCCCACGAAGAGGGCGACGACTGCTAGGAGTGTATGTAGCCAGTCTTGAGTCTATCTCCCCCGTCTACCTCAGACCTAGCCAAGCTAAGCCTGGCTAAGCCAGCCTCTCAGCAGTAATTCGGAACCTCACACCCGAGGTGGCCGGCTCATTCGAATTCAAGAACGACGGTGAAAAACTATTTGTAAAAGTCAAACTTGTTCTCGTCGCTGGTGCCCTTAACCTGGCTCGAGTAGGCGTCCTCGAGGTCGACCTGGATGATGTTGTAGCGGTTCTTGCGAACCGCCCGCAGGCCCGCCTCTTGCATGATGGCGGCGATGACGGCGCCGCTCAGCGGGTCGTTGCGGACGATGAGGCTGTCGAGATCTACCTCGGGCGCCAGGCTCATCTTGGATGCGATGGTGGTGAAGATGAGGCGGCGCTCGCGGCGGTCGCGCAGGCTGGGGAACTCGATCTTGCGGTCGAGACGGCCGGGCCGCAGCAGCGCCGGGTCGAGCGTGTCGGCCCGGTTCGTCGCCATGATGACCTTGACGTTAGACGTCTGGTCGAAGCCGTCCATCTGGTTGAGCAGCTCGAGCAGAATACGCTGCACCTCGCGGTCGGCGCCCGTCTGCGCGTCGAATCGCTTCGTGGCGATGGCGTCGATCTCGTCGATGAAGATGATGGCGGGCGAGTTCTCGCGGGCCATCCGGAACACGTCTCGGACCATTCGCGGACCCTCACCTAGGTACTTCTGAACGAATTCGGAACCAACGACACGGATAAAACTGGCCGTTGTGGAGTTGGCGACAGCCTTTACCAGCATGGTCTTTCCAGTTCCGGGGGGTCCGTAGAGTAGAACACCGCGCGGCGGGTCGATACCGATCTGCTTGTATAGGTCGAAGTGGGTAAGAGGTAGCTCGACGGCCTCGCGAATCTCCTGCTTCTGCATATCCAGGCCACCGACGTCAGCGTACGTCACGTCGGGCTTCTCGTCGGCGCCCAGCATGGCGATGGAGGAGTCGGCCTCCGGGGGTAGGATGTCGACGAGGGCATTGGAGTGGCGATGCAGGGCGACGGAGGACGAGGGCTTCAGGAGCTCGCGGTCAAGCGTCGACAGAATCCGGACGACGTAGTTAGACCCCGTACTGGACTGGACTATGCCGGTACTATCCAGGTGTTAGTTACGCATAGCGTGGAGTTGGAAGGTGGCGAAATGGCAACCTTACTTTTGATCAATGGCTTCCATAAATTGGCCAATGACTAGCGGCACACTCTGGATTCGCTTGATTTCTTCCTGAGCCCGGACAAGCTCGCGTTTTAAGCTCCTGCGATGGTTATCTGTTAGAAGGGCACTGCACAGCGCGGGTAAAATTGAAGGTGACGGGTGTATGCGTGAGCAAAGCAACAAGGAGACAGTAGAGTACCTTTGCTCATCCTTGATGTACTCCTCCTGCAACTGGATATATTCCAGATGCCTCTGCAACTTCTTCAACACGCCATATTCGTCTCCGCCTTGTGCTGGTATTCCCTCGATGCTCTCGATGTTTGGGATATTGGAGGGGATGGGTTTGTTGTGCGGCGCGACGGGGTTTTCCACGAGAACGTCACCCATCTTGGCTGCTTTTGATGTCGGACTTGCGCGGGGGAAGCCTAAAATCTGTAAAGTAAACTGATTGCAGTAATAAGCAGCTTAGAAGAGTAGTTGACTGCTCGCCGATATGGCGGTTGAGTGGCGCAAGGTTGATGAGCTGATGGGAAGATTGATGTTTGATGTTGATGTCAAAGTATCTGAAGTGGTTACGTTGAGCTGTAGCTGTTGCTTACGGAATGGCCACAGCTTTCGAGGTCCGCCTGCCGACGCCAGCCTTGCAGCCTTGAACTTGTGACGGAGCTAAGCCTGATTTGGTGGGAGCGGGATTAATAGCTTGCCCGTTTCTCCGTTCCCTCTTCAATGTCAACGTCGTCATCCCATTGGCTCTTTGTTCAGCGCATATGCACATACCCAGCAGCTTATGTACTTATGTACTATGTACAAGCACAGGGCACTGAGGCACAACAGGCAAACAGGCATATCGATACCTGCGAATCCAAGGCAAGAGGTTCCCCATAATCGACGGCAGCTCTCAGCCACTCGTCTTGCACCAACCCCAGCCTGCCTGGCCCGCCAGCCTGCTGAAGATCAACTTCCGGCATCGCCCGACCAGGTCTGGTGGTCAGGCCTAGATCCGGCCCCTGCCCCCTGCCTAGGTGCCTTACATTGCTATCGTACTGTGCGCACTGTCGACTTAGTGTCTGCATACAGCAGTATGACTCTGTGTATTCCCGCCATCTTGCATGTCAACTTGGCTATTTTCAATCAGCAGTTGGGCGAAAGCGGATTGGTGCATCGTAGCACCATTGAGAGGCGAGGAAGCGCTAGCTTTATCGATCTCACCCACACAATCCATGCGCTCATCCTCTGACACCCTTTACTATTACATGGCCTATGTACATGCATGTATTACATGGGTGGCTTGTCGGGGTAACAGTGAGTTCTAGCGAGCCTGGCAGCCTGGCCTCTCCCCTCCCCTGGCCTCGGCCTCGACGTATTGATACTGTGCACGCTTCCAGTTCACTACGTCGTCAAGATCGTACAATACAGAGTATCATAGCACAGTGCAGCCGCTCTAGCCATCTTTGACCCTGGACTTCTTCGCTGGACCAATCCCATTAGCTAGGCCTGTCCAAAGATGCAGCAAAAGGGACAGGGGGTCCCCTCATTCATCACACCTCACGACCCTGGCCACTTCGCACTGGGCTACCATATAAGGCCTGATGTCTGAGGCACCGATTGGACCCCTCTTCCCAACTGGCAACAGGGCAGCATAGCATGATAGCTTTCCTGTCCCTTCTCCACCAGCTTGACGTCCGAATGGACAGACGGACACAGGTATGATGCCTTGGTACATGACATGTATGTAGATAAGATCCATGGATGTGTATTATACAGTTTACTCTACATACATGCAGCCAGAAGCTATCCCGTCGCATATCCGAGTTACTTGTACTGCTAGCTCCATGTACCTACAGGCAAGCTATGCATATGTGTGTACAAGCAGATAACGCAGCAGCACCACTTCCGTTCCCGCACTTGAATGCAGGCTGGGTCGTCCACCTATGTATCTACACAAGGCATGTACGTTTACTGTACGGAGTGGGCTCCTAAGCAGCCCAAAGTGCATCCGTACATACATATATGCAAGTACGGTTTTATTCTTCTATTTTACAACTTCCTGCAATCTGACACACCTGACCTGAACTTTCTTTCGTCCTTTTTCCTCACATCGTGCATATCGCCAATTTCTTCCCGACAGAACATCACATCACATCACACCCAGCCTTCCTCCTTATTACCTTTTTCTTCCTTGTAGGAACTCAAGACCGGCTCTTATCTCGCACTCTCCCTTTCCTGTCTACTTGTTGGAGTCTTCCCCGGGTGCTTCCATAAAATCGGCCGTCGTCGTCTTACTTCTACCATTCCTCTTTTCTACGCAACGGCCCCTATCGTGTACGGCCCACCTTATACCGCCAGCGAATCGATTATTTTAATCTCCTCACTAGAGATTACTCCGGCCTTGGATCCATAATCATGTCGTCTAGTACAATTGCTATCCCGGCTTCCCGATCCTCGGGCAACGTCTACAACCAATCTCCCAAGGCTGCCGGCAGCTCTTCTTCGTCGTACTCGAGCTCTCTGCAAACTCCCAATTCCAGAGGGGCCTCTGCAGAGCAGTCAGCACACAAGTTGAAGTCGTTCCACCACCGACGTCCGAGTCTGCTTAGTATGTTTTACCTGTCCCCCCGACCAAGCTATGCCACGTAGTGCACACCCAGTAGACTGACATGCTATCTAGGCTCTGCCTTCTCCAAAGACGAGTGTACGGTGATTAACATTGGAGACCCCGACGGTGTACCCCGATTGGTAGGTGGTCTTCGCACCCGCTAGCCTGCTATGAAGCTGCCATATCTGACTCATACCGCCTCCCGCAGATCTCCTATCTTGCTTCCAGCCAAGGCTTTGCGTGGAACCCCGAGCTATTTGTTCCGTCTTATGTCGACTACGACTATGTACCCTTAGAGAACCGCCGAGAGCCGGTACACGAGATTCAACTCAGCGACGAGGAGATCAAGGGCATGCTGCCGTGATGGGCACATGGATGTGTGCGGGATTGACTGGGATATTTGCCTCCCCTCCTCTCCGAATCGGCCACGACCTCATTACGATCACGAAACCGCCCCTTTACCCCTTCGATACGCATAACCTTTCACAAGAATATCTTTTTCACCATTTTCCCAATACTTCGGCGTCTGGATTCGGACTACCACAGTCTGCCTGGATGATGAGACTGTGGATATCCATGTCGGCATTTCTTACTGCGCGGCGCGGGTGGAAGGGACCTACATTATACGCATTGCGACGAGTTGACGGATATTAACGGACATTGCTTTTTCCACACGGCAAGGACCCTCTATCCCAGAGGGCCTAGGAGTTCCAGTAGCACCTCGTGGAAATTTTCTACGCGAGCACCACGAATGCTCTTTTTTTTTTTTTTTTTTTTTTTTTTTGCTTGGGCGGATGGCGTTCATATTCCCTGGTGTGCTTGGTATTCCGGACTGGCTTGTCTTGTTTTTGGTGCGCTTCTCTTCGGAATGAATAATGAGCTTTATTGTTGGTAGATAACCCCCCCTTTTTTTGCCCCGAGGAATAATAGAAAGATTATACTACACAGCACCAGGCTTCTGTTTGCGTCTCACCATGAGCCTGACTCCTGAATGCCTACATATCTGCCTGGCCTACCTGCCTGGCAGCCTGCTTGTGAGGTACGTACCTACATGTAGGTCCAATGTAGGTCTCTACATGTACATGTAACAATGTATGTTCCTTGATACCTTGATACCTGACGTAGCGCACCCACACGTCCAACACGGTTTAATAAAGCTGACATGGGCATACCGCAAACATTAGTTACATACAAACATATGTAGTTCCTGGAATACCTAATCGTGTTTGAGCTCACTGAGTCAATCTTTCGGGATATGCTTCATAGGTTAGCAAGATTACCAGTGACTCCCAGCAGGATGGGCCGGTACCGGCATGTGACTGCTATGTACATGTACGTAGGGACGCACCTACATTATGCTGTATAAACGTTATACTGTGGTAACTTGTTGCGTCTTAGCTCGCCAGCTCGTCGAGGGACCCCAAGGGGAAAGGGGGGGTTGACTTCGCACGGTGCCATCCCACCTTTTTACCCCACGAATTGCGTTATCCTGTTATCCTGTTACCGTCAGGCCGTCAGACCGTCTATATTTATCTAACCAAGGCTGGCAATAGTATCCGCTCTGGGACTTGGCGCTGCTGGTGCGGCTGGGGGCGTGCTGCATATATCGCTATAACAAACATCTAGATACATTACTCTGTCTTTTCGACTTGTTGCCATCGCGGATATTATTGGACAACTTGTACGAACTGGCTAGGTAAAGGTAGCGGGATAATAAAAGAGACGACGGCTGCGCAGAAATATCCAAATATCCACTCGCATATCGTGGCGGCCTGCTAGGTGTGAGGTATTATTTGATCACGTTTCATACGACGCCGTTTCATAGCCACGTGTACAGCTAGCTAGATGAAAATGGGACCCTTTTAATAACGGGCGCTTCCCCGTTGGGCTTTTGCCATCTTGACAATTCATACAGTACGCCGGCATATGCGCCGCTAGTGTTATGCTACCTGCTCCAGTTCGTGTCGATACATTATGCTACTAGAGATTCAAGTATTAAGATAACAGGAAAATACCCTAATTTCTATACCTGGCAAAACTGGCCAAACTGGAGGAAGACATTCACAAGGCAGGGCGAGCATCTGAAAATGTGCCTTGACGCGGCGAAACTCAGGTCCCCCTTGATCAACTGTCCGAGGCGAGACAATTCATCAGTCCAACGATTGGCTGATAGCCGGACCCTCAGACCCGCTTCGGGGCATCAAATGGACCTAACATCCCACCTGTAGTTTGCTCAAGAAATCGGAATAATTCACGATACATATCTCAGGTCCATATGTCCAACTCACAGGCCCGTCTACCATCGCCTCGATCGAGGCCACGCACAAAGTGGACCGGCTGTACGTCGATGCTAGCGTAGGGGCTAAGCGGTGAACCCTTTCACCTTGGGGAAAAAAAAAAAAAAAAAGGTAGCTGACTTCTAGTTCAGCTCGTCTGATACCCGGGTAGTTGCATTAGGGTACGGAGGAGCTGCGCGCTGCCGAGCTATGCATACACGGCTGCTGTTGTGCAACTCCAGTACGCCCACCTGCCACACCACCTCGCCCGCAAAAAAAAAAAAGGGGGGGGCCTCTCTCGTTGCATGTAACGAGCCCGGCATACATACCTCCTTATGCATCTGGCTTTGGTGGGTTAGGTAGAACACCTAGCCCCCCCGTTGCGTCAACATGCATTACATCCGCCTATTACGCCCCGCCAAGTTCAGCGCCGAGAGCCACGACATCGAGCTCCTCGTCACCGTCACCACGGACCTGGGCGACTCCTTCCTGGCCCCGAGCGCCCCCGTCGATCTGGTCGCCACGGCCGAGCGCCCCGACAGGAACCGGCTCCTCGGCCGCGCACGCGCCTTCTGGTCTGCGGGCTTGCGCGTCCTCCGCATCCGCGTCCCCGTCGGCCCTCGCGCGCGTCCCGCAGACGTCTCCTGCGTCGTCCGGATTCACCCGGCCGCGCAGCACGGGCCCCCCGGCGCCGTCCGCAGCGCCGACGTGGTGCGCGCCGGGCCGCGGCAGGGCCAGGAGCTCGTGGTGCCGGCCTCCGTCGAGATGGTCGCCGGCGTCGGCTCGCCCGTCTCCCTGCGCGCGCTCGAGCTCCGCGACTCCCGGCCGCTGCTGCTGCTCGAGGAGGACGTCGGCGAGAGCATCGCCCGCCATGTGTGGGACGCGGGTATCGTGACGGCTTTCTTCCTGAGCGACGTTGACGGCGATGCTCTCGCCGCCGCGCTGCCAGTCCGACGGGATCGCTTCTGCGTCCTGGAGCTCGGCTGCGGCATCGGCGTCCTGGGTATCGCCGTGGCGCGCGTCGTGCGTAGGACCGCTGCCGCGCAGGGCCGCGAGCTGGCCGAGGCCGTCGTGCTGCTGACGGACCTCCCGGAGGCAGAGGAGCGCGCACGGGCTAACATTGCGAGGGCGGTGGTTGCGGAGTCGGAGTCGTCCAGTACTACTCCCACCGAGACAGAGCAGAACAACGAGGTCGCTACCTCGCCACCGCTGCCGCCAGCCGCAGAGCTCCAGTACGAAAACCTAGACTGGGACGAGGGCCGGCACGGGCACTTCGGCCCGCTAGCCTCGGCGCAGGCGTGGGACCTCGTCGTGCTCAGCGACTGCACGTACAACGCGGACTCGCTGCCGGCGCTCGTCGGCACGCTGAGCGCGGTCCACGCCGCCAACCTCGGGCACCCCGACTTCATCGCGGACGTGGGTGCGAGAACGTCGGTGCTGCTGGCGACGAAGCCGCGCCACGCGTCCGAGCAAGCGCTGTTCGGGCTGCTGGAGGCTGACGGCTGGGGGTGCCGCGTCCTCGAGTCCGTTCCGCTGCCGAGGGTTGGCGGGGAGGACGAGGTGGTGGAGATTTATATGCTGGAGAAGGATAAGCCGGCGTAGTGGGGCTTTGGACGGATAGGAGGTTATGGAGCGTTATTGTTTTCGGAGGTACCGGCTATGGAAGTGCTGCATGCAGTCTGGATAGCTAGACGGGCCGTCCCATGACTTGCTTGGTATGCACTGCAGTAGCGTAAGCATGGGATGAACTACCTGGCCTTGAGCTTAGGAAGCAGTATATTCATGGTGAAACATGATGCTATCCTGACATGTCCTGGTGTTATGACACGCTACCAGGGCTCAGGATTGTGAGTTACAACGGCGACTGGGATATTCCACACCCAACTAACTCGGTGCGGCATAATAAGACCAGGAGGGATCTATAAACATGTTCTGCTGAATGGTGTTTGTATGACCATATAGATGAACACGATAATACAGCTCTACGCATACCGCACTACCCCATGAAGCGTTCTTGCACTGAGGCTAGCTCGATGCTCATCCTGAGGAAAAACATTTTATTCATAGCATAGACCAATAAGTCAACACGGTATTCAATCATAAAATCACATTTAAATCCCAAATTTACTAGACCAGTATGTCGATTTCGGCTTTGCTTGTTCTGTCTGCATCTGATCCTAGCCCACTACCCCGGTATTATAATGTATGTATGCAGTTATGCGGAGAACAGAATTAGCCCCTCCAATGAGCCAAAAGTCAACAATCTTCTTCAATCGGGGCCAAAGTAAATATTCGCGACATTGACAAGTATCTACTACAACTACGACCGCGGCGGATCCAATCAGCATACACAATACCTGAGTGGCAGTTGGGAGATCAGAGACGAGGCGATTATTAAACGATTACCGCATTGCACCGCCATTACTTAACGCCATCGCCGTGGGATATTTGCAGCCCACCTCACCCTCGTCTACCGTGCTGTACCGTCCGTCTTCCTAGTACACTCAGCAGGCATAGGACGACAAATCGTCGCATCTCGACTAGTTGATACTCATCACCCCAGAAGGCCGACCCAGAGACAGGGCCCGCCGCGATGGAGGACTCGGAGACGCAGCGCCGGGTCGAGCTCCAGGTGCCCGACGACCTCGCGTACCTGCTGGCCAACGTGCGACGCGCCGCCGCGGCGCGCCTGGACGAGGCGTTCCCGCCCGTGGACGGCGCGGACGCGGCGGCGGGCGAGGACGAGTTGCGGACGCGGATCGAGAAGCTGGTTGACGAAGTAAGGCTTTCCATTTGTTTCTTCTTTTGTCTCCCTTTTATTCTATTTTATTTTATTTTATTTTATTTTATTCTCTTTTCTGCCTATCATGCACAAGTTGGCGATGATATGCGGATTATGCGTTGCGCTGTCTCATGCCATCCAACTACCAATCCTGCGATACCAGGATTATCTATGGGAGAGCGACCAGACTGTGGTATATAAACCAGGCTACTGCTCTACTCTAGCACATACGACCATAGAAGTCAGACAACTCGGGATCCCGTCCGCTCTCCCATAGATAAGCTGACTATCGCTGGATTAGTAGTTGGGTCGGTGACGACCAGCGAATACCCAGTGTTGTATGTTTTTGCGTTTTTTGCACCTTTATACACCGTTTCTGTATTTTAATTTTTATTATTCTCTTTACATTTTTTGGCACTGCTACTGCTTCATTTTTTCATTCGTTGCAATAATCCTTCCAGCCGTATGCTGAACTAACACCCCCGGCAGTACATAACCAACACCTTCACCCTCGCAGCCCCCAACCTCAGCATCAACGGCCTCGCCGTCGACCCCTCGCGCTTCGTCTCCGGCCGCGGCGGCAGCGGACCATCTTCAGACCCGCAGCGGCCCGAGGAGGTCTACGAGCCGTTCGACGCGCGGCGGCGCGCGCGCGTCGAGGAGCTGACGCGCGAGGAGGAGGACCTGCTGCGCGACATCGCGCTCCTCAAGAAGACGGTGCCGCACGCCGCCGCCGCCTCCTGGGCCGAGTCCGCGCGCCGCTCCGTCGCCGACGACGAGCGCGCCCTCGCCGCTGCCAACGGCGGCAACGGTTCCGCCGGCCCGCAGCAGCAGCAACTGCTGGCCGGCGTGGCCTGTCGTATAGACAGGCAGGACGACGTGCAGCGCAGCTACGGCGATGCTGTCGGCGGGCTCGATCGGCTTAAGCGCGAGACTCCTGCTGTCGTCGCACGCATGGAGCGGGCGCGGAGCGCGGGGGAGTATGTTGTTACCGAGCGGTAGGTTGGGTCGGGTTACTTGAGGCAGTGTTCGTTATGAGACTGCTTTTCTTTTCTCCTCATTTTCCGAGTCGGCGGGGAAAAGCACGGCAAGGGTTCGTTCGATGGGGCGGTCCGTTGGCCGAGTATTGTAATTCTATACATTAGGTGCTTAGACGGAAGATGGATCATGCCTCCTTTGACTGAGGTTGGCAGGCAGATGGTGTGGTATGCGATGTGCGGCGTATGGCATATCTGGAAGTGTGTACTTGCAGTAAGGCCGAGGTGCATATTTCACTTTAGCAAGAAGTATAACATCATCGCAGACATCATTTCTCCAGATTACGACTCTCGAGCATGTCGGAAGATACACAAGTCTTCCTATACCGAGCATTAAAGCATGGGATCGGCCACAATTCTTCCGAGCAGCAAAAGCTCCAAGTCATAGTCCGTGTGAACTGCTTAGTCGAAAATACCAGTAACAAATGTCATGCGATAGATGTAAATGCAATGAATTTCCGGAAATGCCTCTTGACAATTTCGTAGAAGAAAATGGCTACATGTTGGTTGGCACGGCTCGTGTGTTTACAAGTCAGACATGTATACGAAATCTGGACTCGGCCATATAGAAAGTCGGAGCCGCGAATCAAGACATCTGCGGCCTCCCCGTCTGCCTATCCTTGTGTTGCTCCTATCTACCTGGTCCATCTCACTGAACTTCCCTGCTCCGTCTGCATTCCCCCCTTTCTTGACCTGTTTCTATACAATGACAATACCCGGGTTATCTCGTCTATGCTGCAGCGGGGGCGGGTGCGGTGGCCTCGGCTCCCTCGGTAGCGTCAGCGGCGCCGGCCGTCGTCGTGGCACCCTCGCCGGTGACCACCTCCGTCGGCTTGTTCTCGATGGTGTCGCCGCCCTCCTTCTTCTCCCACCAGGCAGGCCGGGAGAACTCGGCCTCGCACCAGGGACCCTGGTTGCTGAAGGCGCAGCCGCCCTCGCACTCGCAGGTGCCGCCGAACTCCTTGGGCAGGTTCTCGGCGGGGATCTGGGAGAGGAGCTCCTTCTGGTAGTTGCCGCCGAGCACGTGGATCTTCTCGACGGTGACAGGGTCGAGGAGGGGACGGACCATGCGCCAGACGCCGGTGAAGAGCCAGCTGGTGTTGATGAGGTACATGCGGCCCAGGCGCTCCGGGTAGTAGTTCTGGCTCATTCCCGACGCCTCCTGGATGTAGCCGAAGACCTGGCGCGCGTTGGCGAAGCCGACGCCGTTGAAGTCCATGATGGTACACGACGTCTCGAGCAGCTGGCCGGCCTTGCGTGAGCACGCGGGCAGACGCGGGTCTGCCATCTTCTCGTACTCGACGGCCAGGTTGGTCAGCATGTGCTCATACTCGATGCCCTCAGTTTTCATGGCCGCGAGGTCGATCTTTCCCAGCTGCTCGATGTAAACCGGTCGCCCATCCTGCAAGATACATGTGTAAGTACGAAAACAGGAATGTACAACTTTCCCGCCTGCTAAGCCGAAAGTGGAGAGGAAAGGAGAGGAAATATTTCCGTACCTTGTCCGTTTTGTGGTAATACTGAGGATAGTACTTGGAAACCTTCCTCTTGAACGAGCCGTCCTTGTCCCATTGGCCAATCTCCTCGTCGAGATCGATGGTTTGGCCGTCGATCTTCAGGGGCTGCCCGGCATAGAGGATAGCCTTCCGCCACTTCTCGCAGTCGACGAACCTGAGGAGATCGGAGTCAGTTAAACCGTTCCGCTTCCATTATCTTCCTTTCTAGTATATCTTCCTCGACCCCAGGCTCGGGACGCTCACATTTTCTTGGACAGGTTGACGTCAAACTTTCGGGCTCGCAGGAAACGTAACTATACCCCCCCCCCCGAGAACTCGTCAGCAGTCTATTCCCCTCTCCCTACTAGGAGCAGCCACAGTCGACCAAGCATACCAATGTCAACGTGTCCAGCCGCTTAGTGTAGCCTTCGGTCTCGAGCATCATGCGCAGCTGGTGAACCTGTGCCTGCTGGGCGTCGGTTAAGTGGCCTGGGTGGCCGGGTTTGGCCACGGGCGCCGTGGTAGGGTAATCATAGTGATCGTACTTGGGGTCGACCTCCATTTTCGAGGTATTGTGCGTCGATTTTCTAAGGAACCGGGCAGACGTAAAGTAAAGGGGGTTCTGATTAGGACTTGTCCTAGACCAGTATCTATCCGAGTCTACAGGTGGTTAGAAACAGCAGGTAAGACTTTGGCGATACCAGAGGGGTAGGAGGGGAGGATAAGACCAACAACGATTGTCTTTGGTGCCCTGTCTTTATTTCCTTCTCTAGGGAGTATATGATGCTGTAGGAGACGAGAGGTTGAGGCCAAAGATAGGAGGGAGTTTATGTAGGTGGATAACTTTTTGTCCTTTAAAAGTCGGGGCTCTGCTAGGCCGGGGATTCGATAAAGCGGTAGATTTGCTAGATTTGGGTTTGCGGGCACGTCCAAGTGGGGCACGTTGATTGGTTCGCGGGCGGTGAGATCTGGGGACGACCTAAGGAGCAAAGGCCTTGTACCTAAAGCAGCCTGGCACTGCACGCCTGTCCTGCTGGCCTAGCGACTTAATCACGCTTCCCCGTCGCCTGCCCGCCTTACGTAACACGGCGGGATTCGTTCATATTACGGATTACTGCCCCCCTTGCCCCCTAAACGTACCGTATATCACCCTCTCCGGCGGTATGATGCGTCAAGTCACGAGGAGGCAGATGCGCGGGTCATGGCCAGGCACAACTAGGCAGCACAAGCCCAGGGATTTCGTGAGAAATAACATTTGTCATTTTATTCTGAGTCCAACATCAGGTACGCAAGACCTCTTAATCTTGTGTCATCAACTGCATCTCCTACATTAGGCACAGGCATAGACGCAACTATCATTCAAAGGGATAGCAGCGTCCAGACGCCCCTGTTTTCCATGATCGTTAGGTTGGATGAATATCACAGGCAGCTTCATCGGAAAATAGTGGTGTCTGCCTGGCCCTGTTCTGCCTGCTTACTTGTCACGGTAGCCTTGCCATGTCCCTTCATCCGTTCGGCTGGCCATCACCATCTTCAGCCTTCTTGCCTTTTTGCTCCTCGTCCGCCTTTTCTTTCCGTTTCTGCACCACGTCCCAGTTGTACACGCGTGCTATCGCAACCTCCATCGTCTAGTACCAGTCAGTTAATCGTCTATGCTCATATCTAACCGTAGAGAAAGCAACTTACCGTAATCTGCTCCCTGAGGAAATCCAAATCTTCCTCGCAGTTGGAGTAACTTTGCTTGGCGGCCGACAGTTTCGACACGAGAAGAGTCTCGGCACCATCGATCGGATAGGCCAGCATCACGTTTGCCTAGATGATATCAGACTCTAGTCAAATAATCTTCCTGTGCACATTTCCAGTCATAGTAGAGCTGATCGTGACATACCCCCAACCATAGATACACCTCGTCCGTCGGCGGTATTGAGGCCTTCGCGTACAGAGTATCGTTGAGTTCGAACGTTGTCTCGATTGGATCCGATTCCCCCTGCAGTGAACATCAAGTCAGTCGGTTGGGTCTATGGTTCGTTCCAGCAACAACCTGGATGGCGTACCGTTCGCGTCTTCAGAAACTTGACTGTCTCGAGGGTCTTTTGGATATCAGGCATCTTGTCCTTGAGGCCAGAAATTCTGCGTTGTAGATTGAGTTCCATGAATTGATATTTTCTGCATGCGACGTCAACAGTCAGCACTCCTGCGCACACATGGACTTAATACAGCCCAAGTAATTTATCATATTTGGACTGTGAGCTGCGATCGCGGGGTCCGTCGTTCTACGGTTAGGTAGAAATCGCCCTCGAGTTTATAGAGACGAAAGGTTGTATAATGCGACGTAAGAACATACGATATCATTTCTTGGAAGCTGCGCAGAGTAGACTGGACATCTTCTCTCGACGTGATGTAATCCTCGACCTTGTCGACGAACGGCGCATACGGGATGCCTCTCGGGTTGGTCGATGCGGTATCCTTTCTGTAGAACGGGTTGATTCGCGTTAGTAGCAATTCCAAAACAGAGACATTGTTCTTGGTGTCATACTGGACCGCTGGTTCCTTGCCTTTGGACGCCATACTCAGATACTCAGTGCCGCGTAGACCCCAGTTTAGCACGGTGCTGGCGTCGCAGGTGGGAATAGAAAGAGTTGCGATGTTTGTGTTTTTTTTTCTTCGCCTATGTAGCTCCCGAATCGCATTAGGAGCATGGACCATCAAAGGCGGGGGAGCTCACCGACAGCCAAAAGCTGAAGCTGACCTAGGTGAAGGAGGGGCAAACTTCGGTACACTCATATATGGATATAACCCGATAACTTCATAAGTAATATTCTAGTATCAATATCACATGCAACTTGGTCACCGCCTAACATCCTGTTCATGTATACTTCAATTCTATTGTGTGAAGCTATTTATTTCGTTATTTCTTTTTCTTTACGAGACTGATGAACAAGAGTCACGTATGCAGCACTGATATTAGTTCGTTACCGTCGTCAATATTAGTGCCTTGGTAGTTCTTAAGTCCAGCGCTAATGGATAGTTGCACATCTCGTTTGTTCGTTTTCGTACATGCTAAGTTAAGGTCTCTCTTCTTTCCACATCAGCATTCTTCTTTCTATGTCATCATCTCATTTTATTCAAATAGTTTGATTTGACTCCTATCATCTTGATATACAATTTCCGAAACACTTACTCTCGATATGGGTCAGACACCCTCGCAAAACGTCTATCTTGAGACTAGAGTGGAGGATCCGCAAGGAGGCTTGATACCTCGTGGACTCGCCCTTATAGCCCACGGCAGGCTCGGGGGTAACTTTGAACAGCCACCAGTCCGCCTGCTCAGTGAGTATCTACGTGACAAGAGGCAGCTGAGAGCTGTGACGTGGAATGCTAGAGGTATTGGCAAGAGCGGCGGCGGAGACGAGTGGACAAATTTTGGAGTCTGGATCGGGGACGCCGGAATAGACGATTACAAGGTATATTTATTCCTGCTTCTCATAAGATGTTCTCTCCATCTTAGACGAAACTATGAGCTGACTGAAATTCTTCCTCCGTAGCGTATGCTTAATGAGTCCATGGCCAAGTTCGTCGAGAACTTCCCCGACGTTGAAAAGCCCCAGTTGTTCTTATGTGTATGACGGTCAACTCTTAATTGATATTGTCTGGCCGTATCTTTTCTTATGCTAATACACCCTCAGGGCTACTCTGCAGGTGCCATCTTCGCAGGCTGCAACCGTCCACCCCGATCATTTCCTCAGTTTGCGCCAGTATACTACATCTTGATATCCTATCCTGTAGAACTCAATGTACCGATCGGCTTGTATAAGACGGGGTCCTATTACCGCTCGGTGGAGGCGCTAGTCCAGGGACACGGCTGGGAGAACTTGCCGGCTGAGTTCGAGGGCAAGGAGCCAGAAGTAGCTGGCCTTTTTACTGTTACTGGTCAGGTGGAAACAGTCGCGTTCTATCATTTATGGACATCGATCCTTCAGAGCAAGAATAGCCGCAATATCCTTAAGCAGGTGGTTGTAGAGGGAGCTACGCATGCTTGGGGAGGAAAGGCGTATCGTATTGTCGAAGAAGTCGATAAATGGCTGTGTAATATTTAGGGAAACAAAGTATCAGGAAGCGGGAAAGTTCTTGTTAGCAACTTGCTTATATGTATAATATTAATTAGACTGGTTAGATTCGATCATACTGCTAGCACTATTCTCTTAATCCTATTAGACAAAGCTTTCTTTTCAACCAGGAGGTATTTCCGTAATATGAAGGACACTGCGGATTCTACAACTATCAAGTAATGTTACGGGAGACTCTTGATTCTCCAGAACACGGAACTGCCTAACTGAGCTCTTCTTGCCATATTTACTGCAGGGGTCCAGGTCCTAATATTACATAGTTGCTAAAGTGATACAGCAGAGTTATAAGAATAAGAGCCCACAAGGTAAAATAAAAATTTACCAGAGATTACAATCTTTCTCGAGATATACTGCTGCTCGACTCCTTTGGGTCGTAAATACTTCTGGCGTTCTAGTGCGACATCATCTGGCATCGAAGATGTCCTTCGCCGATCGATAGTCCAGTAATATGGTAGTAGCTTTCTGGAATCTATCAATTTTCTTAAGCAACCGCAGTTGGTGACGAATATTCATACTTCAAGTTTGCCGTTATTTCGGGCGCTTTTAGTTGGACTTTCTCCAGCAAGCTATCAAGTTCCAAGTCTGCGATTGCAGTGAGGATGAGCCAACTACTACAGTTTCATACCCGTGGCACCTCTATTGTTTAACATAAAAATAGTATTGACTGAACATGAGGATGGAGCGTAAAATGCTCGATCAGTCTACAATTCCAGCGATCGACGACACCTACGAAAGTAAAATGTGTTGCGAGCATACGCCCTCCGATATTGACATGGTAGATACTATCGGACAACGTCAAGTAACTTAGCACGTCCCAGGAGTTGGGAGAACCGAGATAGGGAATGAAGCAGGAGCTGTGGAAAGCCGTGCTGCAGTCATAGACACGCTCTTGAGCGCTACCTGATGCTGTCTTAGATGAACGCGTTTGACCACACAGTTGGGAACAGCGTCAAGCGTAGTTATTTCGTACTATATTACATACCGCGACGCTTCTTCGCCCATGAAGCTATAGCCGCTAAGTATACGCTGGAAAGGTGGTGAAGTGCTCAGCGGCTTGCCATGGCTAGCATCTCGATCACATCTAGTTGATGGCGTGCAAATGATATCTGAACACCACGTATGATTTTGGCTATGAGACCCCTGCGCGTGTTCAACCAGCAAAGATGATCGTTGAGCCTTCAGGTAGCATTGCGAAGTTGAGAAATTGGTTACGTGTTGATACTCAGCGAAACTAGGTCAGTAGCCCGACGCCAAGCGCATAGGGATGAAGAAAATACTCTATGCAAGAGACACCACCATCAAGACACCAAGCCATCGTGAGAATGCCGACCTCAAAAACGAACCGCAACGAGCAGGTCCAACATCCAGCCGACATGCCGTGCCATCCAAACGATATCTACCGACATGTCACCAGTGCAGGATCCTCCTGCAGCGTCTCGAAGCCAACTACTTCTCGTAGCCTATTTCTCGTTGTCCGACGTTGCATTTCGACTAGCTAGCCGCAGGGGCGGGTGGGCGGACGGACGGACGCCGAATTGTCCATCCACTCGTCGACCTTGGCCTGCTCATCCTTCCTTCGGCGTGGGGGTCCCCTTGCAAGGAGCAGGACCGATGTGAGCAGCTCGCTGACCGGTGTAGCTCAAATTGATAGACTAGGTGCATTTACCAGAGTCACCTCGGTGTGCGATAATTCGACTCAGTTTTACTTTTGTTTTATTTTTATTTTTCTTTCACGAACCGACACCCTAATACGAGTCAGCGCTGTTGGGTTGCAATATTTCGATCGCGATCACGACCGGTCTGGTGACTCTCGGCGGTTAAATTAGCCAGCGGCAGTTGAAGAAGGGAGAAGGAGGGAGGAGAGGTGGTCTCGAGCAGGTCACGTTGCCAAACATCGCAGGAAGACAATTGCTTCTGAATCAGTAATTGAATCATCAATTGTTGCTTCTTTGGTAGCTATCAAAAGTAGCTACGGACTATTCAACGTAGATAGGTTATCCCAACCGGCTCAAGATTCTTCTCTGGCTTATCCAGCCCTAGAATTTGATTCAACGCCTATGCGAATTCCGCATCCCAAACGTGAAGTGATATCTCTTTGAAATAGCAATGCCCAATTTTGACGCCGGCCAAATACCATGTGAATGATGACAACGCTCAATGTGAGAAGACATCTAATAGATAAAAGCACCTCTCCCTCGCCTCGCTTGCAATGGTAAGGATATATGGTGGTATCGTGGTATCAAGGTTGATGAGAAAAACTTGTTTGGTTTCGAGGGAACATGATGCTGCACTTCATGTCTCCTCGCTGCTGCTGTTGTATCCGCTTGGAGCACCGCCGGCCGTGGCCACCGAGCTTCCTGTAGTGACTCTAGATAGGTCGGACGGCTCCCCATCTTGCGCCGGCTTCATCCCGCTCATCGCGGGAAGGTTGTCGGGCGAGATACTCCCACTAGCGTCGTAGGCGTGCACGTCGTCCGAGTGTTCGTCCTCCTCGTCATTTCCGGACAAGTCTACGTCCGAACTGGGGTCATCCTCAACTATGGCCCGTCGGCTTATTAGGCTCTCTGAAGATCCTTCATCTCCGCTGTCTCCGTCGTCGTCGTCAAGGTCCGAGTCGGAGTCGGGGAAGTAGAAGGCGGGCGGCGGGAGAGGCACGGGTGGCAATCGACGGACCTTGCCCGCAACATATTCAATCTGAACGGCGTGTGCCGTTGGTGTGGGCAGATGCATGGGCAGTGGAGAGCTGGTGGTCATGGTAGCCAACTTGGATATGATGGACTCGGTGTTAGCTTTGGAGTCGACCGTGTCATGACTCGAACGATCAGAGAATCGCGGTCGCGCGGGTGGTGTTTGGTCATCATCGTCATCGGAGGCATTGCTAGCCTGATCCGTCGCATTCTTTGGTCGCCGCGTTGACACGACAACGACGAAGTGATCGTCGGGATAGACTCCTCCAAGACCACTGGCCTCGAGGTTTAGTAGTGGTGCCTGCTGATTGGCGTCTGACCAGGCCAAATCGACGTCGAGATCGTCTTCGGTATCACCTGAAGTCGTCAATTCCGGCAGGTCGGAGGAGTCATCGAGATCCATAAGCGATGACTCGCGGTGGTGCAGGGCCTTATCGGGACTGCTCAGCGGCCTGTAGGGGATCGAAGATCCTGACGTCGAGCGGCTGAAGAGCGGCCGGGGCAGGCCGAGGCTGAGGGGACCCTGACTGGTAAGGGTGGGTTGGCCCGATGACGTCATGTCATACGTGGCAGGGGACGTCTCCCACACCTCGCCGTCCTCGCACTCGTTCCCCTCACCAAAATCTCCCGACAGGTCCGTGCAGAAGGGCGCTCCACTGTAGTAGATGATGGCACCGTCGCGACGGCGCTTACGCTGTGACACCCCCGACACTCCACTCTGACCCCAGCGCGAATTCATCCCCAAATTGCTCTCCTCCGGAGGGCCGTACGACGAGCCCGTCTCGTCCCCCCCAGAGGGCTGATCGTCTGAGGACGACGTCTGGTGGTGTACAAACAGCGGCTTGTAGTGGAAACTTTCAGATGAATTCGAGTCGTGCACGCCGAGCCTGACCTTCGACAGCTTCTGCGTGCTGTCGTCATTTCCGGCTGCCTGTGTCTGCGTCTTCTGCTTCTTACGTTGGTCCTGGTCGTTGGACCCGTCCGTGTCGTCACTTGATTGGATGCGCTGCGAGTTGCTGCCGCTGTCGCTGCTGAACTTGGTGCCTTCGACCCCGCCTCGCCAGCGGATCTTTCGCCCGTCCGGCGACAGCTGGAACTTGGTGCTCTTCTCCGTCACGGCGCTGCGGATGAATGCCGGGGTGACGTTGAGGATGTGCAGCTGCGCCAGATTGCACAGCAGATTGAGGTACACCCAACCTTCCGCATCGGGCGACACATCCCTTGCGGAGAATTGCTTCTTGGATTCGGGTGCCACCAATCCCAGATGACGTATGTAGTCCATATTTTCTGACGGCACCTGCTGTCGATCAGGGTCCAAGTCACGGGGTCGAGTCGGTCGCTGCTCCGGCGCAGGCATTGCCGAGTGCGGCGAGGCGTTGTTACCGCCGGCGGCGCTTTCGACGTGCCTACCGCCGCTGCCGCTGCCGCTCCCGTTGGCCGTCTCTCTCAGGTCCGTCTGGTCGCCGTTCGAATGCGAGTTTGAGTGCGAGTGCGAATGAGACGCCGACCCGTTGTCACGTGAGCTGTTCTCCTTGTGCTGCAGATTGGAGTTCCGCGGTCGGATTTGAGCCTCGCGTGCTGCCTCGCCCGGGCGGACGGCCTTGTCGTCAGCTCCATCCATTGGAACGTCTTCAACGATGGGTTCAGGTACTAGGGGCAACGGAACCCGTTCTGCTGGGTCGCCCATCTTGCCCGTGAAGAGATGTTCCAGTCGCTTCACCACCAGCTTCTTCTTATCCTTCTCCGTCATGACGCTAGCTCGCGGCCAGAGACCCTCAGGAATATCACGCAAGTAGTTCTCGATATTCTGGTTAGACCGCTGTCGCGCGGCCTTGGCTTGGCCCGGCAGTGATGGTACAGATGAGCTGGGACCAGTTGACATAGACGCATAAGCTGAGTCGACGGGTCTCGAGTTAGAGCCCGAGGATGAGGATGTGTGCTTTGAGTTTTTCGACTTGCCGGACAACTTCTTCCGGCTGGGAGAGGCCCCGGTGCTTGAACCGTCGATGCTCGTAGTGAAGTCTCGCAGCGCTGCTTCTAGCTCTCGTTTTCTCCTGCTCGATAGACCGTGAACCTTGACTTCGAACAGCTTGTCTTCCCGTAATGAGTCGGGACCCATCTGCTTGTACTTCTTTAATTCTTCCTTCAGGCGCTTGTTCTCGACGGTCAGGTCGTCGATCACGCTCCGATCTTTTATTTTAATTAGCTAGTCCAAAACAGAAGACGGAAGAATAGAACGAACAATCGTCGGCGCTGGAGCTATGCGCAAATCCAGGACGAACACCCGGCGTGCGCGCCTGGACAAATCTGTACGCGGGACTCTGTGTCGGTACGCCATATCTCGCTGCCTCCTCGTTGGACGAGTCTGTTTCTCTCTGGTAGAATGGAGGATCAATGTCCATAGCAGTCGTGTCCATGTCGCCCTTCGCATTGTGGTTGATTCTGTTGAACCACTGCTTGGGATCGCTGATGCCGGTTTCATTGCTCTCTCCCGACGAGTTTCGTCGCGGAGATTTGACATTGGTGGTCTGGGGTACGGCTGGAATCGCCGCAGGGGAGTACCGCCTCGAGGCATCTCGTGCTAGGCGGTGGTGTCGGAGGGTGATGGAGTTTTCGGGCGACGTTCGTCTCGGGTTCGTGAACGTCACGACGCTCGGTGGTGGCTCGGAGCCGGCTGGGGCGTTCTTCGGGTCTGGCATGGTTCTTGCATTGACTGCTACCGTCGTATACTGGTAAGAATGCGAAAAAAGAAAACCTTAGATCATGTCAAGGATGCAGAAGATATGCTGCAGCATAATCTTGGATGGTCTGCTCTAGAACTCGAGCTGAGTTAGTGCTGCTTGCTTGGAGCAATTGCTGCTGGTCGGAGTGTAGGGAAGTTGAGAAGCAGGTGGCTGATTAAGGTGGAAAGATGAGAAGGGTGGTAATGGGTAATAATATGACAGGGTGTGGCCGTGGACAGGACACGATGGTAAGATAAACTGGCAACCAGAGGGGGTCGACAGGGCAGAAGGCGATGGAAACTGTCAAGCTGCGAAGTACTGCTGAGGTGCATTCTGTGCATGCTCGTGCCGCAGCCGAAAGGGGATTGGTAGATGCAACGTCATACCTACGGTAAAGCCTTTCTACCCTGGGCAGGGTCAACCTTGGCCGTTGCTGATGTGGTGGTGTGAAGGAGCGCCAATCGACCGACCGCGGGTATACGGTAGGAATATACTGTCCTTCCTTCCCCGGAGAGAAGAAATTACTATAAAAGGGCTGGGGCTGCTGTCGAACTCGGGATTAAGATAATAGATAACAGTATCGTCTTGCTTTCTCTGGATGCAAGTAGACGAGTGAGGGTAACGCACAGCGTCTGCGAATGGCCTCGGAGGTGTATATGGAAGTGTATATGGAAGTGTATATGGAGTAGTGAATATGGAAAATAAGTAAATCAGGAATCAAAAAGTAACAAGAAACTGTTTACGGCCGATCAGCCACGGTATCATTAATATGTATATGTGGACGAGGGGCCGGGCGTGACGATGCGGCATGCAATGGAGAAAAGGATCAAAATTTGGCAATCATGGATTTCATCGAGATCGTATTTTTCCTTCTCTGACCGTGTCTGGCGTCTGGGCCTGAAGCAGGCAGGCCTGAAGATACCGGCGAAAGGGTGGGTGCCCCCCTCGCCGCCGGTGCTGCCCTGTCGAGATCTGTGCCGATGAGCAGAAAATGAAAAGTTCGTCAGGATCGGTGCACAACCGTTTTGATCTCACTAGTTCCGTCTGCCTCTTGATTAGCTAAATCTGCCCCTAGCTCAGCTGTGCTGAGGACGTATGGTTTGGGCGGCACTTTGGTGGAATGGGGGCGGATCTAGTCAAACAGAGAGGAAGGGCTAGAGGCGGCGGATGGGGCAACAATCCCTTCAATCTACCATGCAGATCAGGGTCTAGCTGTGGATATTCTGACGCTGGGCGTGCCGATAAAGGAGAACCTCAATAATCAGGCCAATCACATGACTGATGAGCGGTGTCTTTTCTCATACGAGAAAGGAAGTGGACGGCCGGGGGTGCGCCTAAGAGGGCCCTGTTCCTGGTAGGGCGGGCGCGCGCCGCCGTCTGTGAAAGGCTGAGAAGAGGGCAGAGCGAGAGGGTTAAGTGGGCGAAGGTGGGCAAGGTGTGGGCAAAGCTGGCAAGCTGGCAGACTGGCAGACTGGCAGACTGGCTAGTGAGTCGAGGTCCAGCGAGTTCGCGCGAGGTAGGGTAGCAGACTACCTGCTGCTGGTTGGCCGCTCGCAGGACTCGTCAGGCAAAATGGCGCAGTGACGAAGTAGCTTTCTACCATGCAACCCTGGCTGACCAACGTCGTACGATGCTCGGCCTCAATCTCGATGAGGCTCTGATTATTGGCCGGATTAAAATCCGAACAAGCGTCTTTGTCGACGTGGTCCGTGTGTCCAATCATGATGACGATACCGCCTCGTCACCGATCCATTTAGTTAAAGTGAGAAACACACGCTGACACAACGCCATAGTATAACGATTGAGTTCTCGTCTTCGTCAGCCATACCGTCGTCCTGACATGCTGATCTCGTGTCCGTGCCGAGGTGAGCTGGGGGAAGTGGTGGTAAGTCTCGAGACACCCCCTATGACACGTTCGGGTCTGAAAAGGGGGAAAGCTGGCGAGGGTTGACCAAAGCCGGCGACGCGCATCTCAGAATCGGGAGGGAATCGAGATTTTTTTTTTTTCCTAAGCAGCAACCCGTGCCCATCCTGGCAACCTCTGCTTTTCTGCCAGCCCATCTAACATTCACACTTTGGCCCAAGCCTCGGCCATCTATCTATATCTGGCTGCGGCGTGACTTGCATGCATGCGTCTTCCGTTCCGCAAACGTTCAATTGAAGCCATGGTAAGCGGCCACGAGGCTCGGCTGCAACCTGTATTCGCCCGTTTACTTCGCCAAGGAATCGTTGGTCCTGAGTCTCGCCGTCTCATCGGTAGTCCGTCCTTCTGCATCGTAGCCAACGCCAAGCGGATGACAGAATCCGCCAGTCTAACGATCATGAAAAGACCCTTCATTATGGCATGTACGGAGCGAGGCAAATCGCGGGGAGCTAGACAAGGTGCGGCATCTTCAAGTGGCGCTAATGAAATGCCCGCTTCATAATTCATATGTAGACTACTTGTCAACAGAGTGCGACGCCGTGCTCGTCAGGAACCATCTCCTTCTAGCGCCTAAGCTCTCTATCTAGTGCCCGCTTTGCCACTCGAGGCCAGAACAACTAGGCCTCGGCCTCTACTGATTCCCCAAAAGGGATCTAGTGGTCTCTGTGTCCGCCGATCACGGTAAAGCGATGTCTGGGGAGGCATCGATCCAATTGCCATTTCTGTCCTCGAGCATTTTCAAATAGCATGCCGAACCGCCCCCGAATTCTAGACTCTGGTGGATACGTCGGATCACTGCGGGCTCCTGTCAGACTCGGGACGAGCCAGGCCCTCGGACCCTGCATTCGGATCTGTGCTCCCGCGTGGCGATGGCAGCCCCGTCTCACACGTGTCTGTATTCGCCTAGCTTTTCTGTAGTCGTATAAAACTCTGAGATGGACCGGACCGCCCGTCCCCTGATATGTATGGACCTGATTAGCAATTCCCTTGCCGTACTTCACGATCGAGAGTACATTGTTTATCTAGTCCTTTCGGCGCCGCCCTTGGAACTTCACGAGGGTCAAGGTTAAGCTAATGGCTGGCTGCCCTTCGAGACAGAACTAGGGCAAACCTAGGCAGTGTCCAAGAACGTCGACTCGCCGTACACTGACAGTGCAGTGACGACAGGAAACCCTCGAAGCTTCTAGCAACCGCAACATCACCATATCTGTAAGAGCTGCTACCCAAATACGACCGGCCGGATTGTGGTGCGGACGTGGAAAAGGGGCGTGTCCCGCCGCAGCCGTGTTGGCTTGTTCAGCCTACGCGTTTTGACTTCCTTGGGAGAATATTTGGTCAAGCTAGTCATTAGACAAGTACCTTACGCATATACTAATTCCAATAAGGTTGACACTTCTGCTAGTGTTGATGGCTACGAGAACTTGCACAAAATGAAGCCGGCACGGATTCGTTACGAAAGCACAGACAGACAAGAGGCCAGGCCGAGCAATATAAGGGAAAGAGTCGTAATATGTACGTGGCTGGCTACCTATGCTAAGGGATAGGCGATACCTAGGTAGACAAGAAATGTCTATGAGAGAATAGATACAGAGTGTGAGGGTAATTTTAGTAAGAGAAATCTTCCAAGCCCAGTCTTCCCGCCATCTAACCTGTTCCGTCTAAATCCCGGGAGCTGTCACAGAACTGTCACAGTCCCTTCACCATGTCGTCAACATTGTCAGCAACACCAAGCCTGACCTGCGAGTCTCGTACTGCCCCGTGAGACCTTGAGCGCCGCTAAGACAGCGTTTAAGAGCTTGCTTCGGCAGCGAGCAGGTGCGTGAAGATGCCGTCGATGCGCAGGCTTCGGGTGTCGTTGTAGCCGGGCACGTAGCGCTCGCCCCATGGCTGCAGCTGGTTGTCTGGCATCACGGTTAGCGTTGTTCTGGGCAGGCATGGCCGACACGTGGTCGTCGGGATACTTACCCCAGGTCTGGGCGGGCTTGGTGGCGCAGATGAAGGTGAAGGTCTCGTTGGTGGCCTCGATCAGGTCGAAGTTGGGGAACTCAGCGAGGACGCCTGCGATGGTGTCGTTGTTGAGGGTGGGGGCGCTGAGGTCGTAGTCGACGGCGATGCCCATGCTGGTCATGCCGACCTCGGCCTCCTTGTAGTAGCCGATGGTGCGGGTCGTGTGCAGCGCGATGGCGTCCCAGACGAGCTGGGTGCGGCGCGCGTCCCAGCTCGAGTCGCCGTACTGCTCGATGAACTTGCGGGCCGCGATGGCGCCGTCCACCTCGAAGCGGTGGTCCAGCGAGGTCACGGTCGAGTTGGGCGTCATGTCCCAGCCGAGATCGTGTAGCACGGCGGCGACGGCCTGGACCTCAATGTCCACCGTGGCCCGGAGCGTCTCGTTGGCCTCAATGAGGAGCGAGCCGTAGAGCATCGAGCGCATCTGGTGCTTGAAGGTGGCGTAGTTGCTGTGGTTGCGGGTGTGCTCGATGGCGAGGCGGACAATGGGCGTGTCGATGACGTTGACGCCGGCGATGTTGACGGTCGGGTGGGGGTCGTTCATCACGATGCCGGCCACGAGGGACGCGGACCCGGCGAGGAGGAGAGAGAGGCTCTTGCTGAACTGCATCTTGTCTGATTGTGCGAAGGACGTCTGTCGCTGGCGTTTGCTGCTGGTGTTTGATGCTGGTGATTGCTGCTGTTGGCTGCTGTTGACTGGATTGATTTTTTTTCGAGACTTCTTGGAACTTGACACTCGATATATATACACATTTCGTCGAACTTGATAGCCTATTCACCGGGTGAAGAATATCAAGTACAACGTCGATGGTGTGGCCGAAGATGCCACCGAGCCATTCGCAGCCGCCGTCTTGCCACGAGACTAGTAACTCGAACGTGGTGAGAGCCTCGAGAATCCCGCCGTCCAACGGACCCAGGATTGGCCGGCCTTGGTAACATAGTAAGAAAGGAGCTGGCGAGCTGTCGAGTTCTCCGGACCAGCAAGGGGCCGGCAGCTGAGAAGGAGGGCGTAAGGCTGGTTTCTTGATTGGTCCGGCACAAATTCTATTTCCAACGACCCTAAAAGTAGCATTCTGATTACTATCATCACCCCGCGAGGCGGCCTTCCTGCCGGGACAGACTGCGAGCCACTCTTTGATCTTATCTCCGGGTGTGAACTTGCGGGGTGAGATGTTAGTATTCCATCAGAACCAGACTCAACGAGAAGTCTAACGGCCGTAGAGTGGATATTACTAAGTATTAGTAGACAGCCGCTGCAGAGGACGCATATACAGTAATGGTCTCGAGTAGGGATTGTGAGTGCTGATGGCAGATCTTGGCAAGACGTGGTAGCATCCAAGACTCAAAGAGGCAGCTATGATGCCATGCGATTGGTGGCCCACGACAATGTGGCTGCCCCAACGCTCAGGGGTAGACACGGGACGAGCCATGATTGGCTCGAGGGGCAACCCGAATAGGTGGCGAGCTCATGTCAAGCTTCCCTATCCGCTCGCTATTCCTTAGTTGCACAGGTCCCTGCATGAAATCTACAGCGTAATGCTTACCTTACCTATCCTGTTAATGATCAACACTTCACATACCCAAAGCCAGTCGGGTTAGCAGAGCTCGACTAGCTGTGATATTACAGTCTCTGAAATGACTTCTAGAACAATGTTTCTTACTAGTGCCTCTCCCCGCGTCACGAGTCTCCTGCATGTAGTAGCCTATTGCTGGTTGATTCCATAGGCCAGCCGTCGAATAGGCAGGTCTTGTCTCCGAGCCTTACCGGTTCTTCCTGACACTGAGGCCGTATTACTTCGGCCCGTATGAGAACTTCTGACTAGTATCAAAAGTTCCCGGGGGTCTCGTGCTTCCTTCGTATCAGTAAACTTATTCAGAGTAGCAGGCCTTCGGGCGACAGAGCCTTCTTGGCAATGATTTTCAGCCGTCATGGCTCCTGTGCACGCTTTGGCGTGGTATCTACCAAGTTTCTCGGGTTGACAGCCTGACTCGTGCAATGTATGGAAGATAAGAGAGTATATCACACTACGAGTCATGATTTTCACACAAGAACAATACCTCTTCACTTAACCGACTAGAACTGAATTTCTCACAGCTTGTTCTCAGTCATATTGCAAGGGCAATCGACCTTTTCTTCATTCAAATTCAGCGAAATATCTAGCAGTTATGGCCTGCCCTTAAAATTGGAGAAGACATCCCAGCTATTCCCACTAACAGCTATACTAACCATGTATACATGCCTTGTGGAATCAATAGCGACATAATTTGCTTGAGCTACGGACGGGTATCTATACTGTTTAGTCTCAGTACGTGAGTATCAATACATATCCCAGCCCTCTTCGATGGAGATTGATCTCCATTAGCCTCACTGACCTTGGGATTGTTAGCCATTATCTGCTGCTTGCTATTGAGCTACTCCAGGAATAATTAGAAATCTGACCCAGCTAACGGGTCATCATTCGAATATAGAAAGTAGCACAGCCTTTAATATAGATAAGTGCAACATGGTCACCATGTTACCATGTGAGCCGAGCCTCAAGCCAAGAACGGCCCCCCGCAGATCTACCCGTGCGAAACTTTTTGGGTCAAGATTGCTTGGACGAGATATTGGCCTTGAAGTTTTGGTCTTGGTATTGTGTTCTATTTGTCATGAAGGAGGTGGGTTAGGTAACGGCCTTGGCTTTTGCTGTTATAGGTTTGTCATGGGTTTGTTACGCTGCCAAGGACTCACAGCTTTGGTAAGGGCGCACAGTCTCCTCATTGGATGTAAATGAAGTACGCCAGATGACTTGTCGTTACGTATTATGAAGCTCTGTCTTCTCACAATGTCCAAATTAGTAAAACTTGATGTTTAATACGCGGCTCTCGCTAGCCAACATGGAATCTTGGTCCATTCGTTCAGAGGCATGGCCCGAGATCTTCAACCATTATTTCTCGGTTGACGAGCTGTAACCGTCTAATACATCATGTATCCAGGTCATAGTGAGGACGCTCTCAATGGCCCGAGCGAACAGGACATTTTGGAAATAAGGGTATCATGATCGCATATATCTTTGGTCTGCTGGAACGTGCCCTTATGGACTGCTGTCTGGAAGCTCATGCGGTCCGGGGTACCGAGCTGCTGGGGTATCGTCGTAGTTCGCCTCAAGTTCGCGTGGGTGATTGGGGACCTCCGTTTCTGATTTGATCGCTGATTTGCCATGCAACTCGGCCCCAGACGGACCTTTCTTCTGTCTCTGCCGACGACGCCATAGAAATAGACCCCCTGTGCCAATGATTGCGAGAGCTGCAACGCCACCAACGACCGGCCCGGCTATCCAAGCTCGACTACTAGGCTGTGAGGAGCCTGTAGTTCCAGTGCTAGTGGGCATGGGACTTGAATCTCCTGTATACAGGGTGACTTAGCGACTGCGCGAGAGGTCTGGCGATTAATCCAGTTACACAACAAGAGAGTATGGGTAGGGGTAATACTTACCACTCGTAGTGGCATTGGTTGGTGCTGGACTTATAAGATCGCTCGGTAGCTGATTATAAGTCGTCGTGAATACGAACTCTTGCGGCTGTCCATTCAGGGTCTCTGTTACTGTAACAATTGCCGTGGCAGGGATTGGCGAGTATGAGGAAACGACTGTTGGAAATAGCCACGTAGTGGGCACACCCCTTATCGTTGTCGTGTCTGTTTACCGTAGTTAGATCAAGCAGGGCAACAATATAGCTCGCAGTGACTTGAATAGAACTGTCACACGCCATGGAGAAAGTGAAGGGAGACGGAGAACATACTGCCAACATATTAGCCTTGATCATTATTCTTTAATGGGCGACTGTCGAATGTCTTATTAAGACTTGAAAGCAGCCAGACTATATACTGCAACGTACCAGGGAATGTCTGTAGATACAGTGATGTAGTTCACGGTATGGGAGCGTGTCGCGTTTGCGGCGGTCGTAGACGGCACTGAAGACGCGCCAGACGTTGTGGAATTTCGTCCTTCGCAGTATTCAATAGTTTGATTAAATGTGTCAATGGTATTAACCGTAGCTCTGCCAGCGCAGTCAACGCATGCGCTATAATATATCTCGAAGAGCGAGTCTGATGCACACAGGGCCGGTGTCTTTCCAGTATCTTGGGCTTCGAGGTAAGCGTTGTCTACGTAGATGGAGCGAATGAGCAGACTTTCTTGACAATTCGGGCGTAGCAAGCACCTACTACACTGACTATAACAGGCAGCGGGGATTTGATCTGACGAGATAGACATGGTATTGACGACATGAAACCAGAAAAGTCCTATGGCAGAAAAGGTTGAGGTACTTATGATGAGGCTGGGAACGGGCAAGAATTTCCAAATTTCTACAAACGGCAGCCTTGGGCGGCGAGTATGCTATATAATCAGGTCTATACGGTATTTCGATAGCAAGCAGCAGGCTAGACTTCAACCTGACCATCACTATGTATGTCTACTATGCAGTACTACCTCGCCGTCTATTGAGGACTGTAACTGCATCCGATCCCTATCGTATCGTCCTATCAGACCTATGAGGAGAAGAAAAAGATTCGCTGCTTAGGTTACACCGTGGCTGGCGTCGTCGATCTTGAGCTGAGAATGGTCAAGGCGGCATATTGGATAAGCGCGTATTTTTTTCTTCTTCAATACCCAGGTACTTTCGTTGTTTGAATTATTCCTTGAATTTCTTTTGCTCTAAGAAGTAAGATGACTGTAAGCGAAGAAATACTACAATATCATTTGAATCTAAGAGGGATATACACGTCATGCTAGGTATAAACCAAGAAAGGGGCGAGAATTGAAGAAAATGGGGCTGGGAGGCGGCGTGGGTAGGTGTGCGCAAATTGCTACCGAAGCACAGCATAACGCAATGAACGAGGCTGTACGCCTACCTAATGACGTTAGGTAGGCATGAATATACCTTGGTAAGTATGAGAACTTGAAACCGGTGACGAGCTTTCGTAGAGCTATAATTACAATCTCTTGTTGCTCGGCCATGGCTATCGAAGCGTGTCAATCCTGCCATCAAAATGGTGAACAAGTTACGAGAATGCCACTGGCATTATTGAAAAGCGCCACATATGTAGGGGACTTGAGAAAAAAGTAATTAATTTCCTATGCAGAAATGACCTTGTCAAGTTACCGTGAGTATCCTGCGGTAAGAGGTGAGAAGAGAACACGACGATAAACCGAATTTATGACAATCGGTACATGTATCGGTATGTGAAGTACCTAAGTATCTACCTAGATACCTAAGTATCTCGAGGTCAGTCGGCGAAAGGAAATTCCGTCCCAAATACCTTGTACCTAGGTACCCAATCCAAAAGAGGGGATCGGGATCGTCTGGGTGTTTGCCCCTCAAGCCCCTGAATTTGTCCTCAACCTCGTCAATCTCAGTCTCCCAAGATGAAAGAAAGAGGTGCAATGCAAGGGGCACACGTCCACTGCAAGTAATAATGTGGAGCGGTCATAGTTGGAGTTGGTTCGTAGGCGAATGGGCCTGTTGAGCCTGTGTCATGCCCAGGTATCGGCTCGGTTTCAAGACCCCATCCCAGGCTAACCAAGGATCTGAGCGTTGCGAGCCCGGTCTATTTCGTAGTCGTATTTAAATGTGGCCCTCGCGAACGCTTCGCATCATCCGGCTCCCCCTCAATCTAGCCATTTTCTTCAAATCTAAATAGCCTCACGTCGTTCAGCATCCCAGCATAATATCCAACATGGTAAGGGCCCTCCCATGAAACCGAGTGTCAAGTCGAATGCCGCTAAGTCGAACAAACAGGCTAGAGTACTATCAGCAGAGGAGATACAAGTCTTCAAGGACCTCTTCGATTCATATGTGAGTGCCCAGCCTGAGTTGGCTCCCGTCTGAGAAAATGTAGAGTCTAACTCTCGATCCCTTAACAGGACACAGACAAGGGAGGTTAGTATCTCAACATGAGACCAGAAGGATCACACGCGTGTATCAATTGCTGATCAACTCAATGAACTCGCCAGGCAATATAAGTGTAGAGGAGTTCGCCAAAGTAATGTCCCAGAGCCCGGGCAAGCAGCCGACTCAAGCCGAAGTAGAACAGATCATCAAGGAGGTGGATCTCGATGGGGATGGAACTATCAATTTCAACGGCAAGTGGGCCATTTGTTGCTATGCTCCCTGGATCTTGACGGACGCCGGCGCGTGCGAAAGGGGTGCTTACACTCTAAAGTCACCGGGCTAACATGGACCAGAGTTCATCACCATGATGACGGGACACCCGTACCCGCCTCCGAATGACGACGCAGAGTATGCACATGCCTGGAAGCAATTTGAGCCTTCCCTGAATGGCTCAATCACTCAGAGCCAGTTTCGCCAATTGATGGCCGGTCTGGGAGAGTCCGTTAGCGATGTCGAGGTTGATCGGCTGGTCAACAACGTGGACGGAGAGGGGAAAGTGAGCTGTGAGTGGCACCCTCGGTATATTTGATTCGTGACACCCTCGGCTGACGAAGACGTAGACAAGGAGTTCGTACACTTCATGAAGAACAGAAACTTGGAAAATGACATTGTCAATGAGTACCAATGATCGGCTGCGCTTCGAGATTGTATTCAGATAGGATCGCACATGTCCACGTCTTTCACTAAACAGCGAAGATGTGTGTGACGAAGTGCGTAGTGCAAATGAATGAAAGCCCAATATCTGTCAACACCCCTCTTCTACGGCTTTGGACTTCCTACTATATTCGCAATAACTTTCTTCGCATCCTCCAGATTGAATTTTTCGAGGGGCAGTTCGGTCCACAGGACCTGTTGCGCAACCCCTTGGTAGATCATTGCCTCTGTTCCGTATATAACTTCCCATCCTGCCGCAACGGCAATCTCGAAGAACTCGGTCTTCGGCTTAGGATGGTAGCACATCTCCAACACGTAGCCCTGTTTCTCCGACGACATGAATTTCTCCACGATGTTCCTCGCTAGGATTTCCCCTTCCTCTTTAGGCGGAAAGTCGGGAATCGTGCCGATGACCAGAACTGGCGGGTCTAGTTCCTCAGCCATTTCGACCGAAGATACGTGGATGAGTTCCCCTCCAAAGCCGGCTGCCGCCAAGGATTGCATCACGTCGGCGATCTCGCTTTCAAGCCGATTGACCAGATATATCTCGTTTACCCCAAGCCACTTCCACAGTGCGTATATAGAGGACCTACAGGCCCCTCCTCCGCCGATGACGAGACCAGGCCTTCCGGTGGAATGCTCAAGTACGTCTGGGTAATTCTGGAGAAAGGCTTCTCGTACTCCGATACAGTCCGTGTTAGTTCCGATATATCTCAGACCTCCGTCAACCCCTTTACGAATGAATACGGTGTTGATAGCACCAATTATTCTGGCCTCGGCCGTCACCTCATCAACCACGGACATCATGGCAACCTTATACGGCATGGTTACCGCGCATCCGATGACGTCGGGCACCTTCAGCGATGGCATGAATCTCGAGGCGTCTTGCGATTCCATGGCAGTGTAGGTCCATGGTACAGAGAGCCCTTCAAAGAGTTTGGCATGTAACAGAGGAGCCAAGGAATTGTGAAGGGGGAAGCCAAAAAGAAAGGTCTGCCGCTGCTGTGACCGGCTTGACTGATCGACTACGGAGGCTCCATACTGGTAGGAAGACTGAAGAATGTCTTCGGACTGATGATTGCCATCCATTTTGACAGCCTGGGCTGGGGGAGTCGAGACTAGATGGATGTGTAATATCCAGGCTGCTTGACTAGATCTGAATAGCTTATAGACCTACAGACACCACGAACAAGACCGCACGTCGACTGACTTGCAAGTCCAGTGCTTATCCTAGGTTCAGTAGTTCTACTCTGGAGAACTCGAGATTTCCTCAAGGAAAATTTGCCGAAAGAACCGATTACCTAATTTGATCCACCACAGCTCTAAGCGTTGCCACTTGGAATACCACTTCAAAAGCCCCCCGAGGAGATAGGAGGTCGGGTGCTGACATAATCAGGGGCTTTCAGGGGCTCGTACTACGTGCACTCTAGATGCTCCGTGACGGTATTCTATTACTCCAAGCTCCATGTATGCATCTATATATTGTCGGTCTTGAATCCCTCTGCATCTTTGACGTCGACCAAATTCTCGGCGGCCCGTTGGGACGTAATGATATCATCTGCCTTCTTTCGCTGGGCTGCAGCAAGCCCCCGGACGTTGAATAAGACATCCATATCCTCCAATGAGAGACCTTTCGTCTCCGGCACGAATAGAAACACTAACAGCATGCCGACCACTAAGGATGCCCCGAAAAATAGAAACGTTCCGTATGTGATATTTGTCATCATGTACGGCGTCGAGTACACGATGATAAACTGGGCCAACCATTGCGTACAGGTAGTAAATACGAGGCATACCGATCGAATTCCAGTCGGGAAGACCTCGGAGCTTCTGTGGTCAGCGTGATCAACAAATGTCTATGCGGGAGAGAGACTTACCAGAACACCCAAGGAATGGCGTTCCACGACATGGCATAGAACACGGAAAATATATAGACCATAACAATCGCGATATAAGCACCAGCATCCTGCGCGACCGTGTGACTGAAAGATCCAGACACTTTCGAGTATCCGCCAAGGTAAAACATGGCCACCAACCCACCGGCTGAGCCAATTAGTAGGGACCGTCTACGACCAAGCTTGTCGATTCCAAAGCACATGTATAGCAAAGTCGCCAGCGCCTTGACGATGCCGAAAACACCTGTAGCTAGAAGGCCGACGCTGGTCCCGGAGAAACCGATAGACTTGAAGATGCTCGGGCTGTAGTAATTCAGGGCGTTGATTCCGCTTAGGTTCTGCAGCAGCATCAAAGCCATGCCCAGGATTATCCGCTTGCGATTGCCTCTCTGAAGCATCTCTTTCAGCTTGCCCCTGAACGTGCGATTTGCCCCTAATTCGGACTCGTGGTTGAGCTGTTCCTTGACAGCGCCAACTTCCCACGAGATATAATCGTCATCTGGTGGTAGATGACGAATCTTGCAGAGACCTTCTATCGCATTGTCTATCTTTCCCGTCTTAATAAGCCAGCGTGGCGACTCTGGTTGGAGGAGCATAAATGCGACGAGAAGGGTCCCCGGGGCGAGCTGGAGCGCAAAGGGGAGTCTCCATTGTGCATCCGAGGAGCCAGATATATTTTGATTGACACCATAATTGACCCAAAATCCCACAATCTGAGAGAAGGATAAGTCTATCTCGATGATGCCGACCAAGCGACCCCGAATTGCGGGTGGCGAACACTCAGATATGTACTGGGGAACGACAAGCGTCGAAGCACCTACTGCAAGGCCTAGAGAGATCGTCAGTCGGTCCGAACTAAAAGGCGGAATACCCCATGAGGGAACCCTCCTCACCTGTCAAAGCCCGGCCAGCATAGATCATACCCAGCGACCCTGTCGAAGCCACCTGGACTATGGCGCCGACGTTGTAGATGATTCCGCACGCCATGAGTGGAAACTTGCGGCCAAACCTCTCCACCAGGTAGGATATGAAGATAGCGCCGAAGAAGCACCCCGCCTGGAAGATGCTGACGATGTTGGTGGACAAGGCGGCCGACGACTCCGAGGACGAGTCACCGAGCTCGAACCGCGCCACGAAGGACGGCAGCGTGATGGCGCCGCCGATAAAGGCCGAATCGTAGCCGAACATTGCCGAACCCATCGCCGCCGACAGCGCCAGTGCGTATATCCTCCAGTTGTACACCGCGCCGGGGGCTGGGAACTCCGAGTCGTCCTTCACGGCGAACGGAGAAGGCATGGCGTCAAGTCGTGCTTGGCCCCGTCGGATATCTTATTGTTGGCAATGGTGATGACGGTCAAGAACCGAGTAGAGTATAGGACGTAGTGCCCTCTTATGCCGGGGGACTGTTCTCCACTCTGTCGTGAAAAGAAAAAAAAATCAAGAATCCGATGTGCGGCGGGGACCCTCGAATTGATTATTCCTACAGTTTAGTGCGTGGAAATATTTATCTTAGTCCCCAGCCCATCACCCACATAGGACCCTTGTCGTGTTGCACATCCCTAAAGTCTGGGGAAGTAGGGTGAGAGGAGGGTTACATTTTGGAGACCTGCAGGCCCTAGCTCTAAGCTCCCTTTGGATCATAGCTCCTTTAGTCTGACCCGAGAATAGGCAGACTCCCGAGTGTCCATGTAACTTAGGTCGGTAGCTACAAGACGAATATCCTGGAGCGGTGCTTTCCCTGAGTTTACGGATAGTCAAGTATTGACTAGGTACTCAAGGAGAGTCACTGATTGTCGCATCTATTGGCGATGACTCAAATCAGAAAAAAAAAGGCCAAGTTATGGAATGAGAGCCTGGTTACCAAATACCTAGGGTAGTTAGTATGATTCAAGAGCTTCAAACACTTCTATACGAAAATTCGCAAATGTCTCAGAGGAAAGAAGGGGTTCAACAGTACCTAGAAAACCATTGCTCTAAACCTTGAGAAGAGTCTTTCATATCTCAATCGCAGTTGCTCAATTCTTCTTGGCAAATGCTCTCCCGCAGTGTTTTGAATCGCAGAGTTTCGGGAAGCCATAGATAGACTCTCCATTACTGTGCTTCATCTGGAAGTTGACTGATCAATCGTCCCCCGCATCCACGTCCGGACCAATGGCAAAGTTTCAAAAACCTGAATGATAATCAACTGGCACCTCAGCTGTCCCCCCGCCGAACATGTAGGTATCGATTGGGATATCGTCCAGTTCCCACGGCGGATCGAGCGCAGGTGTCGACCATCCCTCGTTCCCCCTGGCTTCGAGCTCATGGAGTTCTTGCAGGTTCAACTCCGGTGGTGTAACTGGGAATTTTGTGGTCTTGCACGATATACACTGTTCGGCGTTCCCGCCGTCAAACTGCTTCTCACGAGTTCCAGATTGACTGTTAAAGCTCTGCTCTCGCATGTATACGTTGGATGTCTGTTGACAGTTAGACGTGAATACGCTGGTGATACCGGCAATAATTTTATCATGAACTTAGGCACTTACACTTTCATCGTTTTCCGCACTTTTACCTACAGCGGGTTTCGATATTTTGATATATCGATGTTTAGAGTCGGGACTGCCACCGTCGAGCCTAGCAGTATCGTATCTTCTCAGTATCTCAGGGATCGACCGCTGATATAAGACTTGCAAGAAAGCTAGAACTGCTTCTCTATGGGGCATTAGATTAGCAGGAAGGTACTGCCGAGCCTTTTGCTCTACAATCACCAATCCTTCCGTCGCCATGAACTTTTGGAATGACAATAGCTCAGCGGATAGATCGCCGTCAGCGTACGGGCTGTCCGGACAAGGATCGCCTGGGAATAGGATCTTGTATATGGCGTACCACTGATCTGGCTTGGAGAGCTGCTTCTCTGAGCGACGCTCCAGCTACTTTTGTTGAGAAGAAGTCACGCCTTCGATGTCCCTTTTCATCTGTGGAGGACAAGAGCGCTCCTGGACGTGGCTCTCGAACCCATCTTGGTCTCCGAATATCTCCCAGCAGACGGGGCAGTAAAGCGGTCTTGCGTGATAACGTCGTAGGTGCTGCTTCAACCTGGACACGTCTTTCAGAATGTACTGGCAGCACTTCTGATAAGACAACGGTTTCCACTTGGAGAACGGGCAGGCCCAGAACGTGGGACAGCCCTCGGGGGGCGAATGAAGAATGCGCTTCTTGGCTGGGCGTCTTTCATCATCTTCCCCATTGTTTCCATCTCCTGAGTTCTGCTGTTCGCTTTCACTCCACTTCCTCTTTCCATGAGCTCCCCTGCTTGACTCGTTGCTAGTCGCGTCTCCAGATTTGCTCGACGTGGACTCCTGGGATTCGGAGCTCCCGTGTCGCGTTCTGTTCAACTCGGGACTTCTGGTGGGTAATATGCTATGGCGGTGGAAGAAGCTATAAACCAATTCGCCTAGTATCAACCCTGTCAGGGGCTGTAGAATACCATAATCAGCCCCTTCAATTTCGTCTTCGAAGTCGCTAGAAAATATCGTATCTTCTTCCGTACTGTTGCTTAGCTCTCCTTAGCTAGACTGTGGAGATGTCATCCGAGTCGCTGGCTCGTTGCTTTGAATCGCCCACGCAACTAACTCTTCACCGGCTGTATGTGAGAGCGCTTCGGAAGGGCAATTCTCCCTTTCCTTTACATGACTTGTCCGAGGATACCGACGCCCACTGATGAAGGCTAGTGAGCTTGCGTATTAGTAACGCCCACTACAAGTAGGTATGTGGGCTGTGGTAATGGAAGGGGTTGCGTACATTTGTTGAGTGTGCCCGAGCCGGCCCAGGAACGTTCAAATCTTGGCTGTACTCATTGAAACTACGGATTAGTGATACCATCCTGGCCGACAGGCTGCTTGCCCAAGTTCTTGTCGGCAAGGTACGGAGGCATGCCAACGGGTTGGGGATGCATATTGTCAGCTGAGATGCTGTTGGAGGGTGTTGAGAAATCATCCACGAACGCCGTGTCGGATGAGCTTGTACTGTTGTCCGAAGTGCTGCCTGGATTCAGAAACTGTGGAGTGGAAGGTACTGGAGAAAAACTCGTAATCACTCATATCTAGAGCCATGTTACCAGACCGACGTTCAGTATCAGTATCGGTATCGCCAAGAATGAGTACCGAGCATGCTTGCCCGCCAAGAATGAGCCCCGAGTATGCTTGTCCGCCGAGCGTCCACCGCGCAGGATCGAATCCGCCATGAAGCTTCTGGACAAGTCCGGTTTCCGGCTCCTCGCTACGAATAGCTTTCGCCCCTATCTCTTGCGTACGCAGTATTTGCTTCAGGCCGCGGCGGTTCAAGGTGAGGCGGAGCATCTTGGCAAGGGGTCATGCCAGACGATAAACTCAGCGCATGAGTGTCGCGTTTCCACAGTGGCACCTTGTCCGTTGACGACTTCACTTCACCTAAACCACGTCCATGGCTACTCGCGCTGTAAATGACATCTTGGCGTGGAATCTTCCGTGTCAAATTGGTCGCAACGGGCCGCGCGGTTTGGAATTGAAGATATCTTGGAGAGATGCCTAAGGGTAACGGCTATCAATACGACGGAGAGAGAAATATAACCAGCGCTTTCAGACTCTTGTGAGCATCAAGAGGAGAGCTACAGATGAGCTACAAACGATAGCTTGACAGGTCCTACAACTGCAGCTACGTAAAGGTTTACCGCAGTAGTCTAGAATTGTGCAGCGATAAGGCTCATCGACAAGGGTGAAGGCATGCAGGCTGGCGGCTGTGCGAGCCAAGGGGATGGTCAGCGGTTCGGGTCTTGCAGAAAATCGCCAAGAGGGTACGAGATAGGCCAGGAATGCAACCGTCCGAGCCCAATGGCAGGCTAAGTTTATTTTGTATTCGGGGCATCGTGCATCCGTGGTGCGGAGTACATAGTAGAGGGGAAGATGGAGGTATGTAAAGCGTAGGACACGGAATTGATCATTCCCATTAGGGACAACTAATTTCTCTTCAAATTCGGCTCTGGCCGACGGTGAACATTAGGATATGATCGGCGAGTAATCGAATAGTGGCACACGCATATCAACCTCGCCGCTACGATGACGTGGACCCATGGACGTGCTAGCCACAAAGTGGAGAAACGTAGCGAGTATTAGCTATAAGGAGACCTTCGGATTCTCATACGACACTACCGCATGGAGGTGATATAAGATGTAGTCACGTCCCCAACGGCGAGAGTGCGGAGAATAGGACCCAAGTTCATCGTGGGACAGAGCCGACAGCATGAAACAAGTTCTGCTCGCCGCCTTGGCAGCTTCCACTGCAGGTGCTGCAAATGTCGTGGACTTGTCCGACGTAGCTTGGACGCTCAAGAGCGACAGCGGCAACGTATCGGTCCCGGGAAAGGTTCCCTCTCAGGTGCACCTCGACCTCCTAGAGGCGCAAGTGATAGACGACCCTTACTATGGCCTGAACGACTTCGATCTACGATGGGTTCCTCTGTCCAACTGGACCTACTCTGCTCCCGTCTCCGGGCTGTCGAAAGGGAACGCTACCACCTACCTGCTGTTCAACGGCCTCGACACCTTCGCGGATATCCAGCTCTGCTCGCAGGCTGTGGCGAGCACAGACAACCAGTTTCGGCAATACTTCTTCGACGTGACGGATATCCTGTCCGGCTGCAACAGCGACTCGCCCGAGCTCCAAGTTAGATTTGGCAGTGCGCCAACGATTGCCATTAACATTGCGGACCAGGACGAAGATGCATGGCCTCTCAACCTCGATTTCGAGTTTACCAAACGCCAATACATCCGCAAGGAGCAGTCGGATTTTGGATGGGACTGGGGTCCGGCGTTTGCGCCTGCTGGCATTTGGCAGAAGGCATGGGTCTTACAGCTTGGCAACGGCGAACTATACGTTCGAAACTCGCTCTTGGACCTGTATCGCGAGGGACAGCTGAACAACCTCCCTCCGGACCAGGCCGCCAATTGGGTCCTGAATGCAAGCGTTGATGTGATCGGCACGGTGCCAGAGGGTGCTAGTCTGACCTTCAAGATCGTTGACCTTGACACGAAAGAAGAAGCCGGCAGCGGAGACCTGGTAAACATAACGAATCACGACGACGTGATCACAGGTTCCGCCGTGCTTAAGGCAGCGGATTACAAGCTGTGGTGGCCGGCCGGATTAGGACCGCAGAGTCTGTACAACATCACCATCGACGTATTGTCCGAATCTGGCGAGACTATAACGTCGGTGACGAAACGGACCGGGTTCCGAACCATCGTTCTGAATTTGGGCGTCGTCACGGACGAGGAAGTGGCCCAGGGAGTGGCCCCAGGTAACCACTGGCATTTCGAGGTGAACGGTCAACCGTTTTACGCCAAAGGCAGCAACTTTATCCCACCCGACGCCTTTTGGCCTCGAGTAACGCCGGCGAGGATCCAGAAGCTATTTAACTCCGTGATCGCCGCAAACCAGAACATGCTCCGCGTCTGGTCGAGCGGCGCGTACTCGCCCGATTTCATGTACGATATTGCTGACGAGATGGGAATTCTGCTTTGGTCTGAGTTCCAATACAGCGACGCATTATACCCCGTCGACCCCGATTTCGTGGAGAACGGCCGTTTGGAAGCTGTGTACCAGGTCCGAAGGGTCAACCACCATCCCTCGCTCGCACTCTGGGCCGGCGGCAACGAGCTGGAGATTTTGCTTCAGCTTTTATACCCAGAAATATACGACCGTGCTCTACACGACTACGAGACGATATTCCTGAACACGCTCCTGCCGGCCGTCTACGGCAACAGCCGCAGCATCACGTACATACCCAGCAGCACGACAAACGGCTACCTGTCCATCAACTTCAGCAACCCGATCCCCATCGTCCAGCGGTACCAAAACCTCACCACCGGATCTATCTACGGCGACACCGACCACTACAACTACGACGCGAGCCAGGCCTTTGACCTGTCCAAGTACCCCGTAGGCCGCTTCGCCAACGAGTTCGGCTTCCACAGCATGCCGAGCATCAACTCGTGGCGGCAGGCCGTGGCGCCGGAAGACCTGAGCTTCGAGAGCTCGACGGTCATATTGCGGAACCACCACTACCCGCCAGGGGGGACCGACACGGCCAGCTACGCCACCTCGATCAAGGGCATGGACGAGATGAAATCGGCCGTCGAGCTGTACTACCCGGCGCCGAACAAGGACGACGCGGAGGCCAACTTCTCGGCCTGGTGCCACGCGACCCAGGTCTTCCAGGCCGACTTCTACAAGAGCCAGATCCAGTTCTACCGCGCCGGGTCCGGGAGGCCTGAGCGCCAGCTCGGCAGCCTATACTGGCAGCTCGAGGACATCTGGCAGGCGCCCACGTGGGCCGGCATCGAGTACGACGGCCGCTGGAAGGTGCTGCACAACGTCGCCAAGGACATATACCAGCACGTCATCGTCGCGCCGCTGTGGAACAAGACCGACGGCACCCTCCAGGTCTACGCCGTGAGCGACCTGTGGGACGAGGTGACGGGCAAGGCGAGCCTCGGGTGGGTAGGCTGGGACGGCTCGGTGGTGGACGTTGAATCGTCCGACAGCAAGTCCGGAGAGGTGGAGTTCACCATTGGGGCGCTGAACGCGACGTTGCTCGCAACGCTGGACATCGCCGAGCTGACGTCGAGTGCGGCTCTGGATCCCGCCGACGTGGTGTTCGTGGCGAACCTTACGGCGACGGGGAAGACGCCGAACGACGAGGCGACCAAGACTTTCACGCACAGCAACTGGTTTACGCCCACGCCCTTAGCTTCGGCCGCGTTGGTGGACCCTGGGTTAAGCGTTACTTATGACAATGGCACCGACGAGTTTGTCGTCTGTGCCGAGAAGGGCACGAGTATGTGGACTTGGGTAAGCTTGGCGGACGGCGATGCGGACGAGGTCATTGTTGCTTTCGATGAGAATGGCTTCCTATTGAAGAAAGGCGAGGAGAAACGCATATGATACAACATACTGAGCGACAGTGGAGAGGTAACTGGATGGGAGAGCAGAGTAGGAGTAAGTAGTGTTTGGGATAATTCCTTGCCGTGAGCTTGGATGATCATGAATGGCCAGCTCGCGCATTAATATCATATAATTGTCTGGTCCTTTCGACCTCGCTACAGGTAGATCTGTCTGTCTGTTTGCCAGCCTGTAGAGGCACAATTGCTGCGTTCTTGTGAGCACCCGTACTCGGTTTAGAGCCAGGCTGAGTACGTGCCTGTCTACCGAAATAGACTCTTGTTGCTGCCATTGACATCTGGTCGGCCAGACCTGTCCGTCCTTGGAATTCGGATGATTAGCCCGTAGTGAGGTAAGTGTATGAATTTGAAGTCGAGGTGTAAAGCGACGATTCGGCACAGCTACACGGACTTTCCGTCGAAGGGTGAGAAGGGGGTATCTATAAAGATCCATAATGATCAAAGGACTGCATGCTATATGTAAGCATCTCCAGTCCGTGAGGCAAGCCCGCCTCTCATTCCGATTATCCACATTCTAATATACATCCGGCCAGGGGTAGGTTTCATACCGCAGGTACACATATTATTATTATGTGCCAGAATAGACAGCCGTCACGAACCTCCCGCATTCCACCCGTTGTTCGACGCTGACTCTTCTTCCGCTGCCGCCCGGGCCGAGCCTCACTGTCGACCTCGGAGTGATTTGGAACCTATGCAGCTCCCCTTCTCGACCTTTCTCGGCATCACCCTCACCCCCGTCCAGAGGGCTGATGTATGTCGGTAACGCAATGTTGTTCCTCTTTCCTGTGCCCAGCTGGTAGTATTCATTGCCGCCCCAGAACACAATGTCCGCGCCCCAGTTTGTGTCATTATCTGAGGTGATGGTTGAGGCATCAACAGACGTGACATTATCCATTACGGCGGCCGCATGTGTACTTCCGACACTTAGGCGTGCTAGGCGGATTGGCACAACCGAGTTCCTCTTTTCATCCCACTCATACAGTTCTGAGAGTGACTTAATCTTAGAAGGGCCCAGTGATACGTGCGTCCACTTGCCTGTGCCCAAACTACCCAGGATGCCGGAGCCACAAGCCCAAGTGTCAGCCGTCACCCGGCCAAGATCTTGAGCGGGAGTCGTCTCTGCTAGTCCGGCCACCCGCTTCGCATCGACGGTAAAGAATGAATTTGCTCCACCGGCAGCAATTGATGTTATGCGAGGCTGTAGATTGGAGCCACCGTAGATTTTGCTGAACGGAAGTGGAATCGGACCATCCACGAATGGAAATTGCGGCTCTACCTCGAATCCGAGCTGGCCCGAGGTATTATCGCCAAAGACGAAGACGCGTCCATTAGCATCAAGTGCGAGGGAGTGATAGTCACCAGCAGCGACTTTCGTGATATTCATACCCTGCAGGGTGAGAATTTCATGCGGTTCGTCGTACGGCCCACTAGGTCGGGTTGCCCAGTTCAAACCCGGAATACCCAACTGTCCTTTGGAAGGGAAATCAGATGTGCTAGAGGCGGCAGAGAAAACCCGACCCTTAGAGGTGAGGAGGAGGGCATGCTCTAAGCCGCTGGCGACGTCAACGACACTTTCACCCCACGCTAAGTTCTTGGGCTTCAGCTGTCGATAGTGAACAGTCTCTGAGCTTGACCAGAAGGAGAACCAGGACGACTTCTGTGTCTTTTTGCCGGCGTTCTGGTCCGAGCCGGCTACCGGCAACGAATAGACGGTTCCATTCTTCCCGAGGGCAATGATTCGATCTCTTGATATCTCGACCTTGACGAGATCCTTGCCTCTCAACGTTTCCGTGGGCGCGGGGTTCGCCGTGGAAAAGGCCGTGCCCCACTGCACGAGATTACCGTTTTCCGTCACGGCGGCGCCGAAGTCTCGATCAAGCTTAATGTCTCTCAAGAGCTGGCCGTCAAAATATGTGATCCTCCGAGGGGTTTTGACAACGCCCTCCGTCGAGTCGGGTGCCGCCACCCGGCCCGAGTTGGAGCCCCATGCATAAACACCTGGGTTTTCCCAGCTCTTCTTGACTTGTAGATGTTGGCTGCTGATTAAATCGCGATTCGCTTCTTTGGATTCGGCCAGCGGGCGGGCTTTCTCGTACTCGATGACTGCTTCGCGCGGCTTGGGGGGATCCTTAGTCCCGGATGGGTATAACACAACGGCGCCACCGGCCGCGAGGGCTACCAACACGCCTCCCAGAAATTTTCCTAGACCACCACGCGAGCGCCCAGGCCCGCCGTTCCGTCTCGAAATAGTCGAAAATCTCGGCCGTTGGCTGATGGCCAAGTTCGCGGGGTTAAGACCGCGGCGACATAGCTGAGGGGTCTGGCGCAGGGCGACTCGACGAATGGTCATTGTCGAAAGAAATGATAGATCAGAGTTGACGGTCGGTTGTCGATACACAACACATCCGAAGGGGAGCTTGAATTAGACCAGTAGCTTTCGCGTGCTCAGCTATTCACACCATAGCCGATGAATCATTGGAAGGGTCATAGGACATCGACAGGGAAGAGTCGAGGGCACAAAGTCGTCGTGGCAGCATCGAGCTTTTCAATGGGGGCTCGAAATGGTGAGGTCATGATCCAATCAAAGCCCATCGAAATAATCGCGAAGGGAGCTCATGTAATCCGTGATTACCCCGCTATTCATTCTGCCGGTATATGAATGATGAGCGTATCCGTATTTCAATGGGATATGCAACTAAAAGCACTCAAAATAATGCCATCATTTACGGATATTAATAACTGTTTTTGTTTTCTAGTACCTCACGAGAGAGGCACTTCAATCATCCAATTTGCCTTCAGATTCAACAGTCTATGTCAAGCTACCGTATGCTGTCGGTCCTGGCAAAAAACTCATCCGAGTACCTCCCATCCTGTCCCCTTGCTCCGGCTTTCTCTACGTCAGCCTCTCGGACATCTGCGAGGTAGCTGTCGAACTTCTCCCCCGCTGTAATCGCCTGCTTCAGATGTGTGAACGTCATCATCTTCCTCCTGTACTTGGCTAGCTGCCGTCCCGTGGTAATCGAGCTGCGTATCTGTCGTCCGTTCATCGGGTAGCTCGCCAGCTCGTCCATGTGCAACCCTACCTCGTCAAAGTCGATCGAGTCCTCCTCGCCGAGCTCCTGAAGCCTCTTGAAGAAGTTGCGCCATATCTGCTCGCGCTGGTGCTTCTCTAACCTCTCGTAGCGAAGGGCCAGCTGAATGCGCGACTTGAAAGCCTCGTCAAAGGTCCCCACACGATTTGTCGTCAATGTCAAAATGCCTTCGTAATACTCGAGAGCACGCAGAAATACGGATACCAGCGCGTTACGCTCAAGGTTCTGCAGAGTGCGCTGCTCGAGGAAAACTTCAGCTTCATCCAAGAGCACAACGCAGTCCCATATCTTGCCCAGGTGGAAGACAGACTCTAGATACTTCTCGACGGCCTCAGGTTTAGTTCCGATATCGCCGCATGTTACCGGGTATAGCGGCTTTCGAGCTATTTCGGCCACGGACTCGGCTGTAAACGTCTTGCCCGTCCCAGGAGAGCCGTGCAAGAGCAGGATGAGGCCATTGCCCTTATTTTGTATAAGGTCTGTGCCCTTGTCGGGAGCGAGGTGGTTGGTTACGAGCGCAAGAATGAGTTCCTTCATTCCCTCGTCCGCTACCAGACTTTTAAAAGCCTGGTCATTCCAGGTAATGTCTCGTATCCGGTCCACCTCGATATCGACTTTTAAAAATGTCAGCCGAACGGACAAGAACCACAGGACAGAGACAGTAACAGTTTACCCCATTTCTTTCGTCGCAGATCGAAACCCGGTAGTTGTGTCGGAAACAGATATATCTCAGGCGCCTTGGGGGCGCTAGCGTCCGTGGAATATCTAGTCTTCTTTATGGGCTGGTTTTTAGAGTACGGGTTCGATGGATGAAGCTCTGCATAGGTTCGAAAGTCGATCATATACCGTTGCCACTAATTTCATCAGCAATCCGAGTAGACTTTGACAGGTTGAGCAGGCAGTAGGAAAACGACATCTACGTACCTCCTGCTTCCCATCCGCGGAAGCTCCTTCATATGCAACGAAGTTCATATTGCGGCATTTCCAAAATGTTCTCCCTCGACGCTTCAGCCTTTGACGTAATTCGCTGCTCACATACTCAAGTGGCAGGATTTCCAGGCTTGCGATTTCAACTTCATCTTCACCCTCACACTTAAGCTTTACTAGGAGCTTGTCGTGACTATGATAGAAGTCACCTGCATACGAGAGCGAGCGGGCTCTGATAGCCCAAGAAGTTTGGCAAGTTGAATCATGCCCTTCGCCGTCCTCCAGCATCACCGGATTGGGTTGCTCGCATACTGGGCGGCTCGTGGCTACATAACCTCTAGGCATGCCGTTCTTTACCGAGACAAGTACGCGCCCGGGCCGTACCAGATTTTCCATAGACATCTTGGAGACCCGCTCCCTCCGGAATTGGTCGTCGACCTGGTCGTAAAATGGTGCGTAGTTATCTTCGATCCAGCCAACCAACGCCATGACAAGTTCCCTCTGTTGACCTGACAGATTTTGCATAACAGGCGACTTGCGGCAATGGTACCACCATATATAAGGCGCACCTAGTTTTTTCGTTTCATAAACCTCGGAAAATTCGGTATGGAACGTCGGATACAGGTCAAAGAACGCTGTGACGGCTTTGACCATCTCATCCGAAATCAAGTCTATGTTTTCGTCAACCGGCTCGGGCTTGGGGAGGTGCTGTTGATCCTTGATAGCCTCTTCCAGATCAGCGCGCTGGTATTCTACTTCGTAGCGCTTATAAACGACAAAGGCAATGTTCCCTTTCCTCTCCACGTAGCCCAGTGGGTCTGAGACAGGAAACCGGCCCCTCAGAACAAACTGTTCGTCCTGTCGCTCCCAGTCTGGCTCTGACAGGTAAAAAAGCCCATCGCCATTGTCCTCCAGGGAATGAAATATCTGTATATTCGTCGGACAGTTTCTTTGCAACTCCCGTTGACGGTATTCGCGATTCTCGGCTTCCAGTTGTTCGATCCGCTGCTTCATTTGCTCTATGGAATCCGCGTCGGGCGAGGGGATGGATGAAGCCTCAGTAACGCTTCCTTCGAAATTGACCCGTTTGCTAGAGGGTCTTCCAAGGGCATTCTCGGCTTCCTTGGCAGGCGATGAAGCCTGAGGTAGCTGGCTAGACTTATGGGAAATATGCTGGGCTTTGGTGCCGAATCTCACGTGCCGCTTTGCGATAAGTTGCGAATGTATCCTCAGTCGATTCGTCATCACTCTCGACGTACCACTCGTTCAGTATCATCCCCTGCTGCTGGTCCGCGATATTAGCAGCAACAGCTCCATCGTTGTTGTTGCCGCCCCCATGCATGCTATTGGTGCGTGAGATGTCGTAAGTCGTTGATTGGGTGGTCGGAGCCTCAAACTTTGGCTCTATTGCAAAAAGTCTGTCTCTTGGGGTAGCTGCCACGGCATCTTCTGAGATGGTGTAATGTGTTTGAGAGGCTGAAGCGCTTGGAGGCGGAGGCGGACGCGATATTAGTTGTGGCTTGGAGCATTCTACTCCTGCCTTGATACAATTAGAGCAAGGCGTCTCTCCGCTGCACCTGATCTTGCGCTTGCGGCAGAGATCGCAAGTTTGCCTTCTCACCGGTGCCGCAAGCCGTTCCGACATCCCACTCTTTACGGTCCAGATCTCGTACAGCGTCTAAGTTCGCCGCGTAGCTGCGTGTTGTATCCTAGATTGGAATAGAAATCGACGTATAACGTCGAGCAAATGAGACGGGCGAGGAACAAGTCGAATCGATGGCTTAGGTACTCTATGGCTCATTTGTACTGATGGCTCCGATAGCAGCTGAAACTCAAGCCTCGGCGAAAGGAGGGGGGGATCGGCCTCCTATTCGGCGACTTTATTGTAGAGGCCTCTTGAATTGGTCGCTTCAGCTTCAGCCACAACACAGCCCCCAAGATGGAGGATTCTGCCTTATCGAGGTGAGGTATTTCGAACAGTTTCTTCAATCAGCAAATATTGTATCTCTCAGTCAGCATAGGTATCAACAGTAGTTCGTTCCCGGGTGTCAGATGGAAGTTTTCCGCACTTGGTACGACGAAGAGGACTGTGCGTATTAAATAATTCTTATAGCTGCAGCTTATACTAACCTAACAACCAGCAGGTCAACCGCAGATTGTCCATGAAGCCTTTGAAGCCGCCAAAAAGCACTTTGAGAATAGCAGTAGTCTCAGTGACGAAGAAAAACAAGTTGTGACCACAGCAACTCGGCTGGAAGATGTTCATAAGACAGTATCGGATCTATTAGTCAAGTATAAGTGCAAGGCCGAAACATCCAAGACTCGAAAATGGCTTCAAAGGGCCTCCGAGACAATCTGTCATTATGGACCTGTTCTCGATGTGTTTGTCCAGCATCATCCAGAATACGTGTCACTTGTTTGGGGGGCCATGAAACTGCTGACCTCAGCTAATCCGTAATGACATGGTCACAGAGCACGGTGAACCATGCAGAAACACTTCAGCTCCTGTCAAAGTCTATCTCACAGGTTGCGGGACGACTTCCACGGATTACTATACTATCTATACTTTACCCCACCGGGCAGATACGATCGACCGTTGAGAATCTGTACTCGTCTATCCTCAGCTTTCTCGTGATGGTCCATTCGTGGTGCAATGAGTAAAAGCTTCGCCACATCTATCATAGCTTCACCAGACCGCATGCGCTACGTTATGGCGAGATACTAGGAAGGATTGCGGATTATTCGAACAATATCATCGAGTCAGCGTCTGTCGGCTCCCAGGCAGAGATCCGTGTCATGCATGAATCTCACACCAGCAAGCTAGACAGCATTATTTCAACACTAGAGGTCGCAGACAAGGAACGAAAAGACCAGCTAGACTGCCTTACCCACGTCGTGTCGAGATTAGAAGGCTCTCATAGAGGCCAGGAGAAGAAAGTCGGCTTGATCATATCGGCTTGATCATATCGGCTCTAGAGGCTGCGAGTCTGACCACCCACGACCTCATGGTAAAGCTGGAGAGTAAGCAGCCCCAAGTGCATCTGGCCAGTTCGGGTTGGAAGCCACTCACACTGACACGAGCGTAGCGTTCCACTCTATCCAGGCGAGTGCACAGCTGAACACAAATCAGCAGCTGACGGATCTTCAGCGATCGCAGGTCCTGGCTACATTCTCCCTGACTTTCGAAGACCCCGATGCATGCTACAAGCAGCATCTATTCTTCCGCAGGCGACGAGCTACCGGTATGGGTGCCATTACTTCAACCAATAAGTTCTGGCTCTCCCCAAAGCTCGGAAGGCTCTCCTCAAGTCATGACTCCAGCTTGGTGGTCGTGAAAGGCGCCTTCATGTCCCGCTTGGCCATGCAAGATTTCGGCACAGACGTTATCGAAGCCTTGGCTGCCTCTGCCGTCCCGACCGTCTGGGCATTGTCAAGCCTCGAAAAGTCGAGGTCGACATCGATCTTAACTGCGATGGATCTGATGAAGTATCTTGCCTACCAGGCGCTACGGCTTCGTGGGGTTGCCGAGACCGAGAAGCAGATGGCAGTGCGTTATTCGCAATTTCACACCTCACGAACGCAAGGGGAATGGTTTTAGCTGTTTAAGTAACTCATCACGACCTTTGAAGAGCAAATTTATATTGTCGTGGATTTGGCGATAGTGCGCGCGTCGCTCGAGGGCATAGATGGAACCAATTTTATCAAGGAGCTAAACCAGATGCTCGACGAGATCACCAGGGGCAATAGAGCGGCCAGAGTCAAAGTCATTCTTCTTATGTATGAAGCAGATTGGTTCAGGCTCTTGCCAGAGGACGTCTCAAGCTTCGTTATCGCGGTCAAGGCGGCAAGGTCGACACGATCGCAGACGAGAGAGATGCGGCATGCAGTAAACACGCGAGTGCTCCGAAACTTCAGAAACGGGCACGGAGGTGGGCAAGAAAAACGACTGGGACGTTCCTTATAGTGTCCTATAAACCACGGAGCCGCCGGCGCTCCCGGCATATGAATCCTCCACGATGGAACCCGGCCGGGGGTGCACAAATTAGAGGTTTCAAATCTTCTAGCGCGCCGGCTCGGGTTGCATCAGACCCAACTGCCTCCGGGAACGATCCTGTTTGGATGGCCAATTAGCCGAGCCCAGGCTCCGGACTACCTGAACGGAACAAGTTCGGCGGCCAATGAATTAGATCGTCATGCAACTCGGTTCAACTCGGCCTTGTTGGTCCTCTATATAAATATTCGCAACGCCTCGTATCTTGACCTGTCGACCAAGCTACGGCCGTTGTGATTTTTCGACTCAAGATCTGGTCTTCCGAATCAACGTCACCATGCACGGAATTTCTCCTTCCGGCTCCCTAGCCGCCCTGCTCTCCCTGTCGGCGACGGCAAATGCGGCGTTGACGCAGGTTAGCAACTGGGGCGACAACCCGACCAACTTGCAGATGGCCGTCTCCATGCCGTCCAAGCTGGCCGACAAGCCCGCGATTATTCTTGCTGTAAGTCGTAACTGGTGTCTAATGGCTTAAGTAGAGTACATAACGTTAACGAGGTATAATAGATGCACCCTTGTGGCGGATCGGGTCAGCAGTACTATCAGCAGGCCAACTACGACCAGCAGGCCAACTCCAAGGGCTTTATCGTCGTGTACCCGACGACTACGAAGGACAGCAACTGCTGGGTAGGTGGCCCCTAAAAGCTATCATTCCACTATGATATCTCACGTTAAACCCGTTGCTAATTCGTTAACCATACAGGACGTCGCTTCGTCGCAGAGTCTTACCCACGACGGCGGGGGCGACAGCACCGGGCTGATCAACATGGTCAAGTACCTGATCGACAAGTACGACGCGGACCCGAGCAAGGTGTTCGCGACGGGCTCGTCGTCGGGGTGCATGATGACCAACGTGATGCTGGCCGTGTACCCGGACATGTTCGCGGCCGGGTCGTGCTACTCGGGGGTGGCGGCGGGCTGCCTGGCGGGCTCGCCGGGGTCGAGCCCGACGAGCGCGGACCAGACGTGCGCGACGGGGCGCGTCGTCAAGTCGGGCGACCAGTGGGCGTCGCAGGTCAAGGCCATGTACCCGGGCTTCAGCGGCTCGTACCCGCGCATGCAGACGCTGCACGGCACCGCCGACCACTTCGTCGAGTACTCGAACCTCGCCGAGCAGCTCAAGGAGTGGTCCGCCCTCCTCGGCGTCCAGTTCTCCGGCAACACCACCAACAGCCCCGACCAGGGCTACACCAAGATGACCTACGGCGACGGCTCCAAGCTCGTCGGCTACTCGGCCGCCAACGTCGGCCACACCGTGCCCGTGCACCCCGACCTCGACCTGGCCTGGTTCAGCATTTAGGAGGGGAGGCTTACTTTCTTGTACATACAGTAAAAATCTGAACAAGCCAGTTAGATATTTACGTTGTCGCGCGAAATTGATCAATCTTGTGGCACTCTTCTGGCGACTACCACGCAATCACTGGTGAGCACGGCATGCCTATACCTTGGTGATCTTTTTTTTCTCTCCTCATTTTTCCTCCGCCCACCGGTGAGCAAGACGCAGCAGGGATCGATCGTTTCCAGGAACGCCTCGGGCAATCTGCCGAAGCTCGTGCTCCCCCGCACTCCGACGTTGCATCTATAGTTGATTGTCGCTATTAGAGTGGGCGGATGGAACGGTGATTTATCTGCCGGTGCATTTGGTTTACGTGCCCCCTATCTCGCTTACCACCTACCTAGGTGAGCATCCCCGGCTGGATGAATGAAAATTTCCCAAAGCAGAATGAGAGATGCTCATCAGTCCAAACTCGTATCTCGGCATGCGCTCCAATGAGATGATGCTGTACTTACATCTTAAGGCAAGGAGTCTTGGAATAAGACTATATAGCATATCAACATCGCGAGCGAGATAATGTCGTTCGGGGTAACATTGTTTGCGAGCTGATTTCTGTATAGGGATGACACGTCCGTTGGCGTTTATGCAGCTCCTTACCAGCCGTGGTTGTTCTCGAAATCCCATCGCGCGCCCTCTGCCACCTTCCCATCCAGCAACACGCGCATCGCTATCATAGCCATCCCTTTAGCGCAGTTGAGAGCGACCTCGTGAGCCTCGTCCGTGCTAGCCGCCTGGGCAAACTGTTTGCTGTGGAGCGCGACGTCCGGGGCGGTCGGCACTATGAAGGCGCCGTGGAAGCTCGGCACCGCGTGGGCCACGTTCCCCATATCCGTCGACGCGGTCATCGGCTTTTCCTGCTGCAACAGGACTTTCTGATCGAAGCCGGCCATCTCGTCCACGTATACCTCGCAAAGTGTTTTGTTCGACGTCAAGTTCAAATACGTTGGCGTTCTGTCCAGTTGTTTAAGTCAGCCAGTTGCGCGTTCATCACGCCCGCGACACGAAAAGCCAGGCGCTGAAGTCAAACTCACTCTATGTAGTTGAGCTCGCACCCGTGCGCCGACGCGCCCGCCGCGATACACCTCTTGACGCGCTCGAGGAGCTTGGTGGACCTCACGATGGTGGGGCTGCGGATCATCCAGCTCATGCGGGTGTAGTCGGGGATGACGTTGGCCACCGTGCCGCCGACCTCCATGATGCCGTGGATGCGGTCGTCGGGCTCGATGTGCTGGCGCAGCAGCGCAACGTTGTTGTAGGCTGCTACCGCTGCGTCGAACGCGTTGACGCCATTCCAGGGCTCCCCCGCCGCGTGCGCCGACTTGCCCCGGAACTCCGTCTTGAACATGTGCGTTGCGATGAACTTGAGCGCTGCCAAGCCTGTGTGTCTGCTCGAGGTATCGTTGAGGATCTGGCGCGCGCACACGGGGTGCGCCATAATGGCGGCGGCGACGCCGCCCGAAAATGCTCCGGCGTCGATGAGCTTGGCCTTCCCACCTCCCGCCTCTTCGGCCGGTGTGCCCAGTAGCCGGATTCTCCCCGGCGCCCCGCTCCTCTTCAGGGCCTCGGCCGCCGCCAGAAAGGCGCCGATGGATGATATGGCGATCAGGTTGTGGCCGCACCCATGGCCGATCTGGGGCAGAGCATCGTATTCGGCGCAGAATATCACGAGATTTCCTCCGCTACCCACCTCGGTCTCGAAGCTCGTCTCAAGTCCATACGTACTACGGCTGACGGCGAAGCCTGAGGTTTCCAGGAACTTGGTGATAATTTCGTGCGCATATACCTCTTGGAAGGCCGTCTCCGGATGCGAGTGAATATCCAGGCTGACCTGCCGAAGCCCCGTGTTAAATCTGTCGATCGTGTCTCCAACAACAGAGCGGGCACTGGTGATACTCCCCGCCATCCTCGGATAGATTGAAGGTACACTAGATGTCTGCTATTGCAATTTCGCTCATCAAATCACTGCCAAGGCCATCAAGATAGGAGAAGGTAAGTAGTGCGGTATATTGACTGTGGTATGGGGGACTGCCTCATTCTGGAGCTCATCTCAGTTATAGCAAGCTATCTGCCGAAGATAATTGACAAGGAGCCTCACTCATCAACGCAGAGCAGAAGGGATTGGGAGATAAAATGGACGGGCTTTGGTGTTTTGTTTGTAATGGCTTGTCGAAGGCGCATGTCTCACGCCAATTCTGTATTCCGCGGTCGGATACGTGCAGAGTGCAAACACCGGACATCCGGACTTGTATACGCATCACCGACTATCCGTTCGCTGATGAGTTACGAGGGATTTTGTTCATTTTCTCTGAAGAAATGGCCTGATCCTGCTCACGATTAGCATGCCTGACCTTCGGAGGTTGTCTGCTAACGTGCTTCATCGACAATAGGCTATGAAGCACGGCGAGTCTGGGGATTGTTGGGTCAGAGTACAAACGTGGGGGTGAGATGGGAGAAATCTGGAGTATCTCACTAAACGCCAGCACTCCAGCCGGGCTGTCCCGCCCCTAAAATGGCGTACCCGTAAGGCGGGCTGGCGGGGTTGATAGCCTCTGCAGTTTGTAATACAGCTCCAGACTACGGGGAATTAGCACCCATTAGCACCCATGTGACAGCGCCCTTGCAGCTCTCCCCCTTACTCCTTAGGGCTATCCAGTAGCCGCTATTTGACCCCTTGGCGTAATACCTGCCCGGACGAACGGAGGGGGGAATCCTACATCTCATCTTCAATGCCGACTATGTCAATATTACTATCTTGATATTCGTCCTTTCGCATTACTTGGCCACGCAATACTCTGACCCGTCAACATACAGCTCACTTAGCCTAACTCTACACTGCTGACCCTACGCTCCCATCGATCCGCCATGCCTCGGTCCCTTACTGTGAAGCGAACAGAGGGCAAGCCAGGCGAGGTCTACTACCCGCTGCAGCTCAACGAGGTGCCGAAGCCGGCGCCAGGGCCCGGAGAGCTTCTGATCAAGCTACACGCGGCCTCGCTGAACCACCGCGACTTTTTCATTCGCCAGCACCTGTACCCAGGCATATCTTTTGCCCATCCGCTCCTGTCGGACGGGTGCGGGACCGTGGTCGAGGCCGGCCCTGGCTGCGAGGCGAGCCCGCTGCTCAACAAGCTGGTGCTCCTGCGGCCATGTCTCGGCTGGGACGCAGACCCGGAGGCGCCTGAGGACTTTTCCAAATACTCAATTATCGGCGCCTCGAAGCAGTACCCGCACGGTGCGGCGCAGGACTATGTGCTAGCGCGCGAGTCCGAGGTTGAGCTGTGCCCCGAGCACCTGACGCCTGCCGAGGGCGCGGCACTCCCGCTCGTCGGGGTTACTGGTTGGCGGGCGCTGGTGACCAAGACCGGCAACGCCAAGGCTGGACACAACATCTTCGTGACGGGCATCGGCGGCGGCGTCGCGCTGCAGGTGCTCCAGCTCGGCGCCGCCATGGGCTGCAACATGTACGTCAGCTCCGGCAACGAAACCAAGCTGGAGAGGGCGCAGCAGCTCGGCGCAAAGGGCGGGGTTAATTATAAGGCGCCGGACTGGGAAAAGCAGCTGCAGGCCATGCTCCCAGCCGACCGGCCGTATCTCGACGCCGTCATCGACGGGGCCGGCGGCGATCTCATCGCCAAGGTTGCCCGCATAATGAAGCCGGGCGGCGTCATTGCTAACTACGGCATGACTACGGGTCCCAAGATGGACTGGTCCATGCAGGCTGTTCTGAAGAACATTGAGATAAGGGGAACTACTATGGGATCGGGGGCGGAGTTCAAGGCGTTTCTAGACTTTGTCGGACAGCACAAGATCAAGCCCACGATTAGCCGAACCGTGAAGGGGCTCGACAATATCGAGGGCATCGACGGGTTATTCGAGGACATGAAATACGGCAAGCAGTTTGGCAAGCTGGTAATTGAGATAGATTAACCCACAGGTAGTGCAATTTCTTCAATTCTGTTGCCTACGGACTTTCATCAGGTAGCTAATGAACATGGCATTGAATGTTTACTTGAGGTTGTATCTGACGAGATGCTACGATACCTGGTAAAATGACCTCACTATATCCCCTGTTCAGGGTCTTCACCCCTACCTTTTAGTAGCTCCCCGGCTGTCCCCTCAGCCCCTCCCCCGCACTGAGACCCCCTAATGCTACGCTAATCTAGCAATTTCACGTGGCAGGGAGACATCGCTAAAGTTTAGGCCTTCACAGAAATAGAGTATAAATGAAAAAAAATAAACGGCTGTCAATCGTATGTTCGTCTTCGATTATACACTCTAAAACCCTCTACTCTATTCTATATACTCTTTCTCTAGTACAAAAAAAGAATGAATGCCGATGTAAGATAAAAATAAAGAAGAAAAAATGCGTTACTCTTCATTACCAGACACCTCCTACACACCTCCCGCAATGCTTCGTTAAATAAAAGAGCGCGCCTCCGAAAGCTTTTTACACCGACAGGAGAGAGTCGAGCTTGATGCTGGGGCCCTGCTCCATCTGCTTGAAGATGGCCTCGAAGTTCTCGACGGCGCCGTCGATGGCCTCCTCGCTGAAGACGCGGCTGTCCCACTGCAGCTTGAGCCGGTAGCCCGTCGCCGTCTTCTGCACCTCGACCATGAGCGCGTAGTTGACGTTCATGAAGACCTTGCTCTGCGCCATGACGACCCAGCGCATGTGGTTGACCTTGGTGCCCGGCGGCGGCGGCGTGAAGGGCTGGAAGCAGTACAGCAGCTTGGCCGAGTTCTCGTCGCGGTCCTTGCCCAGCGCCCGGTAGATGTCGTTGATGCCCACCGTCCCGGCCTCGGTCGTGTCCCAGAACATGTTCTGCACGTCCTTGAGGAAGCCCATGACCGGTATCGACGCGTTGTCCATGTTGGTCCGGAACGGCAGGAAGTTGGCGCACGTGCCGTTGAGCAGCTGCGGGTCCTCGACGTTGGCGTTGCGGCCCGTCAGCAGGTTGTCCACCAGCACGTCCCGCGTCCCCGTCAGCTTGCCCGCCACGATGGCGTACGAGCCCTGGAACAGCGTCGACGTCGTCACCCCGAACTTCTCCGCGATCGGATCCACGTCCGCCTTGACCGGCGCGAACTTGAGCTTGTCCGTCATGGTCTGCGTCGGCAGGTTGGGGATCGTCGGCGGCTGGTACGACTGCAGCAGAGAGGTCCAGTACTCGAGGTGCTCCTCGCGGTCTTCGCGCTGCAGCCAGTCGATGTAGTTCTTGAAGTTGTCGATCTTGGGCAGCTCCGTCTCGCCGCGGGCGAGAGGCAGGAACTGGCTGTCGAAGATTCGCAGCAGCGTACCGTCGTACGTCGCGTGGTCGACCTTGACGGCCAGGGTGCGGACGCCGTCCACCTTGGAGTGGAGGACGAGGTAGTTGACCGCCGGCTTTCCGAACTCGAAGCGGCCATCGCGGAGGTCGTAGAGCGCCTGCATCCTCTCCTCCTCGGTGGCCACCTCCTTCTCTTCCCAGTTGAGGACGGGCTCCTTCAGGGTAACCTGCTGCCACGAGCTGGGGTCGCTCTTGTCAGCCAGGAAGTAAAACGCACGCAGGATCTGGTTCTCGGCGGTGAGACCACGGGTGACATCCTTCCACTTGTTCAGGTCGAAGTCTTCGGGAAGGAAACGGCTGGCTGTAAGGTTCCAGAATTGCTCGTCCTTGACACCCTGGGTAAGGAACTCGATCTGACCAGGACCGCAGGGGTAGACCTCCTCGATGTCGTCCATCGTGATAACGGAGGAGGCCTCAACTGCCTCGATGAGGGACTCGGGGGTGATGTACTCGATCTTGGTCTTCTCGCGGATCTTCTGCACCTTCATGCAGGCAGCCTGCTCGGCCAGCGTGGGGTTGGACAGGAGCTGACCGACGGAGACGTCGTAGCCGCAGCTACGGCAGTGAGCGACAACGTTGATGGCAGCAATAGAGTCACCACCAAGACTGAGGAAGAGGGAAGAGGCACCAATCGACTCCTCTGGCAGGTCAAGGACGGAGGCCCAGGCCTCCTGCATGACCACCTCCTTGTCCGTCGAGACGGGCACGAACTCGGTTTGAGGGGGGGCGTTCGGCAGGTACTGAGAGACCTCGTCAATCTTCATCGACTCGACCAGGGCCACAAGCTCCTTTCGGTTGGCCTTTCCTGAAGGCAGCGTCGGGAAGCTGTTGAAGGGTATGAAGACGGACGGCATCATGTAGTGAGCCAGGGTGTGCAGGCTGTTGGTGAGCTCCTCAACGTTCTCGCGCCTGTCCTCACCAGGCAGCGGCTTGTGGTCACTGCTCTTGTGGTCGCCGTTGAAGATGCAGAAGGCAACGAGCTGGGGCTTGCTCATGACCTGAGCAACCGAGACCACGGTAGCGTCAACCTTGTTGGTCGACAGGATGGTGTTTTCGATCTCACCCAGCTCAATACGGAAACCGTTGAGCTTGATCTGGTAGTCCTTGCGACCAAGGCAGAGCAGCGAGCCATCCTCGGCCCACTTGGCCAAGTCACCAGTGCGGTACAGGGGCTCGTCGTTGGCGTCTCGGATGAAGGCCTTCTGGGTCTGCTCAGGGCGGTTGAGGTATCCCTTAGCAAGCTGAGGACCGCTGACGCAGAGTTCTCCAATCTCGCCGTCCTTGACAGGCACCAGGCTCTCGCCCTCGGCCGGGAGGATGATGGCTTCGACGTACTTCATCGGGCTACCGATGCTGTTCAAGTTGCCTTCCGGCTCCACCTTGGACACCGTCATGAGGATGGTGGCTTCGGTAGGTCCGTATCCGTTGTACACATCGATCTTCTTGGACCACTCCAGGATGTTGGTGTCGATCTTCTCACCGCACACGTTGAGGACCTTTAGGCGCGGGACGTCGGACGGGCCACCACGAATGAACTTGGTGATGGTGGGGGTAAGCATGACCTGCTCGACGCCCATGTCGTTGATGACACCAGTCAGGTTGGAGAGGATGTCGTCCTGGGGGATGACGCACAGCGAGGCACCGGCGGACAGAGTGGTGAAGACATCGTAGTAGGAAGCATCGAAGATGTAGTTGAGGACCCACAGAGCGCACCAGTCCTTGGTCACGTTGGTGGCCTCGATCATGCCGCGAGACGAAGCGTCAACGGCAGAGTGGGGCACGAGCACACCCTTGGGCGTACCAGTCGAACCGGAGGTGAAGATGATGTAGGCGGTGCTGTTGGGGGTAAGCCCAGTAACGGGCTCGCGCTCGAATTCGCCGTCGCGCGGGACGTCCTCGGCCAAGATCATCGGCAGCTCGAACTTCTCGCAGTCGGCCTTGGTCTCCTTGTCGGTGATGATGATGGAGGCGTTGATGTCCTCGACGATGAACTTGTTACGCTCGTGTGGGTTGTGGGAGCTGAGCGGGACAAAGGCGGCACCGGCCTTGAGGATACCGAAAATGGCAACCAGAGTGTCGTCGGACTTGTCCATGAAGAGAGGGACCATATCTCCGGCCTTGACGCCCGACTGCGCCAGGTAGTGGGCAAAGCGCTCCGCGCGGGCGTTCATCTCACCGTAGGAGACGACGCCGTGCTTCGTCTTGATAGCGACGCGGTGCGGCTCGGCGTGCGCGTGCTTCTCGAAGGCAGAGTGCGCGTACGAGAACTCGGGCCAGTGCTGCTTGATGCCGGCCGTCTTCTGCTCCTTCTCGTGGCCGATGAGGCTGCCGATCGAGATGTCGGGGTGCTTGGCCATCTTCTTGACGGTGCTCACGAAGGTGTTGAGCAGGTCCTGGGCGCCCGAGACGTCCGCGGAGAAGGGGACCAGCAGCTTGGCAGACTTGGGGTGGGACTCGTCCACCTCCAGGGTGACGTACTGCGTGAAGTTGTCGCCGTGCGCGATGATGGGCGCCAGAGGGCTCTCAGCGTCCACCTCCTCGAGCTTGGTGATGACGTTCACCATGGTGTTGAGGTGGGTGGGTTTCAGAGAGGCGGCGGCCATGGCGTTGCGGAAGCCGATGTGGCCGTGCTTGGAAATGTCCCACATGGTGTTCTGGACATCCTTGCCGTGGGCGGACGCAGAAGCGCCAAGAGACTTGTCAAGCGAGGTTCGGAACGGCACGGTGCAGAGAGTGGGGCCGTTCAGGGTGAGAACACCGTCAACATCGGCATCTCTTCCGGATGTGGCAGTCATGTAAAGGACGTCGTTCTGGCCGACGTACTTGGCGAGGGTGAAAGCCCAGGCCTGGTGAATAGCAGAGCCCACAGTGACGTGGCCACCCTGGCTGTACTTGTGCAGAGCATCGCCAAGGTCGGCGTTGAGGGCGAAGCTCTCGCCATCAGCGTTGGTGCCCGGCAGTTCGAGGGTGGTCTCGGCCGCGGAGCCCAGGTACTTCTGCCAGAACTCCTTGTCGGCCGGGTCCTTGGTGCGGTTCTGCTGGTAGGCGACGTAGGGGCTGAAGGGCGCTCGGGAGATGGCGTCGTTGCCCTTCAGGATGGCCACCATGTCAGCAAAGACGAACTGGCTGGACCAGTAGTCGAAGAGACTGTGGTGCATCTCCAGGATGAGGGTGTCGGAGCCCAGGACGGTGGCGCGCAGCATGGGTCCGCCAATCTCGAGGGGCTGGCCCTGGAGCTTCTTGAGAGCCGTGTTCAGGTCTCCCGACATCGTCTTCCAGGGGACGTTGATGAACTTCTTTACGGTCTGGACGAACGACCTCTTCCATGGCTTGAAGGTGGTGCGGAGAATGGGGCTCTTCTGCACGACGAGGTTCAGCACCTCCTTGATCTGGTCCACCTGGGTCTTGCCCTGGATCTTGTAGACACGCTGGTAGACGTGGTTGGCGTTACCAAGCATGGTGTCGGCGAGCACACCCTCTTGCAGGGGCGTGACCGGGTACGCATCCTCGATGTCGTCGGTCTTCTTCACCGGAGCGTTGTCGGGGAGAAGGGAGAATGCGTCAGGGGGGCCCATGGGGCCAACAGCCTCACCACGCGGCTTGCCGAAAACTTCGTGGAGGGGAGTGTCTTCCAGAAGGTCGGGAACCTCCAGATGGAAGCCGATGGATCGGGCCTTGGAGGACAGCACGATAGCGTCGAGCGACGAGCCGCCGAGCTCCTGGAAGTTGGCGTCCGCGTTGACTCCGTTGGGAGACATGGAGAGAATCTGACCCAGCATCTCTCGGACGTCGGTGTCGAGGTGGCCGTTGCCCTCGCCCGATACCTGGCCAATGACCTCGTTCTCGTCCATTGCCTCGATTATCTCGGTCAGCTTCTTGACATCCGTCTTTCCGTTAGGGTTGACGGGGATGTCGGTCATCTTGACCCAGTAGCGCGGGACGGCGTACGCCTCGATCTGGTCGCGCACCGCCTGCTTAACGTCCTTGACAAGGGTCTTCCACTCCGGGGCATCGTCGGTGGGGACGATGGTAGCGACGAGGCTCTTGCGGCCTCGGATCACGGCCGCCAAGACGCAGGACTTGTGAACGAACGGCTGGATCTGAACCATGTTGTTGGGCGCGTTGGGGTCCACGCGCTGTCCGTCGACCTTGATCTGGCGGTCGATTCTTCCGAGGTGGACCATGGAGCCGTCCTCGCGGAGGACGACCAGGTCACCGGTACGGCAGAGACGGCCGCGACCGAAGATGTTGGGGATGAAGGTCTTCTCGGTCTCCAGCGGCAGGTTCAGGTAACCCTCGGCGATCTGGTCTCCTCCAAGACAGAGCTCACCGGGCTCGTCCACCGGCGCGGGGCTGAGGGTGCCCGGGCGCAGAATGTAGGCAACAGTCTCTGCGTACCATTAGCATATTGCTCTCATGTAAGTCCTCTGAGGTTCTCAGGGGTGTTTGCTTACCGTCGGTAGGCTTTCCGAGCAACGGGTGTTGCTGTCCTGGGAAAATGCGGGATCGCATATTAAGCTGACAAGCAATGTTAGAATTGGCTCTGTCATATGTCACAGAGAGCTCGAAAGGAGGTAACGTACCTGAGTGCATTCACTAATCCCATATCCGTTGTATAGTTCTGCCTTGCCGGCCCATGAGTTGATGACGGCCGATCCGGCAGGCTCTCCCCCTAGAGTGATCGTCTTGATAGTCTCCGGGAGCTCTGAGGGGTTAAGCAGCTGGAGCATGCTGGGCGTGATCTCAAGCGAGCTCACGTCGAGCGCCTTCACGGTCTGGAGGATCCAGGACGTGACATTTTCCTTGCTTGCCAGGCAGAGCGTGCCTCCACGGACCAAAGTTCCCAGTATCGACCGCTGAGCGGCGCTGAAGGCGGGAGAGTGAGAGAGGAGCGTTCTCAGCTTCTCAGGCACCTCGGGCCGGGGCAGAGCGGTGAGACCGGTGGTGACGGCTCGGTGGGACAGCAGGACGCCCTTGGGACGGCCCGTGCTCCCGGAGGTGTAGATCACGTAAGCGATTTCAGTCGGAGACTGGTGCACTTCGAGGTTGCCAAGGTGCTCCTGAGGGGCGCGGGAGGCGCCCTGGAGGAGGTCCTCGATGTGAGTCTCATTTGCAACTCCAGTTGTGCCCTGGGTGGCCTTGTCGACGATGATGAAGGGCGCCCGCGAGTCCTCGACTATGAACTTGGTCCTCTCGGCGGGGGACTCGGGGGAGACGAGGGTGTAGGCGGCACCGGTCTTGAGGACCGCCAGCAAGGCGATGACAAGGTTGACGGACCGTTCCAGGAAGATGGGGATGATGGAACCGCGTCCGCAGACGAGCTGTCTCGCGACGAAGTTGGCGAGATCGTTCAGCTGCTGGTAGCTGAGGTACTGTGACTGCTCGTACTGCAAAGCAATGGCATCTGGAGTTGCAGCGGCCTGCGCCTCGAAGAGAGCATGCGCCAACTTACGCGAGCTCGCTTCCTTCTTGTCATAGGAAGATTGCAATACCTTTGACTTGATAGGTCCCTGCTGGGACAGAGGCTTGGCGGCTGAAATCATCTTGAAGGGAAAAGGGGGGGGAAGGGATATTAGCGGGAGAGTGTCAGAAGAAAAGGAGTGATGTAGGGAGTGAATCAAGTTTGGTTTGAGAGGTATGTTCCCGACGCAAAACAGCATGGAATTATGGTGGTATACCACTTTATATTCTTCATGAATCTCTCAAATCTTTGGCCACATCATACACGCTCCATATTCGCTTTCTCCATCTCTCTCCTTCTTTCTCCCTCCCGTTTCCACATACACCGTGAACACCGAGTGTCTGTCGACCTAATCGTTTCTTCTCCTGAGAGAGGCATATCCTCAACATCTTTTTTCCAATTTTAGATGTACTCTGATAGGCCACGGGCGTCTCCTCACTCTCGAGGGAATTATCATGGAGCTGCATATCTTGCTCGCCAGAACGATGCTCGACGGGTAACAGAGTATGTAGCGTGTGCTGAGCGTGTAGGTAGAGTGTGTATAGTCGCCATGGCGAAGGAGAACAATCAGCGTCCCGATTCGGAAATTCCGCCATTCAGCAAGAGATAGGGCGGCTCAGGAACAAAGATCGAATATTGCGAGCGTACGGGAGAATCTCCCCCAGCTGCGGCGGAATATCAAAAACCCACTGGCGAGAAATTAGCACAGGCCATAAACTACGATAATTAACATGGATTTTATTTTTGTCCCCCTTTTCCTACCCAATGACGTCCGTTCCTATCCTACGTCCCGGCACCCAGAATGCGACGTAATGCACATAAGAAAGCGATCTTATTGCTACCAAGTACTCCTTCCCACGGCGTTGGTTATACATTCACGGTGTTGATGCTATTGGTACATCTGGAGCTCCTGCTGCATTCTGTGCTTCTGCCAGCGCGTGGCTCTTGGATAGGAGAGAACCAACCTTTCGTCATCGCCACATGGGGAGGCCGGAGCAACCAGGGTATGGTCTTCGAGTAGAGCTGTACGCGCGAGGGAGAGAGAGAGAGAGCTCGTGGAGCCGGCAGCGTTCTCGACCTGGCCGATGTTCGGTGGCAAGTCCGAGACGGACGCACAGCTTTCTTTGAAAGCCTCGTTCAGCCTTCTCCCATGCGGCCAATAATGGGGAACAGGTGAATCGGAGTAAGAGAGCTTGCCAATACGCGCATCTCCCATCGTCTTACTGCATCTCGACAAGCAGGCGGTACTCCGATTCAAAATCTCCCAGCAAGTCAAGGGCGTTATCTTCGCACCTCGACACCTAAGCGTCCATGCGACGAGGACCGCAAGAAACGGAGAGAGGAGCGTCAATCGTCAGTCCATCCGGGGGACGGCTATGACTGGAGCTATGCGTAATTTTATGGTGAGAAGAGAGGCATTTGCGGGCTGGAAAGGAGCACTTGACCAGTATAAAACACGTCCGGTGGCACGGGCTCAGGGCCATTCGAATCCTCAACCCTATCGCAACCGTCTTCATCAGAACCATCGTCTGGGCATCCCGCTGAACAGTTCGAGCAAAATGGCCCCCAAGCAGTACGACGACCCCTTCCGGCACACCTGCCTGGTGCCGTACGTCGATCTCGACACGGCGCCCCCTAACATCGCCAAGATGATCAGGGTTCACGACTTCAGGCGGAACATCTTCCTCACCCTCGCCCACTCCCCCGGCCTGTTCCCCACCTTCATGGGCACCATTGGCGGCTGCTTCCGTGGAGAGGTCCGCACCGTTCCTCTCCTCGACTGGGTATGTAAAGCATCTTGGGCGCCTTTTTTTCTTTTTGGCCACATTTATCTCAGCCTTCTCGCCTTGCTTCGCGGATTCTTACCTCTCCCGCCTCCCGTCCGATGGTCTTTCCCTCCGTTTTATCGCCCCCTTCGCCTTTTGGGCCCCCACGAACGCTTCTAAAGGAAAATTACTAATTTCTTGCTAACTCTGAAAATAGCAACTCATCGTTCTCCGCGTTGCCACCAAGCTGGGCGCCAAGTACGTGTACGATGTCAACCTGCCCGTGTGCGAGCTCTACAACATGGAGCAGGCCAAGATCGACAACATGGGGGCCAGCGCCGAGAGCGTAATCGCCGGCGAGGGGCCCTGGACGAAGCGCGACAGGCTCATCCTGCGCGTCGTCGATGAGCAGCTGGCCACCTTCACCAACAAGGAGGAGACCATCGAGGAGGCTCTCACCGTCCTCAGCAACGCCGAGATGGTCGAGTCGCTCATCATCATCGGCACCTACTGCACCCTTGCCCGCATCACCCGCGGCCTCAAGGTCGACGACGACCAGCCCATCCGCCCCCCGCAGCTGATGGACGCCCTCAGGGCCTCGGTTACCCCCGACCAGAAGAAATAAGCGGCTCTTAATGTGAAGCCGGCACTGTTTTCATGCTTCCCTAGCTCGTTGACCTAGGTAGCTGGCAAGCCAGCTACCCTCAAAGGCACATAAGAGTATAGGTACCTAAGTAGATAGAATCTACAGCTTGAGAACCTCAACTCAGATATCACACGCCGAGTGAATATCTGTGACTCTAGAGCGTATCTGTGAGATCGTATTCCAAAAAGGAGAGCCAGCCTTGGGTAAGGGTTGATTGACTCGAAACGAAGTAGTGCCTACTCTCTAGTGAGGCTATTTCCAAGAGTCGCGCAAATCCGAGCTGATCGACTCTGAGACGGCAACACTTTTCGTTAGAGCGGCGATAATAACTCACCTGAGCTTACCAAAATGACGAGTGATGGTACCGTGGAGGATCGCGGTCTGACGTGCTCTAATACACCTTACTGAGATATCTGATAATCGGAGAGTAATTTGTGGGCAGCGCCCTGTAGGGCCGTAACGATCATCGCGAGTTCGGTTTCGTACCCAGATAGAAATTTCAGATGGTGGAAGAATCCAGTATAGCAGTTTAATTTGAGACTGGGTTGGATTGGGCTCGGGTCAGTCCTGCTCAACCCAAAACCCAAGAAGATGCTTTCTAATACTGCAGCTGGCTGTGTCCTATTAATCCGATGTTTCTGAAGAGTCGTCTCACACTCAAGAGCCTGGGAGTCCGGGATTGGACGCCACTGACATCGACTGTTGCCGGCACGACGTTCTCGATAAGCGGGAATAGAGTATCGTACGATAGTAGCTGCACATCTGAACATCATTATCTCATGAGGCTCCTCGTTATTCCGCCATGGGTAGACAGAAGCGTGCTCGGCCTGATGGCCCTCGGATGATGTGCGCGCACAGTGGCGGAAGCCTTAGATCGACTCTGCCATCGGGAACTTTGACTTACATGTAAATCTCACGCTGAAGATAGTAACAGTAACGTTGGTGATCACTACACCTGGAGAGAAAGGAAAGGACCTTCAAATGTACATGAGGGTTCTGTCAGCAGCAGGGTAGCTTCGCTGCTACGATCTGCCGAGCGATCCCGATGTTCACAGGTAGGCCGCCCTTTTTGAAACGTACTCCAGGAGTGCCTCAGTAATTCGGTAACGAAAAAAGGAGATCAAAAATGGCTCCCGACCTATCATTGACGCAGGGACTCGTCATGTATCTTCCGGGCCCCCGGATGTGATAGATCAACTCGTTTCTCCAGATCCTGCAACGCACCTGGGCAGTCATGGAACGCAATCTGGAACGGGTAGACAGCCTTCAAACGATACCTCAGTGGCACGTACCGGAACGTCACGACTGTTTGTTTTATGTGCCATGCTCATCAGCGAAACCGGACGAAAAGCTGGCAGAACGTGATGAGACCCCTAGCTCGAATTATTTCATAGATCTGGCATAAACGAATGATATAACCAGTACTTACCTACGTGCCTAAGGTATTCACATGTAGTCTAGAAAGGTTAATTGCTCCTGAGCTCCCTATGAGGCTCTTATGAAGCTCTCGCGCCGTCTAGTATCTTGGGACCCAGCAATCTGTGCCGAAGGTTCGCGCGGAGAGGAGCGATTTCTGAGACATGACACACCGAGATCTGGAGTTAAGAGGTGTGGTTATGTCATTGAGTCCCGGAGGACAGGTAGATAAACCGTTCTAGATGCCTGACGCGCCGAGGATCAGAATTCATCAGCTTACGACAAGTGACACTGCGACCGCGTGCCTGTCCAGTGGAAGCTGTATGCACGATGCTGACGATTCGGCGGGTCCCTTTCCTCATCAGCCTAGTCCAAGTGGACTTCCCGGAGACGCGTTCGCATACTGGTTACACTCGCGCGTTCTTTGCCGCAGAGATCTTCGGCACTTTCCGGGAGAGGTTGTTTAGTAGAGGTGATTTGTTGTGTACTAGGATATGCTTCAGCCACGTACGATATAAGAGGCTTGCTGTCACCAACGTTGGACTTGTGAGCTACCCGACAGCCTCTATAAGCCATGTTTGTCATGTATAATCTATCCGACGAGCAACAACCTGGCGCTGCCGGGAGTGCCAGGACGCCAAGTTCAGTTGAAGGGCGGAGTTCTCGCCGCTCCGCATGTGACTTCTGTCGTGAATACAAGGTATAGCGAAAAAGAAAAGATAATAGTCTTCGTTCATCCCAAGGTGGGCTCGATTCGTTGAAGTTTCGTTTTGCTCCTTTTTTCCCCGTTCGTCTTCTAGCGCGGGTGTTTCTTTGGGCTGTTGAACTTTTCGTTTTCGCCGATCTGACTCGTACGTATGTAGGTCAGATGCAGCGGCAGCAAGTCGAAATGCGATCGCTGCGCCAAACATGGGAAGACGTGCACCTTCACTCCGGCCTCAGGACGGCGCAATATGCGGGGCCAAGATTCTCGAAGGAATGGACATTCTCACCGGAGATCACAAGACAAGTTCATTATTGTCGAGCCAGGCCCAAGCCTTCTCCACACCAAGGAGAAGCGCCAATCACCCAAAGACCAGTTGCGACAGCTAGAGAACAACGATAGCTCTAGCGCGGTCACTACCCCTAGCGGCCTTCTCAGCGGTCCTTCGACGAGGCCGAACTCGCCTGTATCATCGTCAGTACATGCTCTCCAGTCCCGGGCGCAGTCTCTGTCTCCCCGGGGGCAGCAGCGGGCTTTGATTGCGCAGCCATCGCTCGACGTTGAAGGTATATGTCCGTCTACAGATATGATCCCTTCGTCTAGGGAATCGTGGGACTACGAGATCCTAGCGGGCCTTGGAGAAGCCAGGCGCGCGGGCGTCTGCGGCGATCTGCCTGCGAATCCTTCGGACGTATTCCCATGGACTGGGGACTGGAACATCTTGCTCGACGGCAGTAGCGCGCATACAAGCCGACTCCCGACCCCGAGCTTGACCGCAACGCCAGCGGTTGATCATATGGGGCCCAGAACCGGCATGGCACCGACGAAGATGGAGCGGGAGATAGTGCTCGGTGCAGCGGCATCATCAGCAGCAGCACCAGCAGCACCGACATCAGCGCCATGCAATTGTCTGCAGCATTTGACGATGAGCGTGTTCGACCTCAACAGCTGGACGGTCAACCACCGATCAGATCCGGCAGATGGGTCGCGCATTATGATGCTGGGCAGGTTCCTGAGCATCCACCGGGATCGCATGGCGACGTTTGAGCACCTGTGCGACACGTGTCTCTCGCAGCCCGACTCGGCGCAGCTGCTCATCGTTAACATCGAGCAGCTCGCCGACCTCCAGGAGGAGCAGGTGAATCATCTGCGACAAGAACAGGAACATCGAGAACAGCAGCAGCAGCAGGAGGAGGACGGGGAGACAACGAGAATGACGGCAGCGGCGACGCTGTTGTTCCCGGCGGACCCCATCGTGATAGGCAGCTTCGTGGTCGATCACACGTTGGATCGGGTAGCAATCGCGCGGCAGCTACTGGCAGCGCGGAAGGTCAGATTCATCCGCGTCTTGGGATCCCTGCGCTCCCGGCTCGTGGCTGCCGGCATGAGCAGCTGCTGCGATAGGCTGGACATGATCCTGGAACGGCTTAGCAAGTGTCGGGTTGGGCAGGCAAACGGGCTCTGATCGACAGACCAGTTGGGCTTGGCGCTGCCTGTCTCAGCGCGGCTCGACCAATACGCTCTCAGCGGGGAACATGGGAAGAACGGCCCAAAGCTGACGCTGATAAAGGACCCGGCAAGGGCGTTTGGCGTTTCTCAAAAGAGAGATATCTCGATACCCCTCGAGGCCCCTGATACGTGATACGCTGCCGGCGGCCTGGCTGCCTTGTCGCCAGGCAAGCCTGATCCTGTAGAATACTGGCCCAGAATACCGGTTGCTCTGCCTGCTAAGCTCGCAGCGGCATCCCGGCTGAAACCCAGCGCGGCCGAGGCGGCTCAGTAGGTACCTGGGCATGGATTACACGACGCCTACCTATACGCAGGCTTGAGGAATTCCTCATAGAGGCAGGTAGGGAGGGTATGACGACGGTACGTTGTTATCTACGTGTTCGAGAGTTACGTAGCAAGCCTGTCCAGCTGACTTACGTACAATGCAGCGTCGCTGTTACGAGTTCGGCCGAATGCAGTTGGCAAATCGCTGTCCGCCAATATGGCCGGGGTGCTGAGATCTATTCTCTTGACCAGTCAGATAGCGACGGCTCGGTTAGATCGGTATTGTGCAACGCGAGCTGGAGCTGTGCGGCACCCAAGGGCTGCTAAGTAACTGATATACGAGTCTCGCAAGTATCGTACACCGAAGCCTCAGGGAGGAAGGGAGATAGGACCAATCGGTCATCGGTCGAACAATGTAAAAGACGGCATGTTACTGAGATTTGTGTCAGCTACAAAGCTATTCCCGTTGGGCCAATGAGATCCGCATTTGATTCGAACGTCGGCCAACAGAGAAGATGCGTTAGAAACGTAAGGCTGGAAGGCTGCGTAGGTATGGCAAGGCTCGGAAACGAGATTGGCGGTTCGGAAGGCCGGGCTGCCCCGGCTGCTAGGTAATCAATCATAGCAGATGTGTCCAATTTTCTTAGGAGATAATTATAGACATGAGTAACAAAGCATCATGGGGATCTGAAAAGAGTTTACCAAGATATCAACAGTATTCCCGTTGCGAGAGCGATGGGGAAACGTTTAGCACTTGGCGGAGAACAAGAGCCAGGAGGTCCACCTTGGCTGCTTACTTTGACGCGAAGAGTCGCCATTCCGCGATCCCCGAGATTTTATTAGATACGGAGGCGGCTCACCGTTCGTATCAGGTAGAGATGTAAGCAGGCGTCCTGGGTAGGCCAATAAGCATGTGATCGGAGGCGAAGGTGAGAAGAAGCGAAGAAGAAGAAGCAAAAGCAAAGCCCCTTTTTGGTAAAACGAGCATATAGCGGGGTCGGAAGGCCTTGGTCATCACGGGACTTGAGTCGCTGACATACCTAGCGCACACCGCAGAGCTATCAGAGATAATCCGTATTATGTACAGTTTACACGTGTAGGAGGTATGTAGATACTGAAGGTAGCATAGCACAGCATAGCACGGCATAGCACAGCAGCGTAAGCATGGCGGCATAGCATACCAGCGCACCAAGTCTTGATGCTACCGGTCCGTCCCGCGGAGAGCCGCAAGCCATTCCAACTTCGAACTCGTATATCTCCGGTCACCTGTACGGGCTAGCGTGTGGCTGGCGCATCTGCACATCTACTGCGCAGCATAGCACGTATGTACATATTGTACATATCACAATACAAAGACGGTCAAGCTTTGGTCGGTGAAAGATTGCCTGCTGGAGTCCGTTTCCACAGCCAATCTGACAGCTTCCCCCCTGCCCTCCTAGCTGCCTAGCCCCAGACTTGCAGCTGTCATGCTCCGCCTGCTTCTAGACCACCCGAAAGATACCACCCCTAGCGTGCCACGCCGTTGATCCCTCTTGATACCTCTCTCGAACCGCTATTCACCTGCCTTGCCTACCTAGCCAAGGTACATACATATGTATGTATGTATGTAGCTTGCCTAGGAACCTGGCCTGTCAGACGGTGTAGGATTCGGACGGATCAAGTTTGTCCCACATATTGGACGCTGGTCGATTCGGACCCGAACTCTTGGTGAGCCGTCCCAGCGGACTTTTATCGAAGGAGACCGTTCTATTCAGACCTCCGCGATCCCTCGTCAGCCAGCTGGCTACGTGAGCCGGCGTCGCATCATGGATCAGAAAATGAGTTGTGATAGAACCTGCCGACTGGGGTAAAAATATGAGATGTGAGAGCGGGTCAAGTGACACTGACCGACTTGTCTTCTGCTCTGGACCTACCTATCCGGCCTGGCCCTTGGTCCCGGGCTTCGACCTGATCTTCGTAAGAGGCTGAAAACATCCCGAGTCCGGACTTGGGCGTTTCGCATCAGAGACATGGGAATGTCAGGTCGGATCCATAGGCAATGGCGGTGATTGGCATTATCAGGCCAGGGGAGATGCCTGGCATCGTAAAATTAAACCAGATCGATCACATTTTCCGCTTCAAATCTCGACCGAGGGGGCCGAACAGCAAGTATTACGATCCCGTGATTTCAACTCAATGCGTAGAAGCGACGATTAGCGAGCACCCAGCCCCTTTTCAGTCTAGCTCTCGACCGCGACATCAGACAGACTGATGATGTAAGAGGCTCAGATGTTAGACCAGGTAGCTAGGTATCACGGACCGCGCGCTTCGCGAAAGATAGGAACGTCGGGCTGGATATGCATGGGATTCGCATTATCACCGAGTTCCATGGAGACCGGCGATTCCAACCCCAGACTCAGTAGCAATGGCCAGGTAGCGAGCGTCGGAAAGGGCGCTTTAAAGGAGGCTACTGTGCGACGCATCCGATATACCTGAAGATCCGGCTTCCGTGGATGTCTGGATAACCTGAGCGTAGACGCAATTTCAAGAGCGAGGTAACAACATTTTGATTGGGTCAAATAATACACTTCGGCGAACTGATCATACGAAGTATTCATTAGGCTCGACTCGGGCCATGCGGCTGTCGCGTCAAGTAAAAATGTTGAATTGAAAGTAGCTAAGTAATAATTGAACCTAGTACTGGTAGACCGCCTCGATACCCAACGAGGTTCCAGATTTCAGTGTCGTGAATCATCCAAGCGCGAGGTAGAGAAAAAGGGGAAAAAAGAAAAAAGAAAAACCTGCGTTTTTTCGTGCCCAAAGGAAATGCTCTATTACTCTATGCCGGGACTCCACGATGCGTCCATGATTGATGTGCACGATAAACCCCCCCAAAAGTCCGTTCCCCTCGGCCCAAGATGAGGCTCATTGTGGTAAATAATAGTACTAGTAGAAGTAGCAGTAGTGGTAGTAAATAGGAAATGACCGTCCCGATTATTTGAAGCCCCTATCGTAACACGTCCCAGGATTAATCAACTATTCGACAGCGAAATTAAAGCTTCTGATATCACCGCGCAGCGTCATGACGTTCACCGCGCGCGTCAGCTCCTCCAGCACCGACTTGGTCTGTTCTGGATGGCACGTCGCCCTGACCAGAACGTCTCTCGTCCCCGTCCCGACCGAGCTCTGCCGGCTGCTATCTGACGATCCCGGTATCGAGATGTTGTTTGCTTGTCCCCAGTCCATGAAGTGGTTGTTATATGAGTGATGGGGCGAGAAGTCTTCGGGCGACCGCCAATCTTGGAAATCTGACATGGCGACCGGCGATGTGTGCGGTATCGTAGGCATGAAGCCCGTCGTCGTGGCGATGTTGTTGTTGAAGAGGTCGACCTGGCCGCCGGCCGCGTTGAGCTTAAAGTTGAGATTGGGATCTAGAATGTCGACGCCGGTCATCTCTAAACCTTTGTCCATGTCGGCCAGCATGGTGCCGACGTGATAGGTGTTCGGCTGCTGCTCGTTCTGCTGTACATTCGCTTCGGCGTGCTCGTGCTCCTCGACGTCCACGACGGATGAATTCGAGCTCGACTGCGACGATCGCTTGCGTGTGCCCCGTTTGCTGCCCCTGACGGTGGATTGGCCGTTCTCCATTTGACGTTGTAGGAAAGAGTAGCGATTCTTCGCTGCGAGTCCGGTGCGGTATGGTAATTTGCTGCTCACGATCTCTTTCCAATTTCTTCCTACTGTCTGGACTCCTTCGAGAAGTAATGCGTCCTGCGACACGAGTCAGAAGGGAGGCCGTCACTCAGAGTGCGATGTTCTCTTTACTCACCTCCTCTGCTGTCCAGGGGCTCTTGTCGATCTGAGGATCTAAGCTGTCGGTCCACCGCTTGTAGCACTGGTCGCCGTTTCTAGTCTGTACAAGATCGGCAACCTTACTCCATCGCGTGCCGTACTGTCGGACGCCTTGTCGTAGCCGCGCGTCTTCTTCCTTGGACCACGGACCTCTCTGGAGGGGCTGCGATATGTGGTAGTACCAGCGCTTTCGGCAGTCCTTGTTCGTTCTTCCGGGGAATCGACGGGCGATAGTCTGCCAGTTGATGGTCCTGCCGGCCTGTACTTCTATACAAGTATGTTGTCAGCTTCTTGTTCGGGCGTTACACTAGCATCGCCAAGGTTGCGAATAGAGACATGTGAGAGCAGGCGTACCTTGAGCTACGGCTGCGCTAAGCTGGGAATCTTCTTCCAAAGTCCACTTTTGAGGGGCTTTAGGAGGCGGATCGGATAGAGACATTGATGGGCGCGGGAAGGGCCGTAAAAAAAAAAAAAAGAAAAGAAAAAAAGAAAAAGGGGCTCTTTTCTTTTTTAAAAAAAAAAAAATCTTCTTTCCCTTTTATCGTCGTCTTCTTGTTCGTTCTTTTTTTAAGGGATCTTCTCTTAAGTAAAGCAGTCTTCTCCGCAAAGAAATTGTAAGCCAACGGCGCACACACCTGCCCCTAGGAGGAAGTCAGGTCACGTCACAGTACATGGAAAGCTCCGGGGGCTGGAACTTCAAGGGGCAATTGGCAATTGGTCGCTGCAGGCTGTGCCGGCTGCTAAGTATAAGTATTTCTACCCATCAGATAAGGGACGAGGGACGAGGGAAGAGGCGCCACCAAACCCCGCGGGGACGAAGGGCAGAGGACGGGAGGACAAGGAGGGCGAAGGAGATGGATGAATGGGTTACGTGGTGCGGGCCTGTGCGTCTGGATTATGCGCGTCTGGGATATTGTATTTTCTTTCGGATCGACAGTCGAGAAGCCGTCGAGAAGGGGGTAAGTCTGGAGGTTTCCTTTTTCTTCCTTCCCACCCATACTGCGAGCTACGGCTACATGTATGTATGTACGATGACACGTATCAGGGCCCGATTGAATAGACAGACCGTACATGTACCAGATTCGGGCTTGCGGGCAGCTATACAAGCAGACAAGGCCCCCTTTCATGCAGTCAGCGCCGATATCCGGCTTGCCGTTGGGGGTAGGACCTTTGGACCTTTGCATCTTGGGCCTTGGGCCTTGGAAAAGTCGCCAACAGCTGGCATTGGCAATATACCCGTCCCGGATTGCTCAGGTGAGTAAAATCGCGCTCGAGCCGCATACTGCGATGATAAGACAGCAAGCCGAGCCGCCTGGGGGGTGATCTGGACTGGACCCTGAGGCTCCCAATTGGCCAAGTCGCACAGAACACAGTATCTGCCAGAATAGAATGCCAATTAACCACCTTCTCACGTCTGTTCCCGGCACAGCAAATCGAGACAGAGGCAGCACAGGTCCTGCAGTAGACCGCAGCAGACCGGCAGCATGTAGGGCTGCCGGTGCGTTGCATCCATCCCTACAGGGGTCGACGGCCAGGGTTGCATGGGTGTGTTCGAGTCTGTACATTGCGAGAGTCCATGCCATGTACATACACACGCATGTATACACGCATGTACACGCGCATGTACCCAAGTACGCCGGGTGTGCGCGCAGTGCTTCCTCGTACAGTACGATGCAAGAATCGTAAGACCCAGCAGATGCGACTCTGCAGCTTGCCCTTCATTCGTGCATGGCCCTGTGTGCTATGCTACCTGAAGGTCGCTTTAAGCTTAACCTGGGTCCGTTATGACCTGGAGCGGCCATCGTGGTAAGACTCTCACGAACCCGAACCTCGTCTTACATGTACTCAGGCGCCGGTATACCGTCTCCAAGGGCTACAGGTACCCCTTTACACCCGTCAAGATGCTGCTTCACGCGTGCCCAAGAAGAAATTCAGAAAAAAGACAGCAATTGCGAAATCCCGGAGTTCGACTTTGGAAATTTCTAAGCAGCTTTACGACTTCGGACGACGCATCTTAGGCATTCTCACAATGCGCGACTCGGAGCTTCGTTCGCGGACACAGCTTCGAGATAGCTACCTACCTGAGGTATACCGATGTCGTGAAGTGGAGCAACGTTCCTTCTGTCTTTTCAGACGTGTAATTTTTCTGATTCCGAATATCGTGATGAAATCTAGCTTCTCCTCGTGGTATTGTGGCCTGAGGTGACCCTCCGGCGCGCACTATTCGTCACTTTGCATTACATGCGCATACAGGCCGTCGTCCCGTCGAATCGGTTGTTGAAGAGGATGGGAGAGTGTATGAGGTAAGGCATGCTCGAATTATACAGCAAGATATGAAATCTATTCGATGATGCATAAGGTTAGTAAGAGCTCAACACATAGTCGTTGACTTATCCTCCATCTCTCGAAGACGCTCAACCTCATAGGAAATCTACCCTGATAATCGGAGTAACGTCTTCTTGCCGCTTACCGTCACCAATATACTGGTCTCAATTATAACTGTAGAACGAGATGCCCATTTCCAAGTGCTGGTTGAGAATGGATAGTCGAAATTGAGTGCCGGCATTTCTGAAGCCGTATTCGTAATCATCATGTCTACCATAATCACTCAGGCGCCTGACCGAACTCTCCGCTGTCACAGCTCGGAGACGCCCAGCCCGGGGGAGGGCGAAGTCCTTGTCAAAGTTCTCGCCTCGCCGGTTAACCAGCTCGACCTGCTCGTCCTCGCAGGAAAGTACCCCGTTCAACCGAAGCACAAGTACAGCGACGAATCCATTGTAGGATACGATGGCGTCGGCGAGGTCGTGTCCTGCGGCCCTGGTGTCACGACACTGGCGCCCGGTGACAGCGTCATACCGAGCCAGTTCGGCGTAGGCACCTGGCGGTCTCAGGCAGCGGTCAAAGCTACCATGCTGCAGAAGATATCGACACCGAAGGCGGCCGAGTTCGCCTGCCTCTTGAGGATGGCCGTTGGCCCGGGATACTTTCTCGTCGAGGAGATCCGGAACCTTAAGCCCGGAGAGTACATCATTCAGAATGCCGGCACGTCTGCGGTCGCGCAGTACGTCACCCAGTTTGCTAACCGTCGAGGCGTCGGCGCTATCCACGTCATCCGCGATCGCCCCGACGCCGATGTCGAAGCTGTGAAGCAATCCCTACTCTCCTTAGGTGCTGCCGAGGTCTTCACAGAGAGTGAGATGGCCGACAAGGTTGCAACGCTGAAGCAGTCTAAGCGCATCACTCTGGCTCTAGATTCTGTCTATGGCGCATCGGGCTCCACGATTCTGGCAACGTTAGCCGATGAAGGCACTTTCGTGCACATGGGATTCCTCGGCGGCGTCAATGGAAAGCTACAGCTAGGCCCTCAAGATCTCTTCGGCAGGCGACTCACTCTGCGTGGCTTCAGGGGCTCGGCTCATATGGCAGCGCGTACCCCTGAGGAGCAAGGCAAACTCTTGGACTTCTGGGTAGATCTCTTTAACAAGGACCAACTGAAGCTCCCGGCTCTAGGACTGAGCTTTGTAGACTGGACCACAAGTGACGGAGGCGAGGCAGTCTTCGGTGCGGTCAAGAGGGCACAGGAGGCGAAGCTCGGGCAGCGAAAGCAAGTTCTCCTCTTCAAGTGAAAGATGCAGGGGGTAGGCTACGCGAGACGAAAGGCCATGCAGTGTACAAGCTGAATCCCCAATGGTATACTGGGCTGCGATATGCAATACTTGCTGCGATGCAGATTTGAGCATTACCTATACGAAGTAAATAGATACATTCCTTGGGTACTTGGTACATAGGCTCATATAGAAATACTTTGGACGAATACTCTTGTGTTACCCTTGTGAAGAATGTGTACATAGTAGCTTAGATGTAAGAAAAGGTTGAAGGATTTTGAGCATGCATGTTTCGCTCAACTAGGCAGGCTATGTACGTGCTTATTGACCTATGTGACAGGCACAATGGATTGATGATTGATTCTCTTGGTAAGAGTTGTTCCGATTCATTGTTGTAGTGCTATACTTCGTGTTCTACCCCTGAGTACTGTGGAATGTACCTACGCGACCTTTGGTTACTTCCTTCGATCGCTTCACCTTGCCCTTTTCCAAATCTTTTCTTTAGGTATGTCAGCCGTTCTAGGTTAGGTACGTCTGATCCCCTGTCGCAACCCTTACTCGCATCTTCTCCTCACCATTCGCCGTGTGTGGTGTGCGTGTCAGATCGGGCCTCGAGGTGCGGCCGCTTCCCATAAAGTGGAAATAGAAACCCGGGGGACTGGCCTTGTTTGATCCGAATTGGCGGAAAAAGCAAGAGCTGCAGGCTTCTCGGCTTCTCGTGACCTAACCGAGTATCGTGATCGTGGCCGGGGCCGTGCCACAGATCTTAATTGGGTGCTTACAGCGGCTTGGCGCTGCTTGCCTGAGGTCGCACTGCAGTTCTGCATCTGAGGTGCGCATGTAACTGTGCATGCAACCCGGGGATGCTACCGGTGCTTTAGCTACCGGGTGCTTTATTAAATGCCATCACGGTATATCAAATAGTGACCCGTGTGTGTGACGCCTGCTAGCCCTACATAGGCCGTGGCACACATTCTTCAACGGATATTCCCGTGGACCGCCTGGGCGTACATCACTAGTGCCCGCTTCCCTGGTCCGAGGCCGACGGATATTGCATTGTTACAATTCGATCTAAGTTTTTTCTTTTCTCTATGTACTTTATTCTCTATGTTCATAAATGATGGAGGGTGGTAACGCTCCTATCTACCGATAGCCGCCAGCAGCTTCATAGCAGCCAGGCGTCGAACCAGTTGACCGCTTGCACGAACGCCTGCTCCTTAGCCAGCTTCTCGGCCTTCTTGCTCGTCTCTAACCGGACACTGAAGCCGTGCGCAGTCTGGCTGTACAGGGTAATCTGGTAAGGGAAGCCGCCCTTGGCTAGGATGACCTCGGACTTGTGGCGCAGCTCGGGGGTGAAGATGCTGTCGGTCTCGGCAGCAGCGATAGAGAGGGGGGCCTTGAAGCCAGACAGCTCCTCGTCGGAGACGAAGGACGGGTGGGCGAAGTAGCCAACCTGGATATCGGGGAAATGCCGTGCGACGTACTAAATCGATCGAAAACACGTTAGCGAATGCACGCGCGCATCTGACAGAAGGGCATAGATCTAACCTTTGCCCCGAAGCAGTATCCAACGGAACCCAGCTTTGTGACACCCTTCTCGGTCTTGAGCCACTTGATAGCGGCAGATACAATAGGGTCAACACCATCAGGCGTGTGCGGGTTGTCACCCGTGCTGCCCTTGGTAAGCCACGACATGATGTCGAAGTCTGCCGGGCGGTTTATCGGCAGTGCGTCCCCGTTGAACAGGTCGACGATGACACACATGTAGCCATTGGCGGCATATTGGTCTGCCATCAGTTTGGCGTTTTGCCAGATGCCGATGACGTCCGGGAGATATAGGAGCGCAGCGCCCTGATGGGCCTTCTCGGCCTTGGGCTCAGCCAGGTAGGCATCCCATTTACCGATCTTGATGTCTCGACCAGTCGGCTCACCACTACCGAAAATGCGTCAGTATGCAATGCTGGCAGTTTATATAACGAATCCATCTCCGCCGGTCTTCTCTCCGACTTGGCGGCTGCAGTTTAAAAAGGGGAAGGGGGGCACGCGAAATAAAATTGCTATAACACCGAGTCCCCTCGATGATATTCCAATTCGTGATATTACAAGAATTTTTTTTTCTTATTTTTTGGTGTTTTTTTTTTTTTTTTCAAATCAATGAAGACAAAAATTGATGCTTACTCGTGCTTTACACCGACGGTGCAGCAGGTTCCAGGGGGGTTTGAGGCCATCTCGATTGTGGCTGGAAAGTCGTGACTTGGATTAGGGGGGCTTTTTCTTTTTCTCAACGTAGGCGGCTTTGGCGACCCTGTGCTGGACGGCGGTACAGGGGCAAGTGAGTATGCTTATAACGCGACTTTATCGAAGATTCGTGCTCGTAAACGGAAGGGCGGCGGATGGTTTGGGGGCGGTTTGTTACTCGGTTATTAGGTACTGAGTCAGGCTTGTACTGAGTCAGGATTTTGTACGACTACATGGAGTAGGAATCTGAGTGATAAAAGAATTATGCAGGATTTATAGATAAACCCTAAAATGACTTAGGGATGTGGTGGAAACCCTAAGGACGGCTAGTGAGTGTCTCATCTTAGGTTTCCTGCCCTATTAGGCCTACTATTATGGCGTATCCGCCCCGTTTGGCCGTTCGTCCGCCGTCGCCGCACTCGCGACACTCCGGCTCGTCTCGTTTCTTCAGCGGCGCATCGTGTGGGGTCGCGCTGGGTCGTGCTGGGTCGTGCTGGGTCATCTGGGTCATCTGTCATCTGGCAGGTCTGGGAAACATCTGGGAACGTCTGGGCGCGTCTGCGTCGCAGTTCCGGCCTTCCCCGGTCCGGGGTGCGCTGCCTGCTGTGCCTAATGTGACCGGGAAATACAACGTGCGTCCAGCAGTCTGGTAAAGGGAACGGTACCTCGGAAACGCGTCTGTGTATTCTGGAACATGTAGTCAGTGCGGAGTACTGTACTCTGTAAGCGAACGAGGCCCGATGGAGGAATCCCAAGATTGCCCAAAGGAGCAATGCCAGAATAGGCTTGACCAGCATCCGTCGAGTCGGGTCCCGGTGCGAGCCGGTAGCATCCTGACCTGCTAGGCTAGGTACCGACCGAGCATTTAGGACGGCGATTGGGCCGTGATATTAAAACCCCAAGGTCGAGGACGCATCCTTCCCAGATTAAGGGCACGCGCTGGCACGGCCATGGCACGGCTAAGGCGCAGGCGGTGGCACGACGATGCCGCAGCGATGCCACCCACCTACGTCGACACGTCCGTCGCTAACAGGGCCGCGACCGAGCTAGCGACCCCTCCATGTCAGAGCCTGTCCGGGGAAAGGTCGTACGCATCTGCTGGCGAGCGACGGCTGTCTTCCGCGCCAGCCTTAGCAGACCGCTCGACGAACTACCTGCCGCTGAGCGCTGACGCGTAACACCGCTCTGCTGTACGTTTTTGCATGTGCACGCGCATGAAAAGGCACGTGGGCTGGTGAGACGCCTTGCCGCACGAGAGTCTTACCGGCAACGGGCTGACATGTTCGAGTCTCGCCGACAGCCGACAGGGGTGCTCGATATGCCGGGCTGAGCCGGGCTGGACTCGCTGGCAGGCTGGCTGGCTGGCTGGCTGGCTGGCTGGCTGGCTGGCTGGCTGGCAGGACGATAAGGGTGCAGGGTGTTTGATTGCACCGTTGCCGTAACAAGAATAGATCTTCGATCTCGAGCGCCCGACCGGTTCGGGTTTCTGTCGACCGTGCAATCGCCCGCTGGCCCGGCGTCCAACGGCTCACCCGTCAATGTCTCTCCTGTTTGAACTTTGTCCGTTCTAGCCCAGCGTGATACGTCTCCTGCCCCGAGCTCAGACGACTAAGGGCTGCATCGTATGCGAATCAATTGGACGCGAAACAATGGTCGTTTGGTTGATATGCAGCGTGAGCTGTTCGTTTCGCTAATCTCCGATTTTGTTTGGCAATCCGGCGGGCCCGATTGACGCCATAGCCATCAAGTCACGTGAACCTCAGTCACTGCATTATCGCTCTCGTAATACGCAAGATGTAGATGCAGAGGATGTGTCTCTTGCAGCCCCGGAGCACGAAAGCATCCAGGACGGTAGCGTATGGAAGCTAGGAGGCTGATCGATGATCCAGTCAAGCATCGGAGCCTATCGTCTGCCGTCCGTCGAAGGCCGCAGCTCCTTGTACCTGAGCCATCTCCACCGGATGTGCTGTCGTTGGGGGGAATTTTCTTACCTGGGAGGTATATGTAGGTACCTACCATTCTAGTAAGTACCTAGGTACGTTCCATCGTGTAGACGACTATTCGAACGACTTGGGGGAGGATTTTGAAAATCCTTCATACCGTGAAGGAGTCAATTCAGCTACTATCCCCTACTGCTGCGGAGGGACGACAATGAGCGGGAAAGGTTCTTCATATATCCCAAAAGAATCTCCCCCGTCAACACCACGAGGCCCTCTTTCAAGGAAGAGGGCAAAATACCTGCTAGTCAAACCACTTACCCAGGGAGGTCCCTGAGTATTAAACACGTGCAAACTCGAGTCCGCGTAAAGAGGCTGTCGAACGAAGCTCGACCTCCGAGTAAACTCAAGGGTTAGGGGTTGAGTAGATATTGCCTGCCCTTCTTCTCAGACACTCCTCCATACCTAGGTATCTCCCTGCCTACCTAGGTACACAGTCACCAATTACGGTGCTTACCAGCACTCTGGGAGATCCAAGCAAGCGTACTGAGGGTACCCAGGTAGGTACCTAGGCAGTCTGTGACTTGGTTCATGACGTCTCTGATGCACCAAATCGGTACAACTGCTACGACGAAAAGGTATTCTGAACGCTACCCTACTACCAAATGGATGATAGGGGCTCAGCTCACATGATTAGTCCAGGGGAATGTCTGGTTCCAGATCCGACGCTCCCGCACCAATCGCTGGCCGAATAACCCAGAGTTCTACTTGAAGGCATCCCTCGTTATGTACCTAGGTAGGCTTACATTTTGTCGCTTCCCCCTCAACACTCGGAGACCCCGTGTGTCCTCCCCTTGCCAGCTAATTCTTGCCGTCTTCATTCTCCAATTTTTGGGTTCTGCTCGGGGTTGTCGCGTGGGGTAGACAGAATCGTCGACGATAAGCATACTCCAAGAATCATTGAGGTTGATTACCATGGCAGCTGAATGAGGCTCGGGGCTTTTCATGGGCCATATCTTTCTTTACGGCCTTGGAGTAGACCTTACTCGGCACTACGTAGGTAGATGACTTTTGCCGTCCATCCAAGTAACGCCGCTGAGGTACCTGTCTTATATGCTCGCCTCGTGTAACCAAGTCTTATCTAGCAATATGCGCACAGTTCCCAGGTTATACTATGGCCTCCGTGTAAAGTCTACATGAAAGTAATATAGGCCCCTTTTCTCAGATATACCCACAGAGATTGAATTCATCCTACTGCGATTTGAGTGGCAACTGGAATTCTGCATCGTCAGGACTGCAAAGTATTGCCACGTCTTCTTCGCCATTGTCTGGTGGCTAGGTCATGTGAGCGCTGTTGATTTCTAAATCAAACTTTCGTTGCCTCTCTATAGTCCTCTACTACTGGTATCAAACGGCAAGTTTCTTCAATGGTGACGGCCTTGTTATTCAGCATGAACAATGATGTATGAGCTTCTGGTATCAAGCATATGTCACGTAGATCATATTTAAACCCTCACAGATGATTTCCAGATCAAATACTCGCTATAAAAGCTTTCACCTAAAGGTGTCCGAAAGTAAGTCATATTAGAAAGTTGAAAATACCTAAGTAACACAAAGACCCATGGGAAATGCCAAATCGTATCCCCTATTGCTACCATAATGATTAGAAACCTAACTATTGGCATTGAGATGTACTCACTCACCGGCTCTGGTATTGTCTTGCCTTACCTCTTTCGTACTGTCGGCCTTACAAGTTCCCCTTGCGGTAGTTGTCGGTATTCCGATACAGAACTTGACTATTCTAAAGGACTATTTCACCAGAAGGGATGGTATTATCACTCGTATGCCTAACAAGCAATATCTCAACATCCTTTAACCTACTACATCATATGATATTGGAGCCCTAGAAAGACGTGATTAAACGATTGATACGATCCACTTGATAACTTGATATTGGAAGATATTCACTCCCTTCGGCGGATGTGATAGAAATGTCAAGACGGCTAATCCAGTTGGCTCAAAGCTAGGTATACTACGCTACTGTCAATTTCTTTAGATTCCTTCTAGAAGATGTAGCTATTTTGGACGGGTATGGGGATGTGTACTAAAGTTAGCTTGTCCATTAGTGAACGAAGAAAGCTGTCTACTTTCACTCGCTAGGCGGGTTCCTACCTAGTGGGATTTGGGCCGACTATGTCGGTACCGAAGCTACTTGTACATAAATATTAGAACACGATGAGCGCTATTTTTATGTTCAGCACCGTCTCAAAGCTATGATCGGAGAATTTAAGTTAGGGCGTGGACCCTTACATAGAACGGTCACAGTCCTGTTACACGCCAAATTTGAAAGATAGCGGGATCTAGGCCTTTTGTGAGGAACCGCGTTAACTTGAGTAAGTAGCTGTTAGGTTCATAGATCCTTGCTAATAGCAGATTCATTTCCTCATCGTTTAGTTGGCCTTATGAGACGTCAAGCGGACATGACTTAGCCCAGATAATGGGGTTTCGCAGCACTTTAATTGAACTAGACGCCTTATTCTATACGAGAAAACATGATCTTCATGAATCCTGTCCCTTATTCGATAGGCTGCGCGCAGCTAGTTGACGTCAACTCCTCACATATGTTAATGATGGTATTCTATATTCTCATTTTGGTGGAATGCCTCGGCAGCAGGTCATGTATACGATCGAGCTAGCTCTGTGATTTACGTGCCTAACCCCCATAGGTCTCCTTTAGATTCGGTCTGTCAATTCTAGACTTAAATGATCGACGCTGTTCATTCTCGAGCCTGGCTGACTACGAATATCACAAGGGTCACGCATGGAGTTTTCTTTTCCTTTCTTCTCATCTTATGGTGCTAGATTCTGCGGTTCACGAATCAGAGGTTGGAGCATGTGATAAGTTCGACTAGTATTCGACGCGTCTCGATCAAGGGGCCGACTCTTCTGCTGTTTACCCCTTTCCCCTACATAAGGCAGCTGGTCAAGAGGAACGAGGGGTAGAGAATGGCTGGCGCATTTACTCGTTGTCTATTTCAAGCTCTTTGCTGAAGGGATCTCAGGTCTCACGCTGGCATACCCCCCTAGCCCCTGAGCCTGTCCCTGAGACCTGAGTAATGGGATCAGCAGCAATCCTGAGGTCTCGGCCTCACGGTTGATAGATATGGCTAGTACTTTGTCAGATGAATCGGTTCAAGTAGAGACATAGAGATCTACTCTGCAGCAGTATGATAGCTTTGTATGAGCATGCAGCTAGGAAGCGGGAGATTGCCTAGGCAGACAGCAATTGCAGCAGTCATTAATCAAGGCGTAAAGCCGTCTAGTGCTACCCTCCTATATTTCCCTGCATGGTAATGTGACACTCTCCTGCCTCGATGAATAACACCTAGTCCACGATCGAGCTGCGTCGAGTGCGAGTCCCTATCTAGGGGTTGCTTTACAGGGTGTCTACGAGCTTTAGCTCTCCCTGAGTCAGTTTCTCGCCCGTCTTCTGCGCCTCTCCACTGATGACGGATAGCGGAAGCTAATGCATTCTAATCAAGTGCTCTGGTAGTATGAAATTGTCCATCCCCGTGAGCCTTTTGAAGTTGAAAGAGGCTGTCCAAGACCGGGGAAGAAAATCCAGTCGGACCCCTGTGAGGATCCGCGATGCCAATGCTACCTATCTAGCTACTACAGGCAAGGTATTGCAACTCCCTACTGCTGCAGGACTTTGCCAAGCCTGTCGAAAACTGCCGGACTGCCAAGGGTGAATCGATCTTCTTGGACCACCTCTCGGGCTGTGAGCTCAACCTCCAACTAAGAACCATTGAAGTTTACCACAGCGGTGGGATTAGCTAAATCGTCCGGCTTTTGCTAAGCTTTGGCAGATCTCTTCATCGACTCGACCTCTTCAGGGGTTGAAAGATGGTCGGTCGGTATCAACGTTCGCCCTATTCGGAAACGGAAGATTCGGGCACCGCGGAGCCACAGTCTCAACGCCTATGCAACGGAGCCGGCGGAGTGACTGGATCGGTGCGGGACACTGTGACTACTGGTATTACTCTCGAAGATGCCGTATCTTTTCTATCTCAATGTCGGACTCGCTGAAGATTACAGCTCCGCGGCATAGCACATATTACGGTCGGAATGACACTCCGGTCGCGCGGCGCAGGCTGTTATATATATTGCGCGATGCGAGACCAAGTGAGGCATTGATGCAACTAGGGATATCACTTCCCTTGCCGTCTTGTCAGGCATCATGTAAGGCAAATCGCATGTTTGAGGTAGCCTGAATGGATATGGTAGGCGATGAGCATCTTTTTCAACCGTGAAGCTTATAAGGAGGTAGAGAGGTAGAGAGGGACCCTGTCCTTCAACTCGGTCTTTCTCTGGATTTGTGGCTAACTTGGCTAGAATAGGAACCTCCCATGTTATAGCTGCTGTGTTATTGCAGGCAAAACCCCCTGCCCAGAGATTTCCCATCTTACTAGGGGCACGCAGCTGAAGACTTTGTAGGTAGGTACCTAAGTGCTGATTCGATTCCAGGAAATCGAAAAACCTTCACGAGTACGCGTGCGTTGCAGGGCTGTCAAAGGCCTCTTTGAGCGGTATTCCAAAGATCACTCGCTTGAAAACGGGTCCCAGTAGCAGAGAGTAGACCATATTCCGAGCAAATGCGGCTCCTGTGAGCTAGACTTTGAGCCTAGAAAAGCTGAGACCGGCGAGTTCAGGGCCAGACGCGTACCTAAGACGCGCTCTCGGCAAAAAAGGGTGGCTGAAAGGTACGCGACAGCCATGACCCGATTAAACGCAGTGGTAAAGGCCGATACGCGACTTGTGCCGACAGGAAGAAGTGGTTGAAGCCAACAACTTGGAGAATAGCATCTTAAGTATTCTCTGCCGTATCAGTATGCTGACCTACTCACAGACTGACGATGCCGAACCCACGAGTGCCCTCCAGACGCGCCGCTTTAGAAGATTGACGAACATGAAACCTTTCTAAATCCCTCAATTGAAACAGTGGCCAAGCCTGTATGACGGTTACGTTTCAACCTAGGTACGGGACCGATCGTGAGCGAATTTCGAGATCAAACGACCGAAACCGGCGCGATACAATGTTCATGAGGCCCTCGAAATGCTATATTGAACACGCAACGCTGTTCTCTCCTACGAGAGGCGCGACCTACTACATTGGGCAGTCCTAAGCGATATCCTCGGCGCCACGAATGCCAAGATCTATACAGCTGATTCGTCAAACTTCGATATCGCCTCACCCGAGGTTAATCGGACGCACGACGATGTAATAGCAAGTGAGCCGAGTCCCACAGGTCAAGTTACACGCTGTACGACAGTTACACTCGAAGCGTCCAAGAAGATTCCTTTGCCTCGCCGGCCGAGATATCCCCATGTCTCTAGCCTTGTCTTGTCTGCTTGTTCAGCCTATCAAGGAGGAAGATCGGGATGGAGGCCTTGATCAAGAATCGCGAACCATCGCTTGCCATTCGGGGATCGGGATGCCCAGCTTTAGAGATCGATAGCGATCCGGGCCTGGTATTGGCTGCGTGGAATGCAGAAGAATGTGCGGCTCACGTTTCTGCAGCACATCGTTTGTCATATCCAGATCTAAGTAACCCATGCCGGGATAGAATTCTGCCGCCGCAGCGCCAGAACCGACAGACCACGCCACGGGCTATTAGATCTTGCATTCTGGGACCGTGTCATAGAACCCTGCTTCTCCACACGTGTCGATGCAAGTAAACAGACTATCTGGACTCCCGTCTCGCCCACCAACTCGGGTCCGAATCTGCCCTGATATGGTATCGATCAGATCGATCTCCAGCGCCTCCCGCCCCCCGAAGCTGAGAATGCTCCAATAAGGTCTGTCAGGTCCGTTCGACACTCGCAGCTATCGTGGTCCATCGACTGGAATCCCCACCTAACAAGGTCAGGGCCTACGATCGATGATGTGGTAAGAAGGCTATCGCTCTCTTCGATCTCGTCAGCAGAGCCGCAGCCCCTTCGCCCCCATGCAGAGAGGATGCGGCTCCCACTATTGCCTGGTAGCAAAGAGCAGCAAAGGCCACATCTGCTCCCCTGAGTTATACCTTGTGCATTTGCTTATTCTTCTGCCCTTGCATATTCCTCTCCCACCGCGCATTTTCCTGCCTTGCTTACCTGGGTAGGTACTCTCATGAATCTCCTTTGGAAACTGGCCTGGGTTTGAGTTTGGGAGCTTCATTCTGGCGAGCTCTCGGTGAACGTGGAGGAGGCGGAGGACTTACCCAATCGCAAAGTGATATGATCCGGACAGAACTGCTGGTCTACGGCTTGGCATTTTCTATTATTATTTCTCTTCGTGACTTGCTTGTATTCCGGTTTGCTTGGGGTTACACGTCTGGCCAGGGTCGACTACCTACTCCAACATGCCCTGGGCCGGTCTCGATGTAAGATGGAAGGCAGCCAATCACGACCATCTCCGTCGCTTATCCGAACCACATCCGGCTGCACTGCCAATCATAAAGCAGACATAAATTTATGAAATGCCCGGAGTTTAGCTGTGGCTGGTGCAGCTTCGTAGTAAGCGCTCGTCGAGGACTCGCGGAGTTACAGGAACGACAGACGGACTCGTAATATAATGACATAGTGCATCGAACCCCCGTCGCCACGTTACCCTATGAGAAGACGAGCTTGGGCCGACAGCTGCTGCGTTGGCGATCACACGCCCAGGCCCAGCTCGAGGTCCGAAATCACTTATCCAATTGCCAGTGCCCCCTCCTGTACAGCTCCATAGCTGAGCTTCCGTGCAGCTCAAGCTCGGGTCCGACTTGCGAGGCCGGTTATGAGTTTGCGAGACATCCCCCAGGGGGCGCCGAAAGGACAGCCTGCCTGTGATTAGCTGGAGCATAGTAAATCCAAGCAATTTTAATCATGTCCATGGAGGCTAACCAACCAATGTAACCTCGCCCGTGAGAATACGCTTCCACGGTATGGCTCTCGCATGAGTGCTTCGAGCCAACACCGCGTTCGCTCTGGCCAACGCGGCCTATCAAGGCTCGAGCATCTCATCGATTATACATGAGCCACATGTTTCGGGCATGTCGGCCTTGTCGGGGAGTTGTTACGGACAGGACACTCATGGTCAATGACCGCGACTCCCAGCTCGTGTCGCCGCCGTATTACCACTACGACGGGGTACGTCGCGAAAACACATCTACCGGCGCAAAGTGTTTGCATCTATCTATTCGGGTCTCGAACTGGGGCGAAATCGATGCCGTGAAGATGGTTATATATTGAGCGATGCTCTCGACCTTTGAATGTGAAAAAAAAGAATCATCATCACAACAGCATCTCAAGCATCTCTAGCATCTTCAGCATTTCCAGCATTTCAAGCATTTCCAACATTACCAACACTTCCAACATCACCAACATCACCAACACTTCCAACAACTTATAACTTGTTGCTACTTCCTGCTTCTTCCTTTTCTTCTTTTTAGATTTCCTATCGTCTTATAGACTTATAGACTTATAGACTCATAGAGTTAGACTCGTTTCGATACCCCTTACGAAAACTTCTTTCAAACACATTTACATACCTACATATTCACAATGGCCCACCTTACCGAGTCCCACGTCCAGGAGCTCTACAAGACCTTCGGCGAGCTGAAGGTCCTTGACGACATCATCCGCCACCGTGCCGCCGACAGCCCTCCGGCTCCGATCTTCGGATACCCGAGAAACGAGAACCTCGACGACTACGAGAAGTTCACCGGCAAACAGATCAACCAGTTCGTTGACAGCGCCGTCAAGAACTACATCAGGCTCGGACTTAAGCCGGTAAGCGAAAGACCGCAGACAAGTCTTATGAGCTACAGACTAACTTTGCTTGGCAGAACACGAAACAGGTTGTCGGCCTTTTCGCCCAGTCCAATGTCGACTACCTCGTCACGCTCTTTGCCCTCAGCCGCATGGGCTTCACGGTGCTGTGTCTCTCGCTCCGACTGGCGCCCGTGGCCATCGTCAACCTGCTGAAGCAGACCAACTGCAGCGTCATCGTCCACGGCCAGACGCCGGCGATCGAGGCCACGATTGCGGCCGTCGACGAGCAGAACCCGCTCAAGACGGTGCCCATCCCGACCCGGGCCCTGTACGAGCTCCCGTCCAATGAGGAGCCGTTCGTCCGCCAGTACGACGCCGACCAGGAGACGTACGAGACGGCCATCATCCTGCACAGCTCCGGCTCGACCGGTCTGCCCAAGCCCATCAGCATCAGCCACAAGAGCTTGATGACCCACCCGGTCCAGGGTGCCGGCATGAACAACTTCGCCGTGCTCCCGCTCTACCACGTGTACGGTCTGTCGACGACGCTGCAGGCCATGTACATGCGCAAGACGGCCAACCTGTTCAGCTCGACCGTGCCCATGACTACCGAGAACCTTGTGACCGCTACCGGAGCCGTCAGCCCCGAGGTCATCCACGTCGTCCCCTACTCGCTGGGCCTGCTTGCCGAGCAGCCGCGCGGTCTAGAGATCCTGCAGTCCGCCAAGATTGTCACCGCGGCTGGTTCTCGCACGCCCGACGAGCTTGGTGACCGCCTGGTCAGGGAGAAGGTCAACTTCGGTGTCGTGTTTGGAACGTGAGTGGCCCACTTCCCTCTCTTACCTTACCTTGCATTGCATTGCATATCTAGTATATAAGGTCGATCTGCAGACGATAACTGACAACCGATTATAGTACTGAAGCCGGATTGCTCGGCGACACCATGCGCCGGGGTGCAGGAGATGACTCGTGGGACTACGTCCGCATCTACGCCAACGTCCGCCAGTACATCCAGATGGACCCGATTGGCGACAACCAGTTCGAGGCAGTCTATCTCCGCGGCCACCCCGGTCTCTTCGACAGCGGCTCCGACTCGTGGCGCTCCAGGGACGTCTTCGTGCCCCACCCCACCCTTCCCGACGTGTGGAAGTATGTCACCCGTCTCGACGACCGTGTCACTTTGAGCAACGGTGAGAAGGTCCTCCCGCTGCCCATCGAGGGATGCATCCGCCAGCACGAGCTAGTCCGCGAGGCCGTCGTCGTTGGCATTGACAAGCCCCTTCCTGGTGTGCTGGTCTTCAGGACCGAGTCCTCCGACGAGCTGTCTGACGAGGCTTACCTCGAGGCCATCTGGCCCACAGTCATCGAGGCCAACTCGCGCGCCGAAGGGTTCTCTCAGATCACCAAGGAGATGGTCACCATCTTGGGCTCCGATGTCCCGTACCCCAGAACTGACAAGGGCATCGTCATCCGTGCTCAGGTCTACAAGCACTTTGCCGACGCAATTGAAGAGATGTACTCCAGACTCGACGACGCCACCGAAGGTACCCTCCGCTACGGCATCGAGGGGCTCGAGGACTTCCTCAAGGGTCTCTACGAGGACATCATGGGCACCCAGCTGGAGACGGTCGACACCGACTTCTTCACCGCCGGTATCGACAGTCTGAACGCCATCCAGATGCGACGAAGGATCCAGAAGACCCTGTACCTCGGCGGCAACAAGCTCAGCAACAACGTCGTCTACGAGCGTGGAACCGTCAGATCGCTTGCCAAGCACCTGTTCGCTCTCGCCCAGGGTGGTGAGGAGGAAGACGAAGACCGCGAGCCGCTCATGCACGAGCTCATCGACAAGTACTCCAAGTTCGGAGACACGGTCGTAAGTAACCTATTGACATCTCTTAGACACATTCACAGGCACTAACACATCATCAGGTCATCACTGGTGCCACCGGCTCTCTCGGCGCGCACACGCTGGCCCAGATGGTCGCCAGCCCGGACATCCGAAAGGTGTACTGCCTCGTCCGTGGCTCGGACCCGATGGGCCGAGTCAGCGCGGCGCTCAAGGAGCGAGGCCTGAAGCTGGAGCACCCCAGCAAGGTGGTGGCGCTGTCGGCGGACTTCAGCCGCTCCGACTTCGGCCTCAGCAAGGACCTGTACGAGCAGTTCCGGGTCGAGGTCACCATCATCGTGCACCTGGCCTGGCCCGTCAACTTCAACATCCACCTGCCCTCGTTCGAGCTGCACCTGGCGGGCCTGAACAACCTGCTCACCCTCTCCCTCTCCGTCTACCACTCGGAGCCCGCGCGTCTGTACTTCGCTTCGTCGGTCTCGGCTGCCGAGAACACGCCGGCGCCGGCGCTGATCCCAGAGGCGCCCATCGAGGACTTCAGCCAGGCGACGCCCATGGGCTACGCGCAGTCGAAGCTGGTCGGCGAGTACATGGTGCTCAACGCGGCGCGCATCGGTGCCCGGGCTTACGTGCTGCGGACGGGCCAGGTTGTGGGCGACAAGGACAACGGACACTGGAACGAGGCCGAGTTCATCCCTTCGCTGATCCGATCGGCGCTGTCTCTCAAGGCGCTGCCGGCGCTCGACGAGGAGTGCCAGTGGCTGCCGGTCGACACGCTGGCGACGTCGCTGATGGAGCTGGACGCGACGCTGCGGGCCTCGCCGCGCCCGTGCGCCGTCGACCCGATGAACCCTCCCGTCTTCTACAACATGGTCAACCCGGCGCTCTTCAAGTGGGCGGACCTGCTGACCTCTCTCAAGGCGGCCGGCCTCGACTTCGAGCCGGTGCCGTTCGGCGACTGGCTGCAGATGCTGCGCGAGGACGACGCGCGCGGCAACGAGAAGCAGAACCCGGCGGTCAAGCTGGTGGGCTACTTCGAGGAGCGCTACGGCGCCAACCTCGAGGGCAGCAAGGCCAACAACACGGGCGGCATCGTCTTCGACACCAAGATCCTGCAGCGCGACAGCCCCGTCATGCGCAAGCCCCCGCAGATCATCACCGACGGCTACGTCAAGAAGTTCCTCGACCGCTGGCAGCTTCGATGGGCCGCCGAGACGGCTTAAGCGAGACCGACTCTCTCTTGTAATGGGGAAGAAGGAGAGAAAAGATGTACAGAACGGCAAAAGCTGGAAAACACGGTACAGCTTAGGGTATATAGACAGACGGTTACACTAAAAGGGAAAAATAGAAGGATAGAACGGGGAGAAACCTGGCCGGAGATGTTCTACTACGAGATGCTTGGATGCTGACCTGGCCACCTTCCCCGGAGCTATCGGACCTGGAGATGTTACTCCACGGCTGTCTTACTAGATTACATTAGATTCCCTTTGTCTGTTTTAGATATCTGCTTCTGCATATAGACTGTTCTATTAGATAGATTTAATCATGAATATCTCTCTATACTTTCGCTTTTCTCTCAGTGATATGGCTGTAAGTCAAATAGCCTCAAGAATTCACACCACGTAAAACCGGATGAAAATCAATTAAACTATACTGGTAAAAGACATGCGTTTCAGCGCTCTACAGTGAGCAGTCCAGCGCATTCTCCGGCGGTGACCCCGCGCTAAAACCCCGCCAAATTTGGGCATACAGCGTAATCACTCACTGTAGGGGTTGTTCAAAGAGCCCCAAAGAATTCTCCTGTAGCAAGGAAATTCTGCTACAACATCAATCAAGCCTCCGTCATCAAATACTCTCTACTGCGTTGATACGAGGATAGCAGCTCGTTTACTTCCGTCGTTGCAAGATACGCTCGAACTCTTTGACCGCCTCCGACTCATGCTTCTCAAGGTCAAGCCCATGAATATGTTCCCATCTCGGCATCAACGTCTCTTTCAACTTGTCCGGATCGAGGCCAGCCTCGGGATGTTGGCCGCAAAGAATGTCTCCGGTTCCCCTACTTGAATCGATGACTCTCTGGCACCGAGGTCTCCGCACATTGCTGAAGGCTTCCATAGCCGTGCTGATCTCCCCCGGAGATTTCACAGCGCCCAGCAGCGCGCCAAGGACCATGGCGTCTTCTATCGCAAGAGCTGCTCCGGACCCCTGCCAGGGCGTTGTCGTATGAGCCGCGTCGCCAACTATGCAGACGCGACCGCGGGCGTAGGTAGGGGTAGCTTTTTGTTCCCACTGCGAGTAGCAGGATGGCGAGGGTTGGTCGAGGATTAACTATAGCATTGACCTGGTTAGCAATTCTCTCACATGCACCATGAAGCATGATATTAAGGACAAGGTCTAGAAGAGGCCGGAGAAAGACATCTCACATCAATCATGGCTCTAGTATGCGCACTTTCGAGCGACCTTTCAAGCGCCCCCTCGAGCAGCTCCCTCGATAAGGGCCGTCTGCGCTCCTTCCTTCGGCGGATCCTTCTCCATCGCCGATACGATGCATTGCACCATGGTCCTGTTCTCAAGAACATCATGGATTATCAACGCGCCGTCGTTAACCCACCCATACTGACGGTCCGACTCAAAGTATTCCTCGCCGAGCGCTGCCTTGGCCTTCTCGATGGGGATGAGGTTTCTGCAGTCCCAGAATCCCGCTGGCGAGGCCTTGTACTTGCCCTCCGCGTCTGGGAACTCCCGAAGCACGCACTCCCTGACAGTGCCGAAGATGCCGTCGGCCCCTACCACGGCGTCGAAGAAGTCTGTTGTCCCATCTGTGAAGTTCACTTCTACGCGTCTGCCGATGATGTCGCTGTCGCTCTCGGAGATGCTAGAGACTTTCTTGTTCGCGTGGAGGACTTCTTGATGGATGGGACCGAGCAGTTCCCTCAGGAGAGAGGCGCAGTGGATTATGATGCCTGGATCCGTGGGCGTAATATCGAGCACCAGACAACCGATCGACGGACCCGCGCCCTAGTACAGTGAGGCGCCAATACTTCTTAACATTGCAGGCCGACTGTCTTCCTTTTCAGAGGCACGTCGAATGTGACTTACCACGACGATTCGTGTCGAATTCATCTGCACTCCGCCCGTCCTCTTCAGCATCGCGTCCGCTTCCGGTATGACCCGATGTAAGGCTTGTTGAGCATTGGTAGCTAAGCCAACGGCCCCACCCCTCTCCGAGAACTCGGGTGCGGACTCGTAGACATGGAACTCGATGTGCTCGTGTCGCATGAGAGCGTTGGCTAGTGTTACCCCAGCAAGACCGCCGCCGATGATGGCCAGTCTCCATCGAGGGACACGAGCCTTCTCCGACATGGCGAAGATACAGACTTGGCTCTTGTGAAGCTAAAGGGAAGTCCAGGGACAATCGAGCACCGCTGCTAAGCACTGTACTGTTGAAGAGAAGGCTCCCTGGCAGGAGTCGCAATATGGAAGCGTCTGAACATAGATATTTGAATCTTATCACGGCTTACAATATCTAGGTGCTTCGCAACCCGGGCAGGGCAGATCTTTGCTATTTCTCCCATGCCCTAGACAGGTTTTACGTATTCCGTCGTATAACTGATGGGTGGATGTTCGAATTAGAGCTGCTAGAGTTATCTATCGTAAAACTTTCCAATTGCCTTTTCAGCTGCTTGTGAAAGTCGGTTCCAACGGAACCAAGACTCGCCCATGACTCGCTCAAGACTTCTTACTTCTATTAGAGGAGTCGTGTATTTATTATCCGTTACGCGTGTGTGTCCCTGCGAGTCATTTAGGCACGACTCACGGTTTTGCGGATTTATCGTCTTCCCCGGCTAGAGACTCTTCAGAACAATAGAAAATGCATCCACGAGAACTGCTGATCTTCGTTGGCCGCTTTGCTGTAAGAACCTACAGGTAGCTGCAGCTACGTTAGTCTCCCATCAAAAGTTACTAGAGATGAGGAGGAGGCCCAAGGTAGGCAAGCAAGCTGTATATCGTGCCAATGACTAAAGCGAATTCTCTGTGTATAGAGGCGTGCGGTGAAAGATTCTTCCTGTATACTTGGGATATGATGTAATTATCACGGCAATCGGAGCTTACAAACGGCCGAGGACTCTTAGCTTGACCAAGCCGGGAGCTAAGATCTCGGTCCCAAATCTACGGGTTCAGCTGCGGCAGGGGTTATCTGGCGAAGGATGCTAAGCTGTACAGAGTTCTCACCAGGCTGCCAGGGTGTAAAAGCAGTCGATAAGAATAAGCGTAGAAGCTTTCATTTTCTGGACGACATTGCTATTAATCATCCGTCGATGCACTGAAGCTATTCCTAGCCCGCCACGATGTATGCCCCGCAAGCTCATATCACGCTCAGAAGACTCGTCAAGTTATTCCAATAAAATTGAATTTTGTATCTAATAAAGCAATGCTCATCTAGAGAACTCCCTGCGAAGGCTGATGTCTTTTTTCATTAGGACAAAGCAGAAAAGAATGACGCCTGATTTTGCCGGTCCGACCCAGATTTAATGCACTCTATCCCGTCTTGAACACCTGTGCAGTCTTGAAATGCCGTCGTAAATAATTCGAATCTCCTTCCTCGTCACAGATGGTATCGAAGTGGACGATCGCCATCATACATTCACTGGGCCTTGAGGACGGCGCGGAGGTGGATCTCTCCACGCTCCAGGCGGGCGATGGCCTCCTTGACACCCTCCTCCGTCAGGGGGAAGACCTCGTTGATGGGCTTGATCTTGTGGAGGGCGGCGAAGGCCAGCATCTCGCGGTGGATGTTTCGGGAGGCGACGAGCGAGCCCTGGACGGCAATACCGTTGAAGACGAGAGGGAGGTAGGGGATCTCGAGGTTACCGAAAGCGACCGACAGAGGGTAGATGGAAGCACCGGGGGCCATGATGGGCAGCAGCTGGTGCCAGTTGGGCTGGGCCGACGTGGTGACGAGGAGACGGTTGATGGGAGACGACACCGAGAGCTGATCCTTGCCCTTGGTGGCGATGAACTCGTGAGCACCCAGGCGCATGGCCTCCTCGCGCTTCTTCTCGGTACCTGAGAGGACGACGACGCGGTTGCCCATCTTAGCGGCGAACTGAATGGCCAAGTGGCCAAGACCACCCAGGCCAATGACTGCAAGGGACAGAGTCAGCAACTTGCATCTTGTAAAGGATTTAATCTGGAGGTGACGGAGCTGAGTGCGTAAGAGAGAGATGTGCGGTTGCAATCTCGATATGAAAAATGCGGGGGAGGATGCGAGACACGGCACGGGAGGGGAATGCCGATTTTAGAAATGACTTACCTCCGATGGTCTCGGTAGGCTGGGTGTCGTATTCCTGCAGGACAGCAAAGACGGTAGCGCCGGCACACTGGAGGGGCGCGGCCTCCTCGTCGCTCATGCCCTCGGGGATCGGGTGAAGGAAGGCCTCGCGGACGACGGCGTGCGAGGCGAGAGAGCCCTGGTCGACCTTGTCACCACCGTAGGTGGCGCGCTCGGGGCAGTAGGTCTCGTGTCCGGTAAGGCATTCGTGGCAGTGGCCACAGCTGTCGTGCTCGTATCCGAAACCGACGCGGTCACCCTTCTTCAGCCACTTGGCATCGGGGCCAGAAGCCTCGACGACACCAACACCTTCGTGGCCGAGGATGATGTCCTGGTTGGTCTGCAGTATTATGTCAGTAATCGAATGGGTTGGGGTTACTGTAGGGCTTTTCTCGTGCTACGTACGTAGTGAAGATCTGTGTGATTGGTTAGTCATTGTCACTGTCAGGTGGTGATACATGTGGAAAAGGATTCGGGACTCGAGGAAGACTTACCAGTACCGCAGAGACCAGAGTAGGTAATCCGGACGAGGACCTTGTCACCGGTGAGGGTGTCAGGTAGGTCGATGGTCTGCTTGACAGCAATGTTGGCCTTGGAGCCCTTGAAGACGGTAGCTTGAACCATTGTGAAGGTTGTGAAGGTTGATTATGTTGTAGTAGTAGTAGTAGTAGTAGTAGTAGTAGGATTGCTTGGGTATTGGAGATCTGAGATCGATGGCTGGATGCTGGAAGTTGGAGATTGTAAGCTCGAGAAGATGAGGTGAGAAGGATGAATTTATAGATTAGAGTATCGAGTGTGTGTGTTTGCTGTGTTTGTGATTGTGGTTTGTGATGGTGAATTGGAATTCGGATTGCACCTTCCCTTGGACTGGACGAGGTTTATATCTACGAGTCCATGCCAAAGGAAGGCGTGCTGTTAGAGAAGGCGCATTGCACAAACAAGCAATTTCTCATCAAAACCCGTCATGACGATGCAATGGAAATTCTTTTGCTTGCTAACGTATCATTTCTAATCCGGGAAAAAGTTACGCTGTGCGTTCATCAGGTATCGAGATCGAAGCAGCTAACAAATCCCGTCAACTCCATTCCGGCGATTAACCTTGGCTGCACCAGGGGGGGAGTCGATCCATTAGAAATTACGCATCACGGACGGCCAATAGAAGAAAGAGATTGGCTCCTATGAGCGCAGTCTGGCGCACGCAGATTGGCGATGGCGGGGGAGCTTCATGCCGTTGTTACTATTCTCGCAGCTCTCGCAGTTTAGGAGATAAGATGGATACTGATCTCCGACAACTCCTTTGGGGAAAGGTTGTCCCGGGACAAGGGGGGGGACAAGGGGGGACAAGGGAGGACAAGGGGGGTCGGAGAGAGGCAGCTTGATAGGTTTGGCCCTTCAGAGTCGTATTTTAAGTGGGATTCTGGCGCCCCAGGCCAATGGCAGGCGGCACAAATTGGCCGAAGAAGCCTTGACAGACGCGAGCTGACCCGTCAAAGCGAAGACCAGAGAAGCGCTAAGGAATGCCATGTTCCGGGCCCCATCAAACGCCTGCTTTTTGATCAAGTAATACTCAGGTCCAGCCGGGCCCAGCGAGCCACAGCTCTCCGCCGAAAACCCCGAACCTCCTGGAGGCTCAATGGGAAATCGGAGTTGTGGGCTACGTCACGGACCACCGCACACATTCACCGTCCCTCACAGGTCTCCTCACAGGTCCCTCACAGGTCCCTCACAGGGCCCATCGCAGGTTGAGGTACCGAGTACTAAGACCGGCGTCAGGTCGGTGGAATTTACTTATTGTGGACTATTCTTGTCCTGTTTCACCGGATGGACGCTCGTCTCCGGGCAGCAGTCGCTGCTATTTGGTAAGAGCTGTCAGGATTCGGCAAGAATTGGCGATGCTTCGGTCAGCCGCTTGCTCAGAACTACATACTAGCAGGTCCATACGGGCAATACACGCCATATTAACTGATGAACCAGCTCCAAACAAAGGCAGGTCCCTGTGCCTCCGCCGGACCTGTCCCCCTTTTCGAATCTAGCCTCCTCCACCCTGCGTAACACAAGGTACAACTTGGTGCGGTCCATGTGGTCGATACGGCCGGTGCTGTGACCATCTCAGGGTGTGTGACCAACCATGTCACGGCAACACCAGATCATGGAGCTAAAAGAACCATGTTATCGGGTCAGATTGGCCATCAGCACCAGAGTATGTACTTAGGTAGTCTCATGAGCAAGGGGGGGAACACGGGGCAGATAAAAAGGACGGGAAGCGCGCAGTCAGGTTGGACAGAGTAAGCTAGCGAGCGTCGAATGTTTATATATATTTAGTGTCTGCGTGTATACATCCGTCGTGTGTGTATATATGCGTCCCAGAAATGATTGCCTCGATTACGAAAGAGTCCAGACATCGTATCCGACGCATCTGAGTCCTACCGAGGAAGCGTACGTACAAACATGTCAGAAATGAAGGGAGTGAGCTCGGCTTGCTGCTGCTACTTCAGCCGCCCCGGCCGCATCCTACCACTCGTGCCCCTCCGCGCGCCTCTTTCCGCTTCGACAGCAACTCGAAACTCGTATGATTAATCTGAAAGGGCTTTTTGAGCAAGACACGAAGGAAAAAACGAGGAAGAAAGAAAGCCCGCGGCCAGCCAGCTTCATGCAAGGGGCCTAGAACGGGTTGTGTTCGGCTGGAACGCTCGCGTTCCCCGAACATCTCTCCTCTCATCCCATATTACCTCATCCAACTACACCTGCTGCTGGTAATACGACCATTGGATGGCAGGGTCACCGCTCATGTTCAGCCAGGGGAACATTTGGAAGTCCTGAGCGTCCATCGGGAAGGCCATATCCATCGACTCGGTTAGCAGGCCGTGCAACGGCGCCCCCATCCCCTCGTCGAAGCCCCACGTGTTGTTGTTGGGCGTCGGCATGGCTGTGGAGTTCGCGCTGACGAGCGTCTCGTCGCCCGACGTGCCCCAGCTGGTCGCCGTCAGGGGTGACTCCTCCATCTTCTGCATCAGCTCCTGCTGTTGCTGTTGCTGCTGCTGCTCGTTCGGTGTCGCCTTGGTGAGCATCTCGGCCTGTGCCCTGAGGTCGCGCGAGATGGCCGTCGCGCTGGCCGCCGACGCCAGGCTCTTCCCGAAGATCTCGAAGACATCGGCGGTGAGGTCTATGGCGCTCTTGGCCGCCGGCGTCGACGCGTCCTGGGGGTAGGCGATGACGAAGCCTATGAGCGACATGACCGCATTCCACTGCCACTGGAAGGACTCGTGCCAGCCCGTCAGGATCGACGTCGACGACAGCACCTGGTGCATGATGCGCGTCAGCTGTATGGCGTGGCCTGCGCACTCGGCGGCGAGCCTGTCGGCCTCGGGCGTGGGTATAGTGGGTGTGGAGAAGCGGATGAAGGGGCGGAAGAGATTTATGCAGAGGTTGTGGTACATCAGCTCTAGCAGCAGGCGTTGGCGCTGCAGCCAGAGCGATGCGAACTGCTCAATATCGAGAGGCGTGGAATCAGTGGAGAAGGGGATGCCGCCGTCCTGACGCTTCGTCTTGATAGCGCTCGGTACGTTCTTTACCCAGTCCTCCATCCGCTCGATGTAGGGAGCGAGGTAGTCGGCGTGCGACTCGATGATCCTGCCTTCTTCTTCCTCCGACAGCCGGTCGCCAGAGTTGTAGGGGGTCTCGAGCTGCTTCTTGTAGAAGGCCGTGTAAGCAGCCCGGGCAGCTTGGAACAGCTTGGCATTATGGACGTTGAATGTCAGCCAGGTGACGTCCTCTCCGAGAGGAGCCAGACAGGTGCCCGACGCTGTTGCCACTTCTCGGTCGTCTCCTGGGACACCGCATGTGGTATCAGCTTGGTCTATGAGGAACGGGCGGCCGAGCTTCATGCTGATCTTGCTATCTAGGACGAAGAGCGTCCACCATAGACGCTTTCTCATCTCCCTTTCCCGCTGAGGCATCTCTGGAGGCGGGTCGACGTGCAAACCAAGCATGAAAGCCGTCCGCACAGCGAGCGTGCAGGTGCTGTCTGACATGTTGGGAAATGCTCCAGAGCAGAGATATACGGTGGAAAGGATGTGGCATTGGAGAGTGAAGATGGTGGGATTCTCCAGCTCGCTCGTCAGCAGGCTCTGGCAGCGCTGAAAATGCCACCGGCCGGCGATCGTGGCATCGTGGCTATCGAGCTTCAGGATTTCTGCGCTGCCGGTTCCTTGTCCGGAACCCGGCTGCAGCGCGACGCCGTACTGAACACATAATGCTATGACTATGTCGACGAGAGCCGACGGCTTTCGCTCTCTACCAGACGTCGTCCACAATGATTGGTAGTGCTCCTTGAAAGCGACCTCGTCCAAAACCGGAATCGAGGTATGGAAGGATTGCCAGAAGAGGCCGATGAAGTACTCCTCCTGGGTTGGGGTTAAATAGTCGCCCTGGCTGACCGAGAAACCGCCCGGGGTGGGGAAAGACCGATGATTTAGGTCTTTTGCGGAATTTTGGCCGGGTCCGTCGTACAGCTTGTTTGCTGAATCGGGCAGCATGTGGTTGATGGAGCGGGTTTGGCGGAGAGACGTGTTCAGGTAGGTATTCACGCGTCTGATGAAGTAGAAGAGGGAGGAGGGCCCGTACCACGTCTCCTGCTGAGACCGTGTGGCGCGGATGTGTATGCCCTCCAGCCTCTTTCGCTCGGGATTTCCATGATCACTCGGAGGGCCAAAGGTGCCGCCGGTGCTCTCGGGGCCCGAGCCGCCGCACGAGGCTAGGCTCGGGGGCGTCGTGAGAGGCGTGTTGAGCCCGATGTTGATCCCCTTGGACCCGCGACGCTCGACCTCCAACTCCTGCTCGAGCTCCCTCACGCGGTTCTCGAGCCGTTCGATCTTTCGGTAGGCGTGCGGGAGAGTGCGCACCTCTATGGCGCCCTGGCTGCATTGGCCTCGTCGCTTCTGGCAGTTGGCGCAGGGCAGGTGGTTATCACACTTGATGCGGTGGACACGACACCAATCACAGGCACGCGCTACCTGGCTCCTCTTGGGTCGTGGCTTGGGAGGCTGCGGAGCCTCCGGAGATGCGGGAGCGCTGGATTCGGCAGCGCCCGGAGCCATTCCAACGAAGGTGGTAAACATTGACCTGTCGAGGGCGTACGAGGAGAATAAAATATGTGAAAGATGATAAAAAAATAGGGGAGAGTTGGCGCGTGGCTAGGGTGGGAGGAAGGGTTCCGGAGACAAAAGTAGTCGGGAGGGGCGGGACATGCGGTACAATTACCGTTGCCCTGCGATTACCGTTGCCCTGTTGGCTGCTGGTATCGTTGCAGCGAGATGGCCTTTGGGGGAGTTTGGGGAGTTTGGAAGGCTTAGGAATGGGCAATTTGTGAGGGGAGGGGGTGCTTTAGGGGGGGTGTGTGGTGTGTGTGGTGGGAGAGTGGTGGAAGTGTGGTAGAATAGTGGTAGAGTTCGCTATTTTTTTTTTCTTTTTTCGCTGTCTTTTCTCTTTTTTCTCTTTAGTCTTTTATCTCTCTTGCAAGAATATTTCCCCTTGCTTACGCGCTGTCAGCATATACTATGTAAGCACGAACAAGGCAGCACGTTGTCCGGTATTCGCCATTATCTTGCCGATATAATTCCAGTGTTCAAGCAAGAGACGCACTCATCTCTTCATCTCTTGTCTGACAATTGATAAGAGCGTGTGTTGGGGGAAATTGGATTGAATTGATTGATGTTTGATTTTCCCCTCTTCGCTGTTGTCTCAGACTCAGTCGGTCTGTTTCTCTCTCTCTCTCTCTCTCTTCTTTTCTCTGTGTCAACTTCTCTCAATTGCTTCTCATAAAAAGGACTCTGAAAAAAAAAAAGAGGAGAACGGCGAACGGCGGTGTACGGAAGGGATGGCGAAGAACGGGAAGAAAGAGTCGATGGTTCTGTCCTCCCTCCCGTTCTCCTTCTGGAACACAGAACCGTTGACTATATTCATATATCGAAAATTTGTGTCACAGGTTTTTCGCCCGAGTAATAATGCGCTCTGCTAAGTCCCGGGGTTTATCGATCGGGCAAAATAGAGTGGTTGGTGACCCTACAGTACGCGTTCTGAACTCGTACTCGCCGGTACATGACATCACGGCCTACCGGATCGCTACCCGGTTCCGGTCCGCTGGCAGCCCATCGACCGCTGTGCCACGACAGTTTGTAGCAGAGAATCAGCACCGTGTGTACTTCCTTAGAAGATACCTCGAACAAGTCAGCCCGCCTGCATCGCCGTCCCGTGATTCTCTGGTGCACCGGGAACTGTGCCATTCTTAGTGGAGCTGGGCTAGGGGCTCGTAGGGCTGCAGCGTTAGAGCGCGCTCGCACCTAAGAAGAGCCTAGACTACGCTAACTTGCGGTGTTTGTTGTCCTTCTCTCACTAAGTCTCTACTTCGTACCAACGACTAAGCACACTGAACGTTGAATATTTCTATAAACGACATCACACTGCGACACGCGCAGGAACAGGAACAAGACAGGAACAGCAGCTTGTACCACGGCTCGCATTTTATCAACTTAGTTTCAGACCGCGCCCACTTGACGTCGGTGGTATTCGAAAAAGGGGGCAAAGCTACGAGATTACCTCGCCGAGCTCGTTTATGCCGTGTACAGCTTTACGTCCGAAAGGAAGCATTACGAAAGACGGTGCTTTTGTCTGGATTCATACTCCGGAGATATGTAACAACCAAGTTCGGGGTCAGAGAAGAGAGCAGGTCGGCTCTACCTCGCTCTGCCCAATCATGGCCATTACCAACCTGGCTAGGTCTGACACATGTTCCTTGCATGAGATGGCAGATGCCAATGCATTGTCTGCCATGTTATTGCAGAAACGTCGACGATCCTGATGAAGGGTAGCGACCCTTACCTCGGAGGCACATGCCTTGGCAGCCAGAACGAGGCATCTGCTTCTTCAACGGGCAATAAGCTGCTCACCCGCCTGACGGCTTGGGCAACACACCCAACGCTCCGATGCTACTTGCGACAATTGGACCCGTCTCGATCGCCTACCCTTGGTGCTTAAGCGAATACAGGGAACAGACACCGATCTCTCAATGCGACATCCATGCCGGGACAGAGTAATCCTACCAGCAAAGCCTCACATACTCCTATAAACAATTTCACGACGCGAGGCCACGCCCTGCCAAGTCCCTGCCCAGCTGAGGAGAGATAAGGCATCAGGAAAAAACATGACATTGCTATTCTGTCTTACCAAAGCTTGATTCCCACGTGTTACAAAGAAAAAATTGACTACCAGGAGGTCACCTACCTGTCCTACCTAAGGCACGTATAGGCACTTATAAGCCGAGGAGATATACCCCCAAGCTGTAGGCCGAGGCTCGCATAGATCCAACTGACGTCTGCTGTCTGATGCCAAGTAAGACGCCGGATTACTCGGGCCTCGTCAGTTCTGTAACCCACGTGGGAGGAACCCCTGTGTACCACCTCATCGGTACTATTGCGTGCGGGTTCGCCTGACCCCTAGCCCCGACCGACGGGGAGCTCTACCGGCTTTGACGACTGGGATTCGGACTGGGATTCGTACAATGGGAGAAGTGATATTTCGAAGCTCGACGACAAGGACATACTGGCGGAACCTGGTGTATGTAAGCCCGGTGAGCTTGATGACTCAACCTCAGGTATCCGGAAGGCCTCAGTCTGGTGCCCGCTCACAGGTTACGCAATCTGATTCGGCGACCACTAGCTCGAGAGGCTGCGCGAGGCCGTAAAGGTCAGCCGCCACGGCCACGATCGACTCGTGATCGATGTGACTATTGAATCCTCCCCGGCTCATTCGTCTTACGCTGTGTAGCCCATAGCCCTCTCGCTTAGCCGCGTGTAGAGAGGGTCGAGTGCCGGTGAAGACAATAAGCCCCCCCCCCAGATGAGGAAGTGCTGAGGTGCCTTGGCTCAGGACGGCTCCTCAACAGGGTAACCGGATCTTGGAAAACGCCTCAAACGGGAAGGATTCCCATTGATGATCCTCTTTCATGGCGACGAGTTGGGATGAGGAACCTAGTCGACGGTGGCTCTCGTAAGCTTTCCTATCTGCCCGGTCTACGCCGCATGTGGGCATCGAGCATGGATTGAAGCTATCTCGAGCCTGCTCTCGGATGATCATATGCTCGTTAGAAATCGTTCGATAGTGAGATTCTGGCACCTGCGTCTCCCCCCTATGGCGCGGAAGGGGTACACTGCATCTGGACGTAGTCGTAATCACCATGGCCATGGCCTGTTCGCGAGAGATAGCAGGATGGATAAGGGGGGGAGGTGAACGATAGGACTCGGACGAACATCTATAAGAGACAGGCTCTCTGCCGCCTTTGATGGAAGAGAGACATCACCATCGGCAGCAGCATCATCGTCCGTTCTCTGCTACCAGCTCCCTCTCTTTCGCTCTCTGTCTCTCTCGTTCAAGATGCCTGGCACTACCTTCACGGCCGCCTGCCTCAAGGCTGTCTTGACCCTATCGTTGTCCTCTTTGATCAAAGCTGAGCCGCTCCTCGGAACTTCTTTCGGTATCCCTGGCGATGACGCGGCCTACGACTACGTTATCGTAGGCGGAGGCACCGCCGGTCTCACAGTCGCCTCGAGGTTGATCGAGCAGAACGCCGGCACCGTCGCTGTTATCGAGGCTGGCACGTTCTACGAGACGACCAACGGTAACCTCAGCGAGATCCCGGCCATGGACACCATCTTCTCCTGGAAGGGCCTCAAGGATTGGCAGCCCATGATAGACTGGGGATACATCACCACCCCGCAAGCCGTAAGTTGCATGGTGATTCGTCGTTGGTCTGATCCAGTCTAACTCTTGTTGTTTCTTGTAGGGAGGTCTCAACCAGACGCTCCACTATGCTCGAGGCAAGACGCTCGGCGGTACCTCCGCCCGAAACTACATGGTCTACCAGCGCGCGACCGAGGAGTCGTATAACGAGTGGGCTGACCTTGTTGGCGACGACGCCTACGCCTTCAACAACTTCATGAACTTCTTGGAGAAGAGCACCAACTTCTCGGGCCCCGACCAGACCTTGCGATTTGCCAACGCCACTCCTATGTTCTCGACGGCGCATGAGGGCGACCACACCGGCCCCCTCTCCGTCACCTTCCCTAACTACGCTCATGCTTACGCCACTTGGGCGGCAGAGTCTCTCGCGGAGATCGGAATGAAACCTATCGATGGTTTCCTGGACGGCAAGTTGATCGGCTCGGCTTGGTCCATGTCCACCGTCGACCGCACGACCATGAAGCGCTCGTCCTCCGAGACGGCCTTCCTCCGCTCGACCGTCGGCAACCCGAACTACATGGTCTACCCCTTGACCATGGCCAAGAAGATCAACTTCGACGGCAGCAAGAAGGCCACCGGTGTCGCCGTCGAGACGGGTGGCTTCTCCTACACTCTTTCGGCCCGTAAGGAGGTCATCGTGTCTGCCGGTGCTTTCGGTTCTCCCCAGATGCTCCTGGTTTCTGGTGTCGGCCCCGCAGACGACCTGAAGGCCCTGAACATCCCCGTTGTCGCCGACAGGCCCGGTGTTGGCAAGGGCATGCAAGACCACGTCTTCTTCGGCGTCTCGTACGAGGTCAACGCTCCTACTTCGTCCTCGCTCTCGATCACCGACTTCGCCGAAGAGCAGGCCGAGCTGTTCAACTCAAGTGCCTCTGGTATGCTCACCACCACCGGCATCGAGGTTCTGGGCTGGGAGAAGATTCCCAAGGAGCTGCGATCCAACTGGAGCAACGCGACGCTGAGCACTCTGGACGCCTACCCCGAGGATTGGCCCGAGGTCGAGTACCTGTCGGCGTCCACGCTCCTCGGCACCATGCAGAACTCGCGCGCCCCCGGCGACGGCAAGAACTACGGCACGCTCGCTGTTGCGCTCGCCGCCCCCCGATCGCGAGGAAGCGTGACCATCAACTCGGCCGACACTGACGTGCACCCCAACATCAACCCCAACTTCCTGACAGACCAGGCCGACATCGACGTCATGATCGCTGGTGTCAAGCGTGCGCGTGAGTTCTGGACCAGCGACGCCATGAAGCCCTTCACCATCGGCGACGAGGCCTTCCCGGGCAGCGACGTGGCGACCGACGCCGAGATCGAGAAGGCGGTCCGCACCAACTTCGAGACCGTCTGGCACGCCGCCTGCACCTGCGCCATGGGCAAGACCAACGACGCCAACGCCGTCGTCGACTCCAAGGCCCGCGTCATCGGCGTCCAGAACCTCCGCGTCGTCGACGCCTCGTCCTTCCCCATCCTCGTCCCCGGCCACCCTCAGTCCACCATCTGTAAGTAGCACCCCACACCCGTGCCCCCCACCCGCAGATAAGAAGCTTGTTCCGAGACGTTGGTGAAGAGGAGCTAACACTGCATCAGATGGCCTGGCCGAGAAGATCGCCTGCGATATCTCCGGCGCCTGCTAAGCATATCGATGCTGTATCGCTGATCGATTCATTCTTCCCCCTTTTGTTAGTGGATCGGTATCGGCTGCTTCAGCCTACCTTTTCTTTTCGTAATAAAGCGTCAGGCTCCCGCCACATTGGTTTCGAGACCGAGATAGAGCATGATGTCAGACATTGTATGAAGAGGTGGATAAGGGATGAGGCTCGGGGTATGGAAGGATGAAGTTGAAGGTGAAGAGAGAGGGCCAAGGTGAAGGTACAGATGCAGATGTAGGTGCCGATGGAGAGGTGGTAGGGTGGACATGGAGATGTGCATGCATGGAGAGGCATGACTGGTCCTGTCGTTCTCTTCTCTACGCTCATTCTTCCAGTACGTTTTCATACTCTGACATCGTGTAATGCATTAATCGAAGTTTCTTACTGGTCCTCGTCGACTTCTGAGTTTTGCCTATTGTCTTGTGTCTTGATGGTGAAGTACCGTCACCGTGTCCAGTTTGATGATTGACTTTTCGATACAAGTCAGACTGCTTGCAGAAGTCGATGGCATTTCGATGTGGCCACGTCGAGGGGTCGGCATTTCAGTTTTCAGCTGTCGCAATACTACTGTTGGTGCGAGGAGAGTCCACATGCATGAAGAGGGACATGCTGCGTATAACAACAGACAGAATATGGTATTTGCTTGACGCTGAATCACAAGGTCAAATTCAAATCATGCACCACCACCTTCCTGTCCAGTCACGTCCAGTTATTTCCAGCCATGTCCAGTCATGTCCAGTCATAGTGTTGCAGTTCGCCTTCATCACAGCCCGCTTCGGGACCAGAGGGACTCGGAAGGATCGGATGATCCAATCTATATACACTCATCTGGTTTGCCAATTGCGCTCATAATACTCGGGGTCTTATTAGATAACTACCGGCGAGTAATCGAGAGGAGAGCTTACTTGGAGGCGCTTGGTGATGCTGTTAATTGGCTCAAATGCAGGACTTCTAGAAGCTCATTTGGATATAACGCTCCGTCGACCTCACATAAACTGCGCACTTATTCATGGTGTTGCATTTGGGCACGAACCTGCTTGAACACGTCGTCTACCTGTGGTCTGGATTATCGAGTGGTAAGCCTTTTCAACGTCAGAGACGATATCGTCCGATGGGAACATCAAGGGTCCTGGCATGTGATGGTCGTAGAGGTTTGGTTCCTTGCAACGACGATGAGGCGAAACATCTCATCACTACTGCGAAGGACCATTCTGAGCGGATGCTGCGCATCAGACGAACGTCTGCACTCTGCCGAAGCTCGTCAGAGGAAGAGCGAACCAACGTCTCTCCCGAGGAATGCCTAGAGAACGAGGTCGACTTGCCGAGAGCAAGAAGGAGAACGTCCCAGATGTAATTGTAGCGCGAGATATTGCCCAAGATGAGTGATACTCTGCGAAGGTAGCCTAGATAGATGGCCCAATCGGCGGAAGCGAGACGCTTGGCAAGGTATGGTCGTTACTCAGCCCACAGTACTGAAGCACTGTAAGGTGATTGATGAGCTTCACGTCCTGGTTGGTTCCGAGGGTATCCGAATAATATGGGACATCCATTGTTATTTTTACTGCCAAGAATCTCAGGGTCCTGTCTGAAGCAATGATGAGCTCGTAAGCCACACGCCTGCTGTGCCTTGGACGGAGTTTCATCCATCAAGCCATGGGCCGCGTTTGTTCCTCCTCGCCCGTGGCAGGGGAAGTATCGTATGCAAAGCCTACCTCTGGGCGCATGGCTCAACAATCAGCCCCTGAACTGTATACTTGGAAAGACGATCCGCACATCTGGGACCTCTTCGGTGAATTATGTATCTCCGCTGGAGCTGATCGGGTTCTGTCAGCAGGTTACAGGTTAGATGTTTCGGACTGGAAAGTTGAGAATAGTCTCATCAAGTACATGTGCTGTTTAGATGGATATTGGTATGTAATGCAGAGAAATTGCTGTAAGAGAAATAAGACATTTGCTGACATAACCAAAGCATCATCAACATTGCAACAACATTCAGCCGCGGACGCGACAGGATGTCCCTTGGAGCAACCCATCAGTTACACGACGAATAGCTACGTGTAACTTACTCACCTGATGGATAAATGCGATAGCGAAGCATCTAGATGTACATCTCGCCGCCCTAGACACAGAAATACGTGTCCACGATGCCTAGCCCGGCGAAGAAGCGGAAGCTAAACACCGACAGCTCAAAGCCATCAGGTCTGCCTTCCAGAGGACTGGAATACTTCTTTTCCAAGCAGAAGCAGGAAAATGGGACCGCCAGAAAGGATAAGAATGACGAAATTTTAAGCCATGCACCCGCGCAGGATCATGAGATGACGGACGAAGAGCTGGCGCGGAAGTTACAAGCTGAGTGGGACAAGGAAGCCGAGGCCTCGGCACGTGCCTCCGATTCCCCAGCACCGGCTCGGACCTCCGATGCCCGGGACGTACCCGTAACCACGGAGGGCAATAGTAGATCCCAGGCGTCACCCGCCCCTACCACGCCTGTGAAGAAGGCTGAGAACCAAGGCAAAGGGACACTTTCGCTGCAATCCATCACGGCTTCCGTAGATATGGTGTCGGAGTCTATACCTTTTGATGAGAGTCCGCTTACCTTCGACCCTTCCAAATACGTACCACAGCTTCAGAAGCACTGGGCAAGCGACGGAGGGAATGCGTCGTATGCACTTCTCACCCGCTGCTTTGTGCTTGTCAACAGTACATCGAGCCGGATCAAGATCGTGGATACTCTAGTCAACTGCCTTCGTGTTCTCATCGAAGGAGATCCCGATAGCCTACTTCCTGCGGTAAGCTGAATCATTGCTCTACTCTTTGAAAAAAAAAAATACTAATTCCTCTGGACAGGTCTGGTTGGCTACCAACTCAATCTCGCCTCCGTACATCTCGCTTGAGCTAGGACTAGGTGGCTCGGCGATCTCTAAAGCGCTGAAGAATGTCTGCGGGCTAGACAGTCGGTCTCTCAAGGCCATCTACGACAAGCACGGAGACGCGGGTGACGTGGCCTTCGAGGCGAAGAAGAAGCAGAGCTTTACGCTACGGAAACCGAAACCTCTGACCATCAAAGGTGTCTACCAATCACTCGTTAAGGTGGCCAACAGTCAGGGCCAGGGTAGCGGAGAGGTGAAGCAGCGGATTGTCGACCGACTACTTCAAGATGCCCGCGGCGGCGAAGAGAGTCGATACATAGTGCGTACACTGTGCCAACATCTGCGCATCGGCGCGGTCAAGACCACCATGCTGATAGCCCTGTCACGCGCGTTCTCGCTCTCGCGGCCGTCCGGGGCAGATTTCCCACTAAGGACGGCCGAGGAGCTGAGGGCCCTGAAAAAGGAGGAGCTCGCGGATGTGTGGAGCAAGGGCGAGGAGATTGTCAAGGCCTGCTTCGCGCGACGTCCAAACTACAATGATCTCATACCGGTGATGCTGGAGATCGGGGTATGCGAGGAGCTACTAGTCAGATGCGATCTAACACTGCATATCCCGCTACGGCCGATGCTGGGAAGCATCACGAGGGACCTGTCTGAGATGCTCACAAAATTGCAAGGAAGAGACTTTGCGTGCGAGTTCAAATATGACGGCCAGCGCGCACAGGTCCATTGCGACGACAAGGGCATGGTGTCGATATTCTCGCGGCACCTGGAGGTCATGACTGACAAGTATCCCGACTTGGTCGACTTGGTCCCCAAGATACGCGGCGAGGGCGTCAGCAGCTTCGTCATGGAGGGCGAGGTGGTCGCGGTGGATCGAGAAACAGGAGAATTGAAAAACTTCCAGACCCTTACCAATCGTGCGCGCAAGGACGTTGCTATCGGCAGCATAAAGATCGACGTCTGCCTGTTCGCGTTCGACCTCATGTACCTTAACAGTCAGCCCCTGCTTGACCGGTCGTTCCGCGAGCGACGGTCTCTTCTGAAGTCTTTGTTCACGGAGGTGCCGCATAATTTCACCTGGGTAACGAACCTCGACGCCACGTCTCAGGACTCGGAGGCAGTATTGGAGTTCTTCAAGCAAGCGACAGAAAATAAGTGCGAGGGTATCATGGTCAAGATCCTTGACAACCTCTTGACTGTCCCAGCGCCTAGCGATGGAGCCGAAGATCCGGCCCAGGCGGCAGCATTGGAAGTCGAGGAGAACGAGACTCTAACTCTACCAGCGAAGAGCAAGGGCAGGAAAGGCAAGGCAAAGGCATCCAAGGGGAATACCGACAATGGTAACGGAGAAGACAAGAAGCCTTCCTCGCGAAGGAAACCACTGCTTGCCACATACGAGCCGGACAAGCGGCTCGACTCCTGGCTCAAGGTCAAGAAGGACTATAGCATCTCGTTCGACACGTTGGATCTAGTACCGGTCGCCGCATGGCACGGCCAGGGCCGAAAGGCCAAGTGGTGGTCGCCGATGCTGATGGCCGTGCGCAACGATGCGACTGGGTCTCTGGAGGTGGTGTGCAAGTGCATGTCCGGTTTTACAGACGCCTTCTACAAGGCTAACAAGAAGCTGTACGACAACGGCTCTGGCGAAGAACCCTCTACGGCTACCGCCGCCGATGGCGACGACGACGGAGAAAGAGCAGGGAATCAGGAGACTGATGATGCGGACCCGGACGAGAGCGGCGAGAAGAAGTACAAGAACGTGCGCAAGACCAAACCCAGCTTCGTCGAGTACTGGGGTCCGGAGCCGGACGTGTGGTTCGAGCCCCACGAGGTCTGGGAGATGGCGTTCGCGGACATCACGTTGTCGCCGACATACACGGCGGCCATCGGCCTGGTAAGCCAGGAGCGGGGTTTGAGTCTACGGTTCCCGCGGTTTCTGAAGAAGCGCGAGGATAAGAGTATGGAGGAAGCTAGCACGAACGAGTTCCTCGCCGGGCTGTACAGGAAGCAAGAGGTCAAGGCGCCTGCTGCGCCAGCCAAGGAGGCCGAGGACGATGGCGGAGAGGAATTGTAGATTGACTGGTCTTGGCAGTAGATATGCAGTTCATTGCACGAGAGTATATGAAGTATACTTCATTACACGCAGGATTCTCTTTTGAATATATGAGCTACCTAGCTACATATAACCCCATGCATACTGCCATCCTAGACGTGAATGATCACATTACTCCTTCCAAGCCTTGTACACGATGCGCGCGCCGTACTTTTCGCCCTTCTTGAGCAGCATCTGGCTCCGCCAGTCGTCGACGTTGATGGCGTTGACGTAGCGGCTGGGCTCGACGCAGAAGCCGGCGCGGGAGCCGCGGGCGGGCGCCCCGCCGACGGCCGGCACGTCGATCCACTTGCCCGTGTAGAACTGGAAGGCCGGCTCCGTGCTCAGCACGTCCAGGTGCACCTTGGTGCCCGGGTGGTGCGCCGACACCAGCTTGGTGAGTGGCTGCCCGCGCGTGTCGAGGGGCACCGCTGACGGCGACGCCGCTGCGTCCGCGACGAAGCAGTCGTCGAAGTCCGGGCCCGTCGCGCCGAGCGTGAAGGGCGTCGTCGTGGCGACCTTGGAGTACGGCGCCGGCCCCGAGGTCGGGATGCCCCATTCGCTGAGGGGCAGGTACGAGTTGGTGCACATCTGAACCACGGTCCCCTCGATCGATGGCCCGCCCGAGAGATTGAAATATCTGCGCCGCGTTAGCTACCCACGCCGTGTTTTGCCAATTCACGATCAGGCGTGCCAGTGGTCACGTACGAGTGGTTCGTCATGTTGATAACCGTCTCTTCAGCGCCCCCTACGAGCTCGGCCTCATACTCGTGGCCTAAAACCGTGATCTCCTTGCCGCCCTCCACGACCTTGCCAGCCGTGTAGAAGACCTTGACGAGGATCTCGCCGGGGAAGCCCTCGTCGCCGTCCTCGCTCGTTAGCGTGAACTCGACCGTCTCGCCGCCCTTGAGCTCGCCTTCGACGCCGGGGATGGAGCGGAGGCCCACCGGGGTCGGCCCCTTCCAAATGCGCTTGCCCCAGCCGACGTCGCCGCCGTGCAGGGTGTTGGGGCCGTTGTTGGCGACGAAGCTGTAGGACTGGCCGCCGTTGATGGAGTCGATCTTGGCGTCCGAGATGCGGTTTGCGACGCGGCCGATGGTGGCACCGAAGTGAGGGCTGTTGTGCGAGATGTAGAGCTCCTGTGTCGGGAAGCCTTGGACGATGTCAATGCCTCCGACCTTGAAAGACTGGACGACGGCGCCGAGGGGCAGAAAGGAGATTTCGTCGGCCATGGTGGTTCGATATAGTGTATGCTATTTCTGTCTTGGGTATGTTGTTGTCGTGGGTTTCTTGTTTGGTGTGGAGGGGAGAATAGTCTGTTAGTCTTTTCGCCGTTCCCGTCCTATGTTTCACTCGTCTCAAGGCGGAATGGTAGCTAAATAAGGAATGGGAACAAGACTGTTTGGCCTCGTTCGTACAAGCATCTGGTGCATGTGTATTCAGGCTATATATGAAGCTCACGAGACAAACGTCAGAATGTGGAGAGAGGAATAGCTTTGACTTAAGCTAGCTGTATGTAGGTAGGTCGATAGCAACATCGACAATGCTGTAGAAGACCCGTAGAGGGCTACACAGGCCTATAGAGGCCTATAGAAGTCCACCTACGCCCACACACATCACGAGATGGTGGGGTAGTTTTGGGGGACTTGGGTAGCATGGCGGGGTAATTCGGTCGTACAAGACGGCTCTATAGTCTCCGTTTTGCTTTTATCATTCCACCGAGGCTGCGAGGAGTTTGATAGGCGATAGGGCTTGATGCTCGATGCTGCCAGCCGCCCATCTTACGTCTCTATGTCGTTAGTAGGTGGAGAAGGGAAAAGGGATAAGGGATAAGGGGAGGAGATTCTCGTGCCGCGGTGGTCCCAGAGACTTGGATGTGGCACCGAGCTAGATTCCAGCAGCCAATGGCATTGACGAGAGACCGATGAACACGTCCGAGATGCAGCCTAGCAGCTTAGTCGTCCAAGGTGCCTACAGCTTGGCCTGCTTGGTAGGTCCAGGACTTACATAGTACATAGTTGGTGATTTAGGTATATTATGGATCGTGAGCATGACGTGCAAGAGTCAGAGCTTCTCTTCGAAACAGGAACCCAAATTAGGAGGCAGGTACAGTAGACATGCATCTAGCTCTCCCCTGTCCAAATAAAATAGGTAACAACGTCTTAATAAGGTCGTCCGACCTAGGCGAATAAGATTTATAGCTCGAACCTCCGGACAAAATAATTAAGTCAGATAAAAGTCGATTACCACGCTGCCCAACGCCGGAGCCAGCACGAACCAGCTAAACCGTTCGGAGTAAGTTGGATCGCTGGCATGGAGTCTATCTTACTTTGAATCTACCTGAATCGAATCGGCTGATGAGGACCAATCACCGTCATAGCCCTACGGCGTCGCATATCTCGACCTCTTCCACGTCTCCCACATCGAGGCAACGAGCTGACAGCAGATACGACCAAGCAGCTTGCGATCGTGCGCCTTTTTACATCTTGATTCGTTACGTATTTGCCATTACATGCCATTACATATACGCTCCAACATACGTGGTCGCACCCGAGTCTTCCACATACGGCCAGCTGCGCTCGGCGGCTCAGCGGATGCGCATCTACTGTACATATCCTCGACCATATCTGCTCCCACGTGGGAGGTACCTCGCCCTAACGTGCCTCCGCCTTAGATTCGGTATGTATCAGTCTACTCCGGTCGCATTCCGTAGGTGCCATGTCACGTCGGAATAGGTGTTGAGCTAGCCAGCCAGCCGCCAGCTCGCTAGTTCCCAGGTCTCACCGTGGCCGCTTTCACCTGACTGCCAGCTCACATTTTAACCCTTGAATTATTTGTCTAACTGTATATCTGCAGTGAGGCACTCCTTGCAACACACGACAAAGCCACAATAGACAACACCTTCCCCCTCAAGCCGATAACTTGTCTTATCCAGCGTACTTATTTCCATGGATGGTCAACGTTGATGACTAGTGGGCTCCTCATCGAGCACGACAGATAATCAATCTCCTTTTTCCCCTTCTTCGTTTTAATTCCCATAGCAAGACCTGTTCGTTGCCCACCTCGGTACCGTAACCGACACCTACCGCCCGACTTAGCCATGGCTGAATCATCACCGCTCAGAACGGTCACACCGAAGCGGAAGCGCGACGATGTCATCAACGAGCGGCGCCTCTTCAACTCTTCTCCCACCCCCCTAAACTTACCTAAATCCGCCTTTACCTTTCAGACTCCCACTCTCAAGCCTGTCGAGAGAGGTCGCGACGATGATGTCGAGGACGGCAACGGTAGCCCGCGAACCAAGGTCGCCCAGCAGTTCCAAGAACTGGCCCTGGAAAGTGGGGGCGGGGCAATTGGCATGGACAAGGCCGACGGAAATGCTGCAGAGACGGGATCGAAAACGGAATACGCTCGAGAGGCTAGCGCTAAACGTGCAGAGAGCCCACGATTTTCGCCAGAGCTGTCCGTCTTCGACTTCGAAGCCGGCAGCACCGCTAGCAGCCTCGCTGCCGACGACATGCAACTCGACGACGACGACAATGCCGCCCGCAAGCGCATCAGGTTACCCCACCGCGACGACTTTACCCTGACCGGCTCTAAGGAAGAGAGCAGCATTGCCGAACGTAGCTCTAGCTCCAACTCCAGCTCCAGCTGCGACCAGTTCAGCGAGCCCGACCGCCTTATGGTGCACACGGACGTAGATCCTGCGATTCTGCGAACTGGGAAGAGCGGAGGCTCTAGTCGATTGCAAAAGTCATACCCCTCCATCAACCGTCTTGCAGATTCCAAGTCCAGGAGCCGGAGACGGGCGGGCACCCCTCCTCTGTTGAAGAAGAGGGCCGCAGAAGTGCCAACCGACGACGAATCCATCATCACCGACCCCGTCCGTGCTGCGCTTACGTGGCATGAAGACGAGATCACGGTTTACGACCCGGAGGACAAGGACGACGACGGTACCGGTATCAACGGTATCGGCTTCAAGCCCACTCCTGCCATCGCCTACGCCCGCGCTCAGAAGCGAAAGCAGCAGCTCGCCGAATATCGGAAGCGGGAGGAGAGCGAGGCGAGGGCTAAGAGGAGTCAGCGCAGACGTGAACAGCTCGGGGGCGCTGCAAACATGGACAGGAGACACTCGATTGTGCGTGTGCATTTCTCCGAGGCTGAACCCGCCACGGTTGCGACCTGATGCCAACCTGACGTCTTTCGTGACTCCGCTTGAAATTACTACTATTACGACTAGAAGCATCTTTTCCTTCATCTTTCTTACTCGACTGGCCGCGACGGTCTACTCAGGCGTTGGGCGACTTTGGCGCGGTTCACGATATCAAAAAATCTGGCTGGAATCGGCAAAGAACGGCAAGGGCGATATCTATTCTAGCTTTACTTAATCCGTATGCTTTTTCTTCTCAATATTTCTATATTGATATGCCTTAACTACATGTTCTTGATCGTGGTGCTATCGTAGATCGTGTCCCCCAATGTCTAAGCTGTGTCAAGCAAACATTAATAGGTGTGAGGACACGCCTTAGGAAGGCAAAAGAAAGGCAGCATACCTTATGTAGGTGCCCAAAGGTTTTATACAACACTGCATATCAGCAGTAGTAGCAGCAGTATAATACGCAGCAGGTATCTGCTCGCTGTGGCTTCGGTTTCGACAAGCTCACCAGAACCTAAACCAGCTCCTCCTTGAAGCAGCCTCTTGTCTTAACTTTTCCTCAGCCTGTTCCTTTTTTAATCTCGCCGCTTCTTCGGCCTGCGCCTTCTTCTCGGCCTGCTTCTTGTCCATGACCTCGACTATGCGCGCTACGGCGGCGCGCTCGTTCGCTCGCTGCGCACGACAATATTCCCATTGGACAATGGAACCCGCGACAAAACTCCAGAAGGCCCAGTTCGCGGATTTTACAGCTCGCCCTAACGTGATCGTGTAATTAGAATATTGCGCATGGAAACCTCTTAACACAAAATCTGTGACTTGTACGGCATGCTATAGTATACCTCCAACAACATATCGGCCCATGCCTAACGCCGCGCCTGCTCCGATTCCCGTCAAGAAACCTTGCCGCGCGCATGGAATCTTGTGCACGTTAAAGAAGTCGTCCGACTTTATTGACTGGAAACCTTCCTTCATCGAGGGCAGCGAGGGGCTCTTCTGTCCCTCCGCGGCCGCCTTTGCCTGGTCCTCGGGCGTCGATCCAGGAAATATCTCGTAGACTTGGGGCTCCTTGACGTGGTCTGGCGGTTCTGTTGCGCCTGGTGGAGGACCGCGCAGTCGCGGTGGTCTATCGTCATCTTGCGCCATTGCTCTCTGAGGGCTGGAAGATGCTTTGCTGGATCGTCGCTTGAGGATTCTGAATTGGACTTTTTTACCATTCGATCAATGATGTATGTACATACCTAGCAAAAAAGCCCCGTTTATTGATTTGCCTAGCTCGATGAGCAGACTTAGTCAATTGAGTAGAAATATTTAGTAAACGAAGCTCTTTAAATGCGACCAGGGTTAAACGCTAAACGCGTCCATCTTACCAAAAGTCGCGTCACGCGTTCTGGCAGGGGATGTTGTTTTATTGCCCTACGATTTAATTCGTATCCCTGGCCCTGTTCCCACCCAACGCAGTCTATAGATCAACCACTGATGAAGGCTTTGCAGCGACAGCCTCTTCTTGCGATAATATCCAATTCCCTAATCGGACTGCCTTACTGGAACCTCTCCTTCTGCCAATGACACCAACTAGACGCGGTGTCGCGACAACTTCCGGTCCCTGATCACCACAATCCCTCAGGGAAACCTTTGAATTCAACCCCTCTCCCACCGATCCGAATCCAGCATGCCGAACACGTCGCTACGCCGCCCCCAGAAGGGCTATGTCCGCCGCGGCGGTAAGCAGGCCTACCATGGCGTGAACCGTGCTCGAACGTTCGCCTCGACCGCTCGTGCTGAGGGCACCTCGGCGGACGAGAAGCTCGAGCGGACCCTTCTTGCGCAGCAGGTTGACGAGTCCATGGGATTTGCGAGGTACGAGTCGGGCCGGAAAAAGGAGGGATGGCTCGTCAACGTACAGCCGACAACCGTAGCGCTCGACGACGATCGAACACCTGGCGGCAGGGCGGCTCTAGACTGTTACTTTATCGAGGAAGACGGGCAAACGTTCAAGACGACCGTCGAATACGAGCCGTACTTCGTAATCGCATGCAGGAAGGGAAGAGAGGGCGAGGTAGAAGAATGGCTCAAGCGCGTCCCCGGCGGCGGTGTCGTGCGCAACGTCAAACGGATAGAGAAGGAAGACCTCGCCATGCCGAACCATCTACTCGGATATAGAAGAACCTTCCTCGAGTTGCGATTCAGAAACGTGCAAGACTTGATGTCTGCGCGAAGAGATATTATGCCTGTGGCCGAGAAGAACAAGAAGTCCATGGGCACGGTTGACGTTTATGCAGAGGTTGCTTCGTAGGTTCTTTCTTCGACATATGAGACATACTATAGGGCTGAGTGCTGACTGAAACGATAGTGAGCAAGCAGGTTTTGACCTCTTTGATGATTCACGAGAAGACGATAGACGAAATAATGCTTCATTTTCCGATGCTAGCGACTACATCGTCGATATTAGAGAGTACGACGTCCCGTACCACGTACGAGTAATGATTGATATGAGTACGTCCGCGTCCTAGCCGCCTCAGCTGTCCCGAGGCTAATATGATACTAGACATTCGAGTGGGAAAGTGGTACTTCGTCGACGTAAAGCATGGCATCACTACCTTGGTGCTGAACGAGGAGCATATAGTCCAGGCCGACCCTGTCGTCATGGCCTTCGATATCGAAACGACGAAAGCCCCCCTCAAATTCCCCGACGCCGCCATAGATCAGATTATGATGATGTCGTACATGATTGATGGCCAGGGTTTCCTCATCACAAACCGAGAGATCGTCTCGGATGACATCGCAGATTTCGAATACACACCGAGGCCCGAATATCCGGGATCGTTCATGATCTTTAACGAGCCGAACGAAAAGGCCGTAATCGAGCGCTTCTTCTCACATGTTAAAGAGGCCCGGCCAACCGTGATCGCGACCTACAACGGAGACTTTTTCGACTGGCCCTTCGTGGAGGCCAGAGCTAGTGTCAACGGAATCGACATGTACCGCGAGATCGGGTGGAAGAAGGACAGCGAGGATATATACAAGTGCACTTACGGTGTCCACATGGACTGCTTAGCATGGGTCAACCGAGATTCATACTTGCCGCAGGGCAGTCGAGGTTTGAAAGCCGTTACCGTGGCCAAGCTTGGCTACGATCCTGACGAACTCGACCCGGAGCTCATGACGCCGTACGCCAACGAGAGACCTCAGACACTAGCCGAGTACTCAGTATCCGATGCCGTTGCCACCTATTACTTGTACATGAAGTACATTCATCCCTTCATCTTCTCTCTCTGCACAATTCTTCCGCTAGGAGGCGACGACGTGCTGCGGAAAGGAACGGGTACCCTATGCGAGATGTTGCTGATGGTCCAGGCATACCAGCATGAAATCATATTGCCGAACAAGCATATGTCTCCCAAAGAATCGTTTTGGGACGGGCATCTGCTTGATGCGGAAACGTACGTTGGTGGTCACGTCGAGAGTATCGAGGCCGGCGTATTCCGTGCAGATATCCCGGTCAACTTCGCCGTGGACACCGGAGCCGTTGACGAGCTACTTCACGATCTCGATGCCGCACTCAAGTTTGTCATTGAGATCGAGGAGAAAAAGTCTCTAGACGATGTTACCAACTACGATGAGGTCAAGGGACAGATTGCGTCGCAGCTTCTGCAGCTCAAGGAGACGCCAAACCGGAATGAGAGGCCTCTGATTTATCACTTGGACGTCGCGTCCATGTACCCTAATATCATGACAACTAACCGATTGCAACCGGACTCAATGATTGAGGAGTCGGACTGCGCCGCTTGCGACTTCAACCGCCCCGGAAAGACTTGCGACAGGAGATTACCCTGGGCCTGGAGAGGCGAATACCTCCCTGCGAAGCGAGACGAGTACAACATGATCCGGCATGCGCTGGAGAACGAGAAATTCCCGCCAAAATGGCCCAACGGCCCCGGGCGGACGTTTCAAGACTTGCCGGAGGACGAGCAGGCTGGACTCATCAGAAAGCGATTGCAGCTGTACAGCCAGAAGGTCTACCACAAGATCCGCGATTCTACCACTATCGTGAGAGAAGCCATTATCTGCCAGCGTGAAAATCCATTCTACATCAACACGGTTAGGGATTTCCGAGATCGTCGGTACGACTATAAAGGCAAGGCCAAAGTCTGGAAAGGCAAGACAGAGTCCCTGAAGTCATCTGGAGCACCGGGCCCCGAGGTCGATTCTGCTAAGAAAATGATCGTCCTCTACGATTCGCTGCAGCTCGCGCATAAGGTTATTTTGAACTCGTTCTACGGCTATGTTATGCGAAAGGGGTCTAGATGGTACTCTATGGAGATGGCCGGTGTGACTTGTCTGACAGGCGCCACCATCATTCAATTGGCGCGATCGCTTGTTGAGCGTCTTGGCCGACCCCTGGAGCTGGATACGGACGGTATCTGGTGTATGTTGCCGGCAACATTCCCCGAAAACTTTTCCTTCAAGCTCAAGAACGGCAAGAAGTGTTCCATCTCGTATCCTTGTGTCATGTTGAACCATCTCGTTCACGCCAAATTCACGAACCACCAATATCAGACACTGGTCGACGAGAAGACGTTCAAGTACGATACCCATAGCGACAACTCCATTTTCTTCGAGGTTGACGGCCCTTACAAGGCCATGATCCTGCCAACTTCGAAAGAAGAAGACAAGAACTTGAAGAAGCGATATGCCGTCTTCAACGACGACGGTAGCTTAGCCGAACTCAAGGGTTTCGAGGTGAAGCGGAGAGGTGAGCTCAAACTCATCAAGATATTCCAGCAGCAAATCTTCAAGTTCTTCTTGGACGGCAGTACTCTCACCGAATGCTATGCCGCTGTCGCGAAGGTAGCAAACCAATGGCTCGATGTCCTGCACAATAAAGGAACGACATTAGCCGACGAGGAGCTCATTGATCTAATTTGCGAAAATCGAAGCATGTCGAAGACTCTCGAGGAGTATGGTAGCCAAAAGTCTACCTCGATTACCACGGCGAAGCGTCTGGCAGAGTTCCTTGGCGAGGGCATGGTCAAAGACAAGGGCTTGAACTGCAAGTACATCATCTGTGCCAAGCCTCGAAGTGCGCCCGTCACCGAACGCGCCGTGCCGGTTGCTATTTTCTCATCCGCCCCGGAAATCAAGCGGACTTATTTGACCAAGTGGCTCAAGGAGGAACCGTCAGATACAGACCCCAGAGCGCTGCTAGACTGGGACTACTACCTAGAACGTCTTGGCTCTGTGATCCAGAAGCTCATCACTATTCCTGCTGCATTACAGAAAGTTCGAAACCCTGTGCCTCGAGTGCCGCACCCCGACTGGCTTCAGCGTCGAATCAATATCAAGGATGATAAGATGAAGCAGAAGAAGCTCACCGATCTCTTCTCGAACACCAAGGGCCCTCTGGAGGATATAACAAATCTTACAGGCTCAAGGCTGGACGATCTCGAAGATTTTGGTACTAAACTACTCAAGCCAAAAAGCACAACCGCAGCCATTAGTGCGTCCCAGCCGGCGCCGACTTCTACGAAGCGGAAGTCGCCTGAGCCGGAGAAGGAGGTGATCGACCCATTCGCGGCACTACCGAAGGAGATGCCAGATCCCTCGAAGGACTACAAGGCGTTCCTGGAGTATCAGAAGAAAAAGTGGAAGATCCAGAAACAGGCCCGGATTCGTCGCCGTCATCTCTTTGGCGATCGCCGTGGTAATATGGGCAGTAACATTCAGCAAACATTCCGTCAAAGAGCAGAAGTTACGTTCAGAAATACGTGGCAGCTTCTTCAGCTTCGGGCGTCGGACAATCCTGGAATGGTGACGGCATTTGTGATGATCGACGCCAAGGTTCACTCGCTCAACATCAAGGTTCCGCGACAGGTGTTCTTAAACCTCAAGGGAAAAGACCTGCCCGACATTGATGTTGATGGTTGTGAAGTGGAGCAGGTCAACCATACTCTTCCCAACGGCCACTCGTCTACGCACTTATTCAAGATTACTGTCCCTGAGGATGTTTACTTCACGGCCGCGGAGAAATTCTCGTTACTCTTCAACCATCCCAGCGTGGAAGGCGTGTATGAGCACCAAGTACCATTGAACATGCGAGCGATGCTTCAGCTTGGCAATCTGTGTACTATCGACGAAAGCCAGCCTGGTGTGCTCGGAAAAGGTCTGGAGCAAGGGTTTGATTTAGAAGGTTTGATCAAACCAGCGAAACCGAAGACCTACTTGGACTCGAATCCCCTTGCGTACCTTTACATATCTCACATCACGGCTGGTGAGAGGCAGATCTTTGGCCTGTTCTCCTCGACTGGCGATCAGGCTCATATCGTGATCCTCCAGAAGAGCAAAGACTCCGGTCAAGACTTGCCGAATGTGACGAAGATCTACAGCGAGATGCTCACGAGGAGAACGCAAGAGGCGCAGGGCACTAATTGGCAGGAATGCTTCTCATACCAAGAGAAACTGAACTTCAAGGTGACCCAGGTGACCACTCGACGAAAGGCGCATCTCGAAATCGGGGACCTAGTCAGAAAGATGAAGAGGGACGAGTTGAGACCACTAATGCTCGTCATTCAATCGTCGCAGCAGAACTTGCTCGTTCACGACGTTCCTGTTCTTGCCGAGTTCCCTATCCTCCCACTCCGCTATGACCAAGCGGACAGCGCACTTCCTCCGCTAGGATGGCAGTCTGTCGTCGCTAAGCGACTTGTCACACATTACCTGAACCTTGGATCCTGGATCCTACATCTTACAGCTCTCGCGCGATACGGCGATATACCGCTATGTAATCTGGAACGTGACGATCCCAGGTTCCTCATCGACGTCGCGTATGCTCGTCGTCTGCAGCTAAACAATGTTGTCCTTTGGTGGTCACCTGGATGCAAGCCAGATCATGCTGGCTATGAGCAGGACGATGTCACTGGCCCCCTCGATACTGTCTCGATGCCGTCGGTCAATCAGCCCGGCACTTACGCCTCTGTGTGCATTGATCTCGAAGTTCGCAATCTTGCTATCAACACAATCCTCACATCATCCTTAATCAACGAGCTTGAGGGCGCGGATTCGATCAGTTTCAATCCGGCCTCAGACTCTGGTCCATCCGATGGCAGTGAAATATTGCATTCCGAATCCGCCTTTGCCAATGCCGGTGTGCTGGTGCTCCGCGAGATGGTAAAGTCGTGGTGGGCAGAGGCATGCAAGGGCAGTCCCATGGCCGATGTCATGGTCCAGCACTTGGTCCGCTGGGTCGAATCTCCCGACTCGTTCATGTACGATCGGGCGCTTCATTACTACGTCCGGATGATGAGCCGAAAAGCCCTACTACAGCTCATGGGAGATTTCCGCCGCGTGGGCTCGCAAGTAATCTTCGCGAACTCGAACAGACTCCTGTTACAGACTACGAAATCGGAAGTTGGCAACGCGTACGCCTACAGCCAGTACATCATAAAGAGTATCAAGAGCAAGCCACTCTTCCACTTCATGGATCTCGAGATCAAAGAGTATTGGGACTACCTGGTGTGGTACGATGAGTTCAACTATGGCGGCAAGGCCTGCCAAGAGGTTGTCGAGGCAGAACAGCAGGATCTTCAGACAATCATGAATTGGCAGATGAAGACTTTCCTGCCTATTCGTCTACAGGATACCTTCCAACACTGGGTTGTCGAGTTCATCCACCTGATGCACCAACTCAAACGGCCATTATCTCTTAATGGAGACCCCGACTCGACACCTCGCCTCACCCAAGTTCCGATGCGCAACGGGTCCCAAGGTGAAGATGGCGACGGCTCGCCAGTTATACTTACCGCGGCCTTTGAGAAGCGACTCAAGAAGGAAATCCGGTCCCTGGTATCGACGCAAGCCCGCGAGCTCCTCCACCCTGAACTCGCATCGGACTGGTCCTTTCCCATACTTCCGGGGAGCCACATTAACTATAAGCAGAACCGTAACGCGGTGCTAGAGCTCGTCAAATCGCTCATGCAGGTATTGTCGCTAGACAAGAACATCACGATGGAGGCGCGGCTGCTGCGCAAGGAGCTCCTGGCCGTCTTCGAGGTGCGCGAGTTCAGCCGAGAGGGTGCGTTCGCAAACCCGAGCGAGAGCCTCAAGGTGGCACAGTGGAGCTGCGCCGAGTGCACGCTCGCGCGCGACTGGGACCTGTGCCGAGACGAGGCGCTGATGCCAGATCTGGCGGACGCGAGAGGCGGCAACGGCGACGGCGACACGGAGTCAGCGCGCCGAGCGGCGGCGCAGGCCAGACCCTGGCGCTGCCCGTTCTGCGAGGCCGAGATCGACCGGCTCCGCGTCGAGGAGCGGCTGCTGGCCGACGTGCAGGCGCTCGTGGTCGAGTGGACGACGCAGGATCTGCGGTGCGAGCGCTGCGGCAGCGTCCGGCTCAACGACCTCATGGAGCACTGCACCTGCAGCGGCCCCTGGGCCGAGAGCGTCAAGCGCGACGACGTCCAGAAGCGGCTCGCCGTCTATCGCGGCGTGGCTAAGTGGTACGGGCTACGGATGCTGGAGAGCCTCGTGGGCGAGGTGCTGGCTGGGATGTAATTTTGGGGGTTGATATATCATATCTAGTGCCTAAGTTCGCGGGGCTTGCTATTTGCTCGGGCAGACAGGTGGATAGGAGGAAGGGAGACGGAGTTAAGGCGTCAACACCACGGGTGAGCATGCAATATGCTTTCTATCTTTTCACTTACATGTATATAGTGTCGAGCGGGCGCGATACGAATTAATTCCTATGCCTAATGATTCGTAAACATGTCCATCTGCTCACGATGCTGAACTTAAACCTCTCATTGGAGGAAAACGTCCGCAGCTGGATTAAGCCAAGTCTTGTGAGTTGAGAGTATCGCATATTTACTGTAGAGGATTCTTTTTTTTTTTTGAAAATCAAGTTTTGGGTCTAGCTACCTAAAGTACAAGCAAGCAGTGTTGTGAGAAGGGATTTGTATCTAGCCGGATCTCATTCGAGAAACAACCGTTCAAGTACAGGAGACCAGATCATAGGAATCCCTCGTAGTGCAATCTCTCCATCACTTGTAATTGAGAAAGGACCGTTATCAGGTCAAGAGGAAGAGAGGCCCTATCTCAATATCGTAAGGACGAGAAAAGGGGGCGAAAGAGGAGAAGACTCTCCCAGAAACAATTGCCATCTCGGCAGAACGCAACGCAATCGTGACCACCGCCGTCTGTCTCTCTGTCTCTGTTTCTCCCTGTCGACAAGCCGATCACCCAACTATCCGCACTACTTTTTCTTGCCGCGCTGGGTCTCGAGGTCGTTGTGCATCTCAAGGTGCAGCACAAGGTCGCCCTCCAAGGGCCTGTTGCAACCGGGCCATTGGCACTTGCCGGCTTGTTCGTAAAAGCGCTCGGCTATGTCGTTGTGCTGCTTCAGGTGCTCGGCCGGGCACCTGACGCTGCAGGGGAGGACCGCTTTGCAGCCCGGCCACTTACACACCGAGCCGTGGACGTCGCAGTAGTGTTCATCTAGCTTCTGCTCTGTATTGAATGACGCGTCGCACTTGGGGCAACCGTAAAGCAATAGGGCGGGTGTGTTGACCATGTAGATGTCATAGATTTCTTTCATGCGATCGTTGATGATACGCTGCCGGCTTTCACTGGAGTCGTCGCGAGGGGCGTTTCCCAAGGCTCTCTTCATGGTAGCTAGGACAGCTTGTACGGCGTCCTGCTGCTGCGTTGATGCGTAGAATTGCGACGGTCGAAAGGTACCCATAGGGGGTCTTGCCTGGCCTGGAGTCGGTATGGTTTGGACAGAAGATGCGACGAGATTCTGCTGCGTCGACGACGGGCTGGTGCCGAGATTCGACTGGATCGGAGCCGGCTGGGCGCGGTTGGTGCCAGCATTGAGAGAGGCAAGACTAACGGGGATGCCGCCCGGAAAAAGCTGAGGAGTTTCAAGGCGAGCAGAGATCGTCGTCGCCTCGCTTCGCAGATTGTAACCAGGAGCCGCGAACTGTACGTGCTGGAGGTCGTTGAACTGCGGGCCAAAGTACTGGAGGCCGTACTGGGGGTTGTAGAAAAGCGGACCAACGAAAGTCGGGCGGCTGCTCTGCTGAGATAGGCCGCTCTGCTGGGCCGGACGATGCATCTGAGGCGGAATACTACGTTGAGGTAGCTGCTGAGGAGCAGCCACATGGCCAGCGGCCATGCTCTGTCGATACACGTTCGCGGTGCGATTGCCCGGAACGATGCCTCCATCCTCGGGATGGGCTTGAACCTGCTGCTGATTCTGGGTGGAGACTTGACTAGCAGGATCAGTAGGGCGCTGAGTGTTCTTAGGGTGCTGAGTGTTCTGAGAGGCCTCGGAGCGCTGAGTGTTCTCAGGGCTCTGGGTCTTCTCTGAGCCCTGGGTCTTCTCGTGGTGCTGAGTGTTCTCAGAATGCTGCTGATGCTTAGGAGACTGGTTGCCCTCGGAGGTCTGGGCAGTATCAGAGGCCTGGGTAGACTTAGGAGATAGCAGAGCGTCTGAAAGCTTGGAAGATCGAGCAGCAACCTCGGATCGACCGGGAGATTTGGTCATTTTGGACACACGGGAAGCTTTGGGATGAACCTTCGGAGCCTTGCGCATCGGGTGATCAGGTAGAGGGGTGCGGCCTTTCTTGCGAAGCTCGTCCTGCTAGGAGAGCTCCTTCTCTTCGGCGGGCGGCACACCTGCAGACGTATCCTCGGCTGTGAATCGAGTCAGCAAACTGTCCTTACTAGATAGGTCCTAGCCCAAGCTGCGGCAATATGCGATGCTTATAGGGCGGCATGCGATAATACAGTTGGTGCTTCAAGACTTGCGAGGCCTTGAAATATTTAAAGCCAAATGTCTAGCGTAGGATAAAACGATAAAGCACAAGAGGGATCATTCTTACCTCCAGAAGACATTGCGACTCGAATGAGTTCGTCTTTTGATGAATAGTTGGAAGTTTGGAGGGGTCGGCGCGTTGGATGTGTTTTTGGGCGTCACTAGATGATTCAGTTGAGTAAAATAAAATCAAACTCGAAAGCCAGTGCCTCGGGAAGCGTGGTTTATTACTTACCTAGAGTAGCTGTCGCACACGAAGATTTTTTTCGAAGGGCGTGTTGGAGGGCTTGACGGCGCGTCTGAGTATCGTCTCGTGGGAACGTGCCTGGATACGAATCTTAGTCGGATGCTTACTTGGTTTAGGTAACTGGGATCTAGTAAGGTATATATACCTTGGATTTGCAGTTGGCAGATCGATATTCTATGCCTAGCAGATTGTCTGCTAAGGTGTCTCTTGAGTGAGGTGAAGAGGTCAAGGTGGTGGTGGGTGGATGAGGTAGCGGAAGATGTATGCTGGGTGTCAGGTAGGAATGTATTTGGAGAAAAACAGAAAAGAGCAGATACACCTGGGGTATCTATTTCTCGATTGTTGACGCTTGCTCGCCGAGGCAATTCGAAACTCGGCGAGCCAAACACTAGACAGCTTCTGTGACGAGCGACAACGGACTCCGCTCTTTCTTTCTACGAGCCTCGGCGAGATACACGAAGCTAGGTGTAGGTATGCTTTCTTGTGTCTTTTTTAATGAATGTCGTATATATATAGTTGTGTTGAATGAACCTTTGTTGGCCTCTATATCGTCTGGTTTGCTTTACGTGAAATATAGATGAACGTGATAATTAATTGTGGCGAGTTTAAGTATATGTTTGCACCGCTTTTCGTTAGCTCCAACGATGATAAGTTACGTTAACTAGTATACAAGGGTGTCTAACTGAAATAAATCATTGTAAAGCTGAAAGGTAATTTACAGTCATGCTAGTAGATGCGAAATGATAGGAAATCTGAACGAAGGAAAGATCTATCTGCTTAGATAGCTATCTTCTAAAACTACGAAAAACTTTTTACAGACCAGTGCCTATTCTCTTTGTGAGGCATATCCATTAAGTCATTCACATGAGCGTTAGATTACTACGTTACACTCAAGTGGTGCTGCAAGGTCCAACGGTCGTCATGGTCTGATCAAGGTTCGTCGTGATAAGAGCAAATCATAGGCATAGATTATTTCCTCGGCGTTGCTATAAGCAATTAAACGCGCATGGCCTTTCAGCAGGCAGAAGCGTATAATGTGGTTGTGTTGGAAGCCATCGTCTGCCTCAGGCGTATGTAGCAAAGGTCTGACGACAGGATGCCTTGCAAAATTCGAAACAACTGCCTGGAATGATTAGACGAAGCGTCGCAAGGGTCCGGATATGGAAAACTCGAATGAGTATGACCGGCTAGGCCCGCAGGATATGTGACGAAGCTGAAGGAAACTCATCATATTACTTCTAAAATTACCCTTGTAGGCTTGGTAGGCTTGTATACGTCCCATGATACCTAGGAATGCGTCGATGACATGCTGACAGGCGAGTTAATTTTACGGTGAGATAGTGGTCAGGGCTCAACTAGCTAAATATTGACTCTTTAAACGACGATTTGATGCTAGGGAGGTGAGGGAGGCGGATAAGGATAGAGTCAAGTCAAAGAAGACACTTCGAAATTGTCATTACGTCTACGATGATGTATCCTCCTAGGCCACTTGATTCCTTTCAGCTCCGTCTGTACGTCTATACGGCCGGTGCATATCGGGTCCGGAGCCCCAGTATCTAAGATCGTGCCTGGGGAGGCTGGCAATACGACGTATCGAGTCACCTTTATCCGTATTCTGGGTCAGCCCCTCACTACTACTAGTTTGAGCTATTATGGGTGTCATTTCATCGAGCCTTGCTACCTTTGCCATTCATGACCTGAAAACCTTGGCAGATGTGAGAAGCTGAGAAGTAGGGAGGCAGGGACAACAAAGAGATCGCCGGAGCATGCTGACTTGTGGAAGAAGCTGAGCAAGTGGCCGGGATGTGGAATGTATGACTGATATATGTATTCTATCCGCAAGAGACTCTATCGTCATACACTTGCAGATTCTAGAACTTGTTGCGAGAATATTAAAGCACGCAGGTGTGTATACGACGACAATCAGGTACTTGGTACTTCGTAAGATAAATCGTCCGCGACAGCTGCTAGACAGCTGCTGATCAGCTGTACTCCAGACAGGGGTGGATGTGGCTTCGCCGAATCCCGACAGCCGAATGTGGCAGTGCGTTTCATCTCTTAGCCGTTTCCGCGCTCCTCTCCCCACCAATCACGACGACCGACTTGATCTCACCGGATCTCGTCGCTCTCGCTTACCACGGCGACCAGGCAGCAGCATTTCGATCCTTGGCCCTTGATCTCACCACTACTCAAAGGGACCACCTGAAGGGACGTAGCGTAGCAGCTCGTCGTCTAAGCCGAAAGTAGTGCCACCCGAGCTCCGCGCTGTTTGCCGCACCAGCTTCGTGGATCTGCACCTGCGTCTAGGCACCGAAATTACTCTCTGCCGATGCCCGTGCTGGGCAAGGCAGCTGCAATACTTGGTCTGCCTTGCGATAGGAACGTCTTCTGGGCTATGGCATGTACGATGCGTGGAGCTTCTCTTGAACGATTCGACTCATACCATCCCCATTCCGAATCCATAGGTGGATGAACCCATCTTGCCTCCTACAAAGACAGCACAAGTAATCTTAGACATCGCCTCTCTCGCTCTAGGTCAGGCTGTTTCGTTAGATATATACGGATGCGCTTCGCTCTGACCACTCGAACCCTCTTGACTGCGGCAGATAGAAATCCCAATATCATGTCGAGGCAGACCTCAGAATACCTAGACTGCTTAGGCTGACGTTATCCTGCTTGTTACCTGACAAGAGATCTATGCGTGTCTCTCGTTCCCAGCTTACTATTATATCCAGTCCACGCCGCGATCCGACGCCTCGCAGATTCGAGTCAAGGAAGTATTCGATTAGGCACGCTCGTGTTGCCGTGGACAATTTCATTTCTTTACCATGGAGTCCTTTCTTCCACGCGGTGGTTTTCAACTGCCCTTCCAACGTCGGCTCAGTAGGCTCTACAATGACACCAAAAAGTCGTCCGACTTCGTCAAGGAGTCTGCACCAAGTCTCGACGACCCCGATATCAAGGCCCTTCACAGGAAACTGCGCATCCAGAAGGACCGTCTGGTTAGCTGGGGCTTGGAGTGGTCTGATCCGAACCAGGCCGCCGAGATTGACGAGTCGCTGTCCAAAGCAGGCTTGAGTGATCTTGTGGGCAGTATAATGGCTACTATCAAGGACATCCTCGCCGAGGCCGAGCCCCTTTGGCTTGCTTCAAGGCAAGCCGGAAGAAGCGAGAAGGCGTCGGAGAAGTCGTCCATTGATCGAAAGGCTCCGCTGATCGTCTGGGACAAGGGCAGGTTCGAAGATCTAGTCAAGGATCTGACCGCATCCATCGACACTCTCTGCGAACTATCTCGGACTCGGTCTGCCGCCGCCATGTCCTCAAGAGCATCCATAGCAAGGCCCTTCAAGAGTACTGCCTCGACTGAGGACCTACGACCTTATAGCTCCACCAGGATTCAGACGCCTCAGCAGATCAACCTCCAGACCCTGACGAGCTTCAAGTCAATGCAAGCCATGCCATTATCGGAGACAGAAACGACCCGAGATCGAGGTCAGGAGATCTTCTTCATGAGCAAGCAAGCCTATGTCGACTTGACTCACCGGCAAGGGCCGCAGCCGTCGTCTCCTCTGCTCGTGGAATACGCACCATTCGACCCCATATATTCGGCGACGGGCATCATGCCCGACATTTCCCGGTTCGAAAAGTTGAGCGCCGGTCTTCAGACAGACTCCCAGAGGTCCCCCGGTTCGTGGATCGGCCTCCCGCTTCTTCTGGGATACTTTGAAGACATGACGCAATCGAGACTGGCTCTCATCTACCAGTTTCCCCCCGGATTCAACCCGGTGACGTTCGAGAATCTTACCCAGAATCCGCTCGACAACCTATACACGCTGAAGGAGCTTCTTAATCGCCCGGACTTCGAACCTACCTTGGAGGCTAAGTTTCGCCTTGCTCATAATCTGGTGAACACGGTGTTTGACATGCACGCCCGAGGAATCACCCACGGGAATATCAACGCTTCTGCCATCTCTTTCTGTAATACCGTGGGAAACGACCCTGAATTTCCCATTGGAGAGGTGGACGTCAGGCGGCCGCTCGTCTCGTCCTTCGATCTCTTCCCCGAGGAATCTACACCCAATGAGCCTCCTTCGACATTTCTGCTCCACCGCCACCCCCTCGATCCCCGAACTACCAGCCAGTCTCCTCTTACTTCGAACAGCGACACCAGGACGCTGGATTTATACTCGTTGGCTATGATGCTCGTCTCAATCGGTCTCTGGACGCAGCTCGAAAACCTTGTTCCAGGCCGAGCATCACCTAGCGTCTCGGAATCTGTTCTCCAGCAGCTGGCGATACGTTGCGGCACACCTTACATGCGAGCTGTCCAAACGTGTTGGAATGCAGTTGACCAAGAACTTGCACATCCCGGATCCACCGAAGAGATCGTAAGCCAGGTACAGATCAGGGCTAGTCGTTACCTCGAAGCCTGTTGCATTCTGGACGGAATAAGCGGACTGGACGAACGGTTGGGCGACGAAAACGACAGATTTTCTCCTAGAGAAGGCAGAGCCGACGTTACGACTGAGAAACTAGCAGGCCCATCCGCCAGTACACAGGCCATTCGCGGGTCCGGATCTCGAGTTTCAGCGATGAAAGAAGACCCTGAGTCACCCGTTGTTGACATCAAAGGAGATCCGCAGTGTAAGATCGAGGAAAATGGCGCACCCGAACCACCTGATGCTAACATGCTGACAGCTGAGAAACTACCTGAACCCGCGTCGGACCGCGCAAGAGCCTCTAAACCCAAGCTTCGGCTGTACCCTCAAGTACCGCTACCGGCTGAGGTAGTCGAACAATGGCATTCTGTTCTTATGCCTCAAATCAACATGGCGTTGAAGCAATTCTACCGAAAACATCCTGAGTCCGTCGAGATCTCGATCGAGTCGATTGGCGAGTCGCCGGAAAAGACCAGACCGACGGTATTGGTTGTCTGTACTTCAGTACGTTTAGTACGCACTATACTTAGGAAGAAACTGGGTGCATTCTTCGACGGGACAATGGAAATTGGCCTCAAGGTGTGTCACGGATCGATGGTGCTCTCCCGAAAAGGGCCACCGATGGGCACGGCGAAGAGCCCACATCCTAACACTCCTCAAATCCACGATAGCGAAAGCGAAGACGACGCAGGCGACGATGAAGTGGCAAACCCCGACTACCAGGCAGTACCTCAAAACGGCGCGAGCATTGGCGCGTGGATAGGCGACAAGCATCTGCCACCCGTCAGTTTTGGGGGCCTTGTCATGGTCGACGACAAACCGTACGGAATGACGGTTCATCACATGTTAGACGATCCGGAACAGGCCAAACAGTCGGACCGTCCCGAGCAGTCAGTCAGGAGGGCCAACGCACCGCTCCGAAGCAGCGCCGCAGCCGAGCAGACGATGATTCATCTGCAGGAAGGAGACTCATCAACCGAAGAGAGCAGCTACGACTTCTCTGACTCCGAATCGGAACTTTCTTTGACAGATATCACTAGCGAGGACGATGACGACGATGAGGAAGAATACACTGAATCTGGCGATATTCCAGGCGTAGAACCAGGCTGTGGAGACGGTACGTAAGATCCTCTCGAGTGCGCGCGGTGTTTTTCCTTGGTTGAAGTCAAAGAGATCCGAAACCAATCTTGTCTTTTGAGGCATTTCACCTGACTTCACTTGACGTCGAAGATGCCACTACTTTGCAATCGACAGATCTATAGCTAAATAGAGGACGCACAGGATATATAGTCACTCAGCCGGCACTCGACGACGTACCCGAAGGATTCTACCCCTCAGAAGAAACGATGGATGAGGTGAGTTGATGAACAGCACAATATTACCGGGCGAATTACATCCGTTCGTCCACCCCTTTCTCTTCGAAAGGCCCAAATTCAAACTAACTGGCCGACTAGGATCACCTTGATACGTACGGCGTTGGCGAAGTCTACGCCACATCCGGGATACGTAGACGTCAGTTGAATGGACTTGTTCACGAGATAGACTGGGCGCTATTCGAATTTCAGGACGATAGAATGCCGCACGAAAACGCGATACCTAGGGCCGCATCGAAATCAAATCGCTCTACGACGTCTGTGGGTAGCATACAACCAACAGAGGTTGTTCCGGCAATGTCCCTACCGGGACTAGAGGTTCAGTGCATCGCACGAACGAGCGGTCTACAGGTCAGTACTTGGTAACTCCTTGCTCCAATGCTAGTTTTGAAGACAGCGCCAACTAACGTTGCGAGTTTCTTTTCGGCAGACAGGTCAGATTTTGCCGGCTCTGACATCGGTCAGGATATATGGGCGAACCTCACCGAGCCACACGTATCAGGTCAGTGGCCGAAGCTCAACCGCCCGCGCACATGCACTTCCAGCCACCGAAGACCCGCCCAAAGCATATCCCCGTTCTAGCCGCCCGCTAGGTGTCCCCGGCGACTCGGGTGCCTGGATCGTCGATCGGCCTAACGGTCGCCTCTGCGGGCACATACTAGCTTGGAGCGAACGTAAACAGGTGGCCTACATATGCCCGATGGAGGTGTTGCTTTTCGACATCGCAGAGACGTTGGACGCGAGAGACGTGCGACTCCCCGGCGGCAAGACCATTGTTGGCATCTCGGAGTCCGATGAAGAGGTCATTGAGATTTCCGACCTGGATGAGTGGAGCGAGGAAGAGGGAGAACGCCTGCGAGAGGTCCACGAGATAAGCGGTGGCAATACCCCTACAGATACCATGGACCCAGTAGGGGCGCCTGGCAGGCTTGCGTCTATTAAGCGAGAGCAGCGTTCTAGTCGTGGTCATGGCTCCAGCGACAGAGTCCTGTCTGCTGATATGGATAAGATGCATCTATAAAGTTGTATGCGATTAGCGATAGGAGGTGACGAAGGGTTTTGGATAGGATGGGATGGGATGAGACGAAATAAGATACCCTTTGGATTATATTGTTCATCTTCATTACCGACGTCTTACTTGTCTAAAGTAAGTACGTAGATATAAAGGAAAAGCCCCTTACTATGTAGCAGAACGGTGAGCCAAGCCTGTCTCGACTACCGGCCTACCTGTAGGTAGCTTGTGCACTTATCATGTGTAGAGAGACATGTTTATCCCTTACATGGTGACATGTACCATCGTGTTTTTAGTCCTTTAATAGGCTCCCTTGAGACTCGGCGGTCTCATAGAAGTAGTTAGGGGTCCAGATGCTGCAACAAGCAAAACCGACCATCATAGAATATTTTTTCCTTTAGGAAAGCATTGTTCAATTCATTCTGGGGTATCTAGCTATACCATAGCATTGCGAAGAAGTTGATTTTGGGCCTGTTTAGGTGAAAAAGCATCGCACCCAGCATCCCCAGCCGCATTACGGGGGATTCAATGAATCCATCTGGCGTAGAAACGCATCGCGAGAAGAAAAACAAAAAGTAAAGCGCGTGATCAAACTCCTCTCGCCCCTGCCTCACTTCCCTGCTACCCAATCATCTCAGACCAGCAGGGCCACACCCAGAAATGCCATCAAGCCGACAGTGACCATCGCGCTGACGCCCTGGAATGTGCCGCTCTTATTCGAGACACCTCCGCTCGGGACGTGCTCGGCGGGGGAGGCTGAAGGGTTGCCAAGCTGAGACGTCAAGTCCGAGTCAGACGTGTACGTGGCCGAGACACCGGTTGCGTTCGTGCAGTCGCTCTGCGCGTCTGCAGTTCCTTCGACGAAGTTGACAGCAGAACACTAGCAAATAGGCGTGGTTAGCACGGTAGCCCGGTGATCATAGCGTGATTGTATCATAATGAACACGATATATGACTTACCTGGTAAAGCATTCCGTCGGGGCCCTTAGCGACGATGCCGAAGATGGCGGTCTTGCCAATGAAGTCGTGAGAGACGGTGACCTTAGGGTTGCAGTAGGTACCGGCGCCATTCTGCTGGATCATGGGATAGGCCTGGGACCAGTTTCCTCCGGCTGTGAGGTCGGTGGTGATCCGGTACAGGAAGGTGGCCTCGGGATGGGTGAGGGTGGTGGCAACCGTGTCGCCGTCGACATGAAATTCGCTACCTTTCACATCGGCAGGCGAGGGCGTGTAACCACCGCAAGGGGCAGAGGCCTCGCCATCATCGTCGAAGGGCTTGATGGGAGGTGGGTGCTGGACAGTGAAGTGGGCTTGAGCGCTGCTCGCAAGGAGCACCAGCACCGCGGCGACAGATCCGATAGAGCGCATGGTGTTGGTCTTTGACGTGCCTGAGCGTGGATTGCCTGGCGGATTAGTTAGCGTGGGACAGGCTCGGATCAGAAGACGTATTGTGCAGAATGAAGAACAGAAGAAGACGAGCGATCAGATTGGGCAACGGGGGGACGGGCAAGGTTATGTGAAGGCGATTGGGATGGTGAGCAGTCCACCAAGACGATCGTGTGTAGCAGACCAGGTGTATTGTCATACCTCTCGGTGTAATTTGTCAAAAGATGTGACACGGCTTGGGTGATCACAATGTAGGTCGAGCCGGATCCCGTCTCAGGGAAATCAAAAGAGAGCAGTACAAAGGATAGGTAGGTAGCGACTTGTGACGATAGGTAGTAGGGTTGAACGAAAGAGGCTTAGAATCGTCAACCTAGCAGGCTCGTCTTTGTAAGAGAAGTGAGGAGTGACGACAGCGGAAAAGGGACAGAGGAATAATCTCTTAGTAATTCTGGACGGTCGAAAGGTGTAGAGTCGAGCGTGTTGCAAGTTGAAGGTGTTCAAGTTTGTTCGCAGGGCAATTTATCTACTTCTTGTAGACGAATATTGGCGGCATCAAGCGTCCCACGCGCCTTCCCCTCCTTCACATATGGACTTCCCTGAGCACATTTTGAGTGACCTTCCCTTTTCTAATTACGCGATCTAGGCAGGTACCTGGGTGGCAGGAGGCACCCAGGTAACCTGCGATTATTGCTCCGAAACGTGCTCTGGTTCCAGCGCCGCGAAAGCTCTAAAATAGCTTCACATTAGCTGGCTGCAAGCTGTGGACTTGGTCCCCTAGTTGCCCAGCGGGTATCTGTATTTACCTGCTGCTAACATGTTCACTATCTTATCTCTGTTCATTATGTTTTCATCATGTTAGGCAATTTGCGCAATACAGAGGCGAGTATCGTAGTCATCGCGTATCGTAGCCATCGCATATCGCCGTTTCTTCTGTCGTGAGAGTATTAGGGGTATTTACGTCGACTAAATAGGCGTAACTTTCCAAGGGAAAACATTCAGGCCCGCGCCGATGACGGAGTGCCTAGGTACCAGGCACGAAATATCTATTAAAGCGTAGCTTTAAGTGTGACATATTGGGATGAAGCCGCCTGAGCATTCAAGCGACCTGGTAGCCTGGGCATCGTAGAAGCAAACTCGTGTGTACTTCGTCTCGTCAGAAGTCCTCGGTTCCATGTATTTACAGTCTGGGCAGGGCTGGACAGGCTCGACAGGGTCCCTAAGAATGTGGAACCTCTCCCAGGCGTTCCCTAATGGTTCTATTACAGGGGCCTTGCATCTTTCTACAGGGGGGCTCCCCCACCCGAATCCCCAGAGCCGGGTTCTCAGATGGCCTAGCCCAGCCCCCCGGCCATGCTTCTTTTGTTTCTAAGTGGTTGGACTACTGCCAGCTGAGGCAGTTGAGGCTATTTGAGCACATTGCGGCTGGAAGCACGCGCTTAGCCGATCGAAAAAGCTCCCTTAGTTCCTTGCTAGCATGAGATAGATCTAACTCATAGATCTGTTTGCATATGACCATATGTGCATCCCGTACGCAATGTGAGCGGAAAAGATCTGTACAGTTTCCGTACTTCACTTCAGCATGAGCTTAGCCGAGTTGCAGCAAAAGCCCGTCCCATAAATGCAGCACGGAGTAGTAGAGTCGCTGTTTCGAATGTGTACGACTGATACGGGGGTCAACTGTAGACCGCCTCTTATTAGATGATACACAAACATATCCCGTGATTCTGGTTGAAAGTCATGTCTTGGTAGGACATCTTCCGCCCTGTGATGCTCGAATACGCCGCCATGCTTCGGTATGTAGTATGAGCACGCAAACACTTTCCTTTGGTACCGGTATCAAGATGCGACTTGTATGTGCAATTACAACATGCGCATGTGCATACTTCACGTATGGGCAGGAGATACGTGGATCGGACAGGACCGGTTGACGGGGAGGCGTGTTTATCGGCTAAGTACATAACTGTATAAGAACATGCAGGTTCGGGTTCTTTCTCCTCGACCTCATCACCCGCTACCTGGGAAACTACCCTGCACCCGCCTCTTTCTTGTCAATCTAGCGCGGCATTGTCCGTCTTGTGCCCCGTACGCGTCTGTGCCGACTTCTCTACTTTGTTCCCTACTCTCTCTTTGATTCAGGTATCTCACCTAACCCAAACTTCGATCGTTCCGAGACACCTGCGCCGCCCCTCGACAAGGCCAACCCCACAGTCGATCGATTGCCTTGCAATTCCCGTCTCCTACATTTGATCGTTGAACGAGATCGTCTCCGAAGTCAAGTTTCGTCAATCATTCACTACTATCGAGTTGAAATGCTCGCTTACCACTCTCTTTGCCCCCTTGTATTCGATGCTCTAATCCACAACACCTAACCAACCAGAGATACAAAGAGGAATAGCAGCAAGAAAAGTACGTCAAGATGGATATGGGAGGTATGGGCATGGACGGCCAGTCCATGAGTTCTGGCGACTTGACCACCACCAATATGGCCTACGCCAGGGGCTACTGGTATTTCATCGTCGCCGCTCTCGCCTTCTTTCTTCTTATCAGAATCGTCAACTCTGTCCAGAACTGGTCGAGGTAAGCTACTATAGTGACGGAATCAGACTCACAAATTATTACTCTGCCGTGTCTTTCAAGCTGACCCTTGACGCATAGAATGCGCCGATCGAGAACACAGTCAGTCAACTCACCCACCAAGCCAACGACGACGTACTCGCAGCTGTGGGCTACCTTGACTGCGGTGACTAGAGAAATGAGCTATCCGCAATTCTATATCCCAATCCGAGGTCTATTGTGGATGACGCCTCCTCCCATGGGGCGTGTTTACCTTCTCCTCGTCTACTGGGCCGTCATCATCTACATGATGGTCAAGGATGCCGTGATATTCGACTGGAATTTCTACGAAAGAATCGGATACCGTAATGCCTGGGTCACGGTCACCCAGGTTCCTCTCCTCTACCTCCTCGCCTCCCGAGCCAACATCGTCGCATTCATCGTGGGTACCAGCTACGAGAGACTGAATTGGCTCCACAGGTGGGTAGCCCGAACCATGTTCGTCACCGCAACCGTCCACGGCTTTCACTTCTGGACTGGCTGGGTTCAGAGCGACCTGGTCGACATCGAACTCAGCATGATGCCTACGGTTCGATATGGTATCGGGGCTTGGGGAGTTCTATTGTGGATGACAATCACGTCGTTCAAACCGTTTCGGTCCATGGCGTATGAGTTGTTCGTCATTCAGCACATTCTGGCCGCCATCATCTTCTTATGGCTTGTCTACACCCACGTCCCCAAGAATGCTCTTTACAACGTCTGGTTCGCGATCGCAGCATTATGCTTCGATCGCGCGGTTCGTCTCGGGCTCCTGGTTTGGCAGAACATCAAGTTGCGGCCGAATCGGACATGTTGTGAAGGTGGACAGTGGATTGGCCATCAGACGCAGCTCTCGCCGGTCGGTGATTCCATGACGGTGCTGACTATCAAAGATATTCACTTCAAATGGAAGCCAGGACAGCACTTGTACCTGTGGATGCCGAGCGTGGCGCTCTTCGAAGCGCATCCGTATACCATTGCGAACTCCCACCAAATGCCTGAGACTTGTATCTGTAACAGCATCCAGTTAGTAGTGCGAGCACATTCGGGATTCTCGAGACGTCTCAACCGACTTGCGCGAAAATTGGAATCTTCGGAAAAGAAGCAGACCATGACGACGTTGGTGGTAGGCCCGTTCGGCCATCCGGCTCAGTGGGATACATTTGAGACGCTGGTGCTCATCTCGGCATCGACAGGAGCGTCGTACACGCTCCCGATCCTGGAAAGCGTATTGCGCTCCAAGTCAACCTCCTGCGTCAAGCGAGTGGACTTTTTGCTGGCAGCTAGACAGGGAGAGGAGGTTGGCTTTTACCACGAACGTCTTCATGAAGCCATTGAGAAGGCCAAGTCGGTAGGGGTCGAGTTGACGGTGCACATCGCCATAACTGGTGACGGACAGCTGGCTGCCTTGCCATTCCTGTCATCGTCAGCTATAGGAACAGGCCATGAGAAGCAAATATATGAAGAGGAACTCAAGGGCTCCTCGAACGTGGAAGGCGTCGATCAACCACTCATGACTCAACCACACAGGCCTCTTTCGGGCACGAGCACCGACTCGCATATACACCATTCGTCATCACGACCCGACGTGGCTGGTTTCATCAGAACCGCAGTAGAGGCCACGGGAGGGGAGACGGGCGTGGTAGTCTGCGGCGGTCAATCTCTGGTTGCCAGAGTGAGGACGAGTGTGGCGAAGCTCAGCGATGAGCGAGCCGTCCATAAGGGTACCGGTGCTCAGGGTATCTACTTGCATGTGGAGGAGTATTGCTTCTAGTTAGGGCGTTTGAAAGGGAAGCTCATGATATGATAGACGGCGTCGAGGGGGCTTGACTGTAGCTACGAATGGGGACTGAGTTGATGGTTGCGATTTGCTATACCCACTGTTGCTGCAGGGAATTGCTGGTAGGCCTCAATTCCCAGACCACTTTAGATACCTTCTTAGGTGTACTAAGTGTGCAATGTATAAAAGTCCGTAGTAAATACGCGAACCATTCGCAACAGGGCTTAACAGCACGAGGCAGCGTACTTGTATACATCTATAGAGACGCTACTCTACTTCATTCGCTCCGACCTGTGTTGATTGATTGGATGGAGGCCTGAAGATTCCTCGTCATATCTACCCCGAAGGTATGCTTTGACTGGCGCTGCCCGTTCGAGAACATAGTATATCTGACTACACGACGGCGTTACACTCACGAGGTGTCATTAGTAAGTCTCAAGACGCGTGTCTGCCATACTGTGACCAGTGTTGATGACGCCTAGGATGCTTCCCCATCGATCGTGCACTACGCGGTATAGCACAAGAATGCGTGCCCATACTCTCTGCTTGCTTGTGGCATAACTGCTATTGTAAGACCATCGGCTGTGACTGGGTAGCTGTTAGCGGATCGTGGATGGTCCTCTCGCTTACCGGCGTAACAGCCCCAACCTATCAGAACTAATGACGAGCGCGTAATAAAGTTGCTCTCACGCCATATGATCTTACGAGCCACCTGCATCTGCCGTCTGCGGCGGACTTTGTTCGCGGATGCAAGATGGAAAGGCGGCCAACGCTCCCAGTTGCCTGGGTGCTGCTAGGGACAGCCTCGATGCGATGCGACGCAATAACGATGGTAGGATTTGGGATGCGGAAGACCGGGGAGGCTTCGCACACGCGTTAGCAGACGCCTCTATAATCCCTTTGACGACTTTGGCAATGATTTGGGGTCGTTTACAGCCTGACATTCCATCTGCCGCTTCAGTGCCGTCAACAGCGCTGCAGTCATCCGGCTCTTTACGGAGTATCGATTCATATCGCTTGGATAAAGGCCTCAGTTGTCATGTACGGACTCTTCGTCAAGCGAACGCCAGCATCCAGAGGTCATCGAATCCTTGTCGCCTTCGCCTACATGCTGTTATAATACCGGCGTTCGTTTTTGGACACATTTTGAACGGCGTTAAAGATGACGTGATGAGTGAGAAACGACGGCAGGACTGAGACATTGGCTGCTACATAGATTGATGTTTCAAGCCGCCAGTAATCAGGACCAAAGAGGACGGCGCGCGCTGGTCCTTGAAGGTCTTATCCTCGGGCCAGCCGAGACGGCGTTGGCAGCGATGAGCCTTTGGCGCCCCCGATGGCGCCTAGCTATCTGAAGGATCCCCGAGGTCCGGAAAATCCTACGGCAAGAGCCTTTGTCAAGCTGAGTGGCAAGGGGACGCGTTTGTTCCGAAGGCTTTTTCGCACCGAACCGTGGGGAGACCGAAAAGGCTTTGGGTCCTTACTGATAGGACTCGGCCGAGGCTTGCTTATATGGCTATCGTGCTGATGTGACATGGCCAGATCTGGCTGTAGGTAATGCGTCAGCCAGCCTTACTGCCTCGGACTAAACGCCAGTGGCAGAAGTGGCTTCAATGCCAATGCCGGTGGCAGAACTAGAGCGGGAAACTCGAGCTGGGACGCACGTGAGATGACGATACGAGCGAGTCCTAGCTGAGTTAATGCGTGCCAAACGAGGCAAGCTATCAGCTACGATACCCGCCCCCACGATTCGGAATGCAGAATGTCTATGATGAATATCGGTCTTAGACAAGCCGTTGTCCGGGGAGGACAGGCCCGCGCCGGGACGTACCTCGGGCATCTGCAGGCGGATACCTATGCTAGGTACAAAACAAAGAGAAGAAAATAAGAGGGAAAAGGAAAAGCATGCGCCTAATGGATGCTGCACAACTGATGTCGGACATTCATCCTTCTGGAATAGCATCCACGTCTCATCGACGAGGCTTCGGGCCCGAAGATGCTCGGCCATTTCATCGCGTATACTACCAGATGTGTGCTACATGACGCGACCCCTTGCACGAAAGGAGAGCGACACATGACCGTGTTAGCAGTATACTTGGGGGCTCCGGCTGCATACGAAGTAGTAGTTGGATGAAGGGAGGGAATATGAAAATAGAAAATAAAATAGGGGGAAAAAAGGAGATGAGAGCGAACGCTGCGAAGTGACCTAAGCAGGGATAGAGCGCGGAGTCGAAAATGACGAGTGCCGACACGTCAACTGTTCGGGTGGCTCGCGCCGCGTGGCTTCGTTGCTTTAGGCCCTTTAGGCCTCAGGATTCAGGCTTCAGAGCTTGCGCTACCTGAATTAAGCCCTTGCGACTCGCTTACCTATCCTATTTGACACTGTCGACCCGGCGGCTCGGACGGTAATTGATTTCTCGTCAGGGAGAACCCTTGCTCCACCGAAGACCCTGGACGCGGCCGGGGCCTCTGGGCTTCCAAGATTCTGGCTACAGGCGCAGATAGCTGACTAAAGCCGCTGCTGACCTTGCCGGGTTAGCTTATTTTAGCCTCATGTACCCTGTAAAAGCTTACCTAGAGGTACACGTACCGGACAGCTTCATGCTCACGATATCTTCCTCCGGAGCTAGAAAATTCCTGCGTGCCGATTCCTGCAGCCTGGACTGGGATCTGACGGTTGAGGATCGATGACAGGCGACTATATTCTTATTGCCTATCTCCTCACATACCTGCCTATTAGGTAGAGACTGGTAGTTACCTTGGGTACGTATGGCCCCGTGCGTGTCGGCGACGGAGTGTCAAACGAAGCAGCCACGCAGCGAGACTGTCGCCACAGGCCTATTCGAGCCTTCATAGCTCCTATTCAGATTTGCGCCGTCAGCTACGCTAGTGCCTAGCTTTCCTACGTTGGGTCGACTGCTAGACGGTGGCACGCTCCTTTTAATACGAGGATTCTGATGCTACTATGTGTCGGCGACGTCAAATGCAAGTCTCGGCTTTGGTCAAGTACCCCTATAATCCCACGATCATGGACGGGACCAGTCGGACACTGGACGGTATAGGCTCATGAGTCATTTTCGTCTCTAGCTCTCCGCAAATGGCAGGACGACGCATCTATTATATGTGTGCCTGGATGTTTAGGTGTGTGCCAAGACGCAATGCATAAGGAACGAAGCAGCAAGGTCACATCAGTTTAACCTTCTCGTGGACGCTGCCCTTATATCTCCGCTTTCTGTTTGATCCTATTGCGTTGAACCAGCCTCGGCTCAAGTCTGGTTCGATGCCTATATTCGCCGTCGATGCGTCCCCCTCCCCACGAGAATAGGCGAAACCTTACAGGTCTGCGAGGTGAGGTGCTCCAACCATCCAGCACAAGGGAGTTCCTGATGCCATCTTCCTAGGCCAGACGTTCCGGAACCCCCCATGATAAGCTGCTTAGGTTGGGAGGGCCGACATGCTATTTTGGTTGGCCCCAATACACCTGGCATGGCGAGCGAATCTTATCTCATCCTGTCATGTTATGTCTGACATGGCCTGGCTGCGGAGCCCGGTGGTATATTCCTACCTGCCCGGGTATCGGTGGGTTGTATCCTTAACGAGCAGTGTCGGACTCTTGGTCGTGAGACATCGGTCATAGTAACATTCCAGGTCACGTCGGAATGTGAATTTGGCCGCGCATCTACGGCCATGTCTACAGCCTTGGTACCGGTTGGTAGGGTTGCAGTCTTGGCTCAGCCCTCCCTCTACTATGGATAGACCTCCCTGTATGGGGACGTTAGGGTCCGGCCACGCCCTGTCATCACCGCTCCGCGTGTCGATTTGGAGTCCAACATACAAAAAAAGGGCCAAAGGCTACATCCTATATTTATGTCGCCAGGTTCCCCTCGGCCGCACACTCCATTGCATATCCGCACGTCCCGCCTAGTGAGTTAATTTATCAAGGCAGCTGTTCTTAGCGACATGGCGACTACCGCTTGGCTCGCGTTTATTTCTTTGCTGTTGGGTATATTGTATGTGGCAACGAGAAATAGACACAGACTTCCACCAGGATCTCGTCCGCTACCTGGTCCAAAGTGTTCGTCATTAATTCCCTCCTCCGCCCAATGAGTGTCCCTTGATCCTCGGAAGCTTGCAAGCCCCTACTTTCTAACCATGCCCATACTTAGCATACCCTCTGGTCGGCCGTGTACACGATGTTCCTAAAGAACTATCATGGCTGAAATTTTATGAGTGGAGTAAAGAATATGGCCCGATATACCAAACGGAAATGTTTGGGTCTGTTCATGTCTGGATCTCGTCCGAGAGCGTCGCCATCGATCTGCTCTCGCGCCGGGCCGCAAACTACTCAGACAGACCCCAGATCCCTAATCTTCCGGACAACCGAACAAGCGGTCACTATCTTGCACTTTCCGGGCGGAATGGTAGGCTGGCACGGAACGGCGCAAGCGTTACCCCTTACTAATGCACATCGTAGACACTTGGAAGCGCCAAAGGAAGCTCTGCCAACAGCTGATGACTGTGTCTGCCAATGCTTCGCTACACGACTACCCGGCAAAAGAGAGGGATCGTTTCCTATTCCTCCTCTCGCGGGACCCGTCTCAATATCGGGAGTACATCGAACAGTTCACCTCGCGGACCGTCTCTCGCCTTTCTTGGGGTAGCCCGCATCCGGCCCAGCTGCTACGGGTAACCACTTTTGGCTTACTGGAGACCATCTCTCCGTCAGGGGCTCTGCCTAATGTCATCTCCTGGCTCATGCACATTCCGGAGTTTCTCAGCCCCTGGAAGCAGAAAGAGAGTGCGCGACATAAGCTCGAAGCAGGGCTGCTAAAGGGGAACGTGCAATACGTACACGATCGCATCGATGAAGGCAACGTCGAACCCAGTTTCGTACACACCTTCATCAATAATCTGAGCCACTCTGCCGACAAGAGTAGATGGGGCGACGAGGCCGAAGCCACATACGTGGTCGGCCAGATGGCTATCGCAGGGGCTCTCACGATAGGCAGCCCGATCCAGAGCTTCATCCTCGCTATGCTTCATTATCCTGACTGGCAGAGGAAGCTTCAAAGTGAGATAGACACCGCATGCGAAGGAAGATGCCCGGAATGGAGTGATCGCGACAAATTACCGCTCCTGCGCGCCGTCGTCAAAGAAGTCATCCGATGGCGCCCACCGGTCCCCACAGGTAAATGACCCCCAGCAAGGTGCTCTCCGAGGTGTCCCTGAAGCCGACACATAGGCTCTAATCTGATATATCGTGCGTGCTATGGCTGACCGGTCGTCAAGGAATCCCACATGCCATTGAGAAGGACGACGTGTATGAAGGGTACTTCATTCCAGCGGGCGCTACCATCCACGCCCTCGAATGGTAAGACCATCATGTTATTCTTTATGTCGTGCTTTAATCCGGGTCTAACCGTCTCCCAGGGCTATTACTCGCAATGAGGATGAATATCCAGATGCGGATTCCTTCAACCCTGGCCGATGGCTAGAACCAAAATATCCCACATACAGGGAACCACTGACTTTCCATCCAAATCTGAACGGATTCAGCCAATTCGGCTTCGGCCGCCGTACTTGTCAAGGCATTCCAATCGTGGACCAAGACTTGTTTCTCGCCATGGGCGGAATGGCGTGGGCAATGAACATAACAAAGAAGCGCCGGGAGGATGGGTCGGAAGTGCCAGTTCACTGGAACGACTACACACCGCTGCTGATTGCGAAGCCGTCGCCGTTCGAATTTGACGCCGTAGTACGCAGCAAAGAGAAAGCGGCAATGCTGGAGCGAATGTGGGAGACGGGCAAAGGCGAGGATGACGAAGAGGATGAGAGGAGTAAGCAGCTAGAGCGGCCTGATATAAGGAAGAGCGATATATTGCTTCAACATGAGAATGACGTCGCTAGCGACGGAGGGAGCGAGACTAGCGGCGCAGCCGACTCCCTCATGAAGGACTCGCTGATCTCCGTCAGCACGGGAACAGACAGTGACAGTGGAGATTCGGATATAACCCCGGGACCTGAGTTAAAACGAAGGACGTTTTTATGACGAGAATTGGTCCAAGACAGATGAACCATTAGGGCCACTAACAATGATGACGATGGCACGGCAGATGACCTGGCATAGCGTGGCATAGCATAACACAACATAGCACGCTATAAAAATTCGAAATCTAGAATGGGTTGGACTACCTTCCAACCTCAGTCTCCACTTTCAATATTCGTGCTTCCTTACCCCTTGGTTCCAGTGATGTTCTAGTCATACAGCTGATAGTACATTCTCTCCCCTTTCTCACATTTCTGCTCGTACTATTTTCTGCAAGAGACCTTTTACTTTCTACTTGTGATTTCTCGATCAAGCCATGACCACCCATCACTTCTTATATAACCGCTGATAAACGTCAACCTTTAAGATGCGCGTGCTACTTACCATTTACTCGGCAATATGAGGAGAAGGGCTACCTGAAGAGGTAATACTAAGCCTCAAGGAGATGCAAAAAGACTGCAAAGAAATGACTATTTGACGGTATCATATATCCTAAACATTAAGTTCTCGCTCATGACAGAAGCTTTTCCGTATCCTGAGCCCTCTCATTACTACAAATAGTAAGCCGTGTTGAAACAGACAAGGAAAACTCCTCGAACCTGTCGAGGAAGCGAGAAAACCCTCGGTACTCGGTGGAGTGCTCTAGAAACCTGATGAAATGACCCTTTTTCCATGATGAAACCTTCCTTCCCATACAGTAACCTTCCTCCAAGTACCTCCTTAGGCCAGGTACCTAGATATCTCCTTTTTTTATGAATAATAATGATTGACAAACACCATTTGTAGCGCAGACTTTTGAAGGTGCCTATGTAGAATGATGTTAGAAAATAAACGATACGTATATGGATAGCTGCCGACAAATCTCATCGCTCTATCACGGCGTACGGGGTATGCGCAGCGCAGTTGATGCTTACTATTATGTATCGTTCCATTTACCTCCCGATCCAATACGTCGGTAGCACGCCCTGCCGGGCAATGGACTCGGCGATCTGCGCATCCGTCATGCTCTCCTGCCCGTTGATGGCAAACCAGGGCGAGTCGTGGAGGACATAGTACGCCTGGCCGATGGCCACGTCGGCGCGGGAACCGGCCATGATGCCGGGCTGTCCCGCCTGCACCTGGGCTAGCTGCGTCCACAGGGCCGCGCGCTGCGCGCTGTCCAGCCCGTGCGCCATGTAGAAGACCGGCGTGTACGAGCGGTCGGACCGGGCCGTGAACTTGGCCCGGAACGGTGGCGTGCCGTCCTGGAGCCGGACATGCTTGCCTCCGAGGGTGAAGTAGCCCCCGCAGCTGCTGCACGGCTCGCCCCGCCGGAGGAGCATGGCGTCCACGATCGGGTACGATCCCGGGGAGTCGAAGGCCTGGAAGTACGAAAGCAGCATGTTCTCCTCGGCGTGCGGGTGACTCCCGCCATCTCCTGTCCCAGAGATGGCTGTCCAAAGGTCGGTCTCGCCGTCCGCGAAGACGAACGACGCCGATAGATCCACTTGATCGGTTGAGCGTAGGCCGCTGCGAACGAACTGGTATAACGCGCTTAAAAGGCCCTGCTGCGCATAGTTGAGGCGAACTGAGCTGCCGCTCGCGCTTTTGACGCGGAAGCTGGGAAGTTCGACATATAGGAACTGAGGCATCATTGGCGGTTGTCAATGGCCAGGTATAGAGCTAGCTGGTACCCTCGGTAGTTATATCGAAAAATTGTTGCCGGTAGCTTCTGTACGTCGCGTAAGGCAGTGCAATATAGAATGTCTTGAGATGACGAGTATGATTTGGAGGTTGCTGTCGTGAATGTCTCTATACCATCAACGGTCATCGAGGAGGGGCGATACTAGATAAATATATGTCTTATACTTCGCAGTGACGTGGCTACGAATGTTGATATATTGTTAGAAATCAGGCGATGCCATCGACTGTCTAGAGAACAGCTGTCGAGTCTGCGGTGCTATTTGCAGTGACGTTCAGGCCTCGAAATGAGTATAGGAAAGCGTATAGAACGCATAGGATGACCGGCATTCGTTATACCTCGTGTATACTCCAATCCTACGGACAGTCGAGAGGCTTTTAAGTCCGTGAGATGGGAACATCCGGAGTAGGGCCAGCCAAAGGGAAGTCATGCCTGGGTCATAGGCTATTCCGGGGTAGTCTACCCTAGGCCGCGGATAGGGTATCTGGGTTGCGTCCGGGAAAGATCCATCTCGTCTATCATCTCAAAGCTGCCCATACGAAGATTCCTCATTGCATAGTCGGCCCTTGTTCGACAGATATACGTGGAGTAAGCTTACCCAGATGGTAACCATCACAGATATCCGGTGAGCATCGTGACATGAGGTCAACAGACTTCGGGTACCTACTTGGGGTAGCTTCTGACGCAGCACGCGATAGGGCTGACCCGAGGATCTGGTCGTTGGATATCGGGCCGCAGGTACGACTTCGTTTCCAAGCCAGGCCTGCATCTGGCCTGCGTCACTCGACCTAAGCCGTGTTGGAAAGCTGCGTTTCCTTTTTGGTCTCGACCTGATGCATCGAGAGGCACCCCATCAGTATGGGGATAGGCCCCATTGGCCCAGAGAAGATCGCTTCTTCCCACCCTTACGGCATAGCATGATTCCAGCGCAACCACTTGGGTGCTACGTAGCATTGCGGGTCGTGTACTAACACGAGGTTGGACAAGATTGAGGCTCGTCTGTTCGCGGCGCGCGGATGAAGTTTGGCCATATTCTTCCAGGATGTCGAGAGCCGGATTACCTGATCGCTAGCGAGACCGTATCCCGTCCGATATCCCCACGATGAGATTTCCGTTTGGCATATTACCTGAGCGCGAAACCCGGTCCCGCCAAGGACGGGATCTCGTGTCTAAATTTGGGTGGATGATTGTTAATAAACGACGCTTCTTGGCATCTCCCCCGTCTAGGCGATAGACGCGCCATTAGCCGCTAGATCAGAGATCCAGACGGCGGCCGCGCGGGTATGCGGCTTGGGGTGGAGGCAGAAGCGGGTTAAAGCTTGGATGAGGATCAGAATGGGTGAGGAGCCAAGGACCCTAGACGGCGGATGGGTGAAACTGGCGAGATCGTGTTCCTAGATTAGCACTAGTTGAGCCGGGGAACGTGGCCTATTATCCCGCACACCCTGATATCACTCTCTGTTCTGAGGTAGTCGTTACCGGATACGAAATCCTAGCAGGCCCAAATCGTACAGATCGCCTAAGAACCTTACTTGATGTGTCGATGTCCGCTCCACCCGTCGCTAAGGAAGGACGACAGTAGCCGAAGGTATTCCTATTTTTGCCAGGGGTTCGGGGATTGGGTTATTTCCGAGTCCAATGGGTTATCAAGCTGCTAAGGTAGGCGGGAGGGAGATAAGTAAAGACGAGGGAGAGCCGAAAAGTTGGCGAATGAGGCCTCATGCCTTTCGTCGTAAGCCAATAGGCAACAGAGCAAATCACCAATTATTTACCCGGCCTTCGTATTATTAGCCGGCCTCAGCCTCAGCCTCAGCCCCGGTCTCAGCCTCCACCAGCTACGGCAATAAGATGGCCTCTCTGCTTCTTGGTTGGCTAACCCCCGAGTTTGCTGCCAAGCTCCGATGGTGTTTCATTGGATATAATCCTCCGAGGTATGCACGTAACCGGACCGGTTGACACGAATGGCTTCTTTTTCTTCTCCTTATTTCCCCCCTTCGTCTGCATCTTGGTTTTCATTTTTCATCTTCTCTTCCCTTCTCTTCTCTTCGGTCTTGGATTAATCGTCTTTATATATAGCTCCGCGCAGTTGCTGCGTATCACTGGTCATATCGCGTGTGTGAATGCGCACACCATTTCATTTTGATGACATCATAGACAGTCTCCCCTCCATGCGCCCGACGATCTGTTCTAATTATATCGTGTATCGAATTAAGAGAAAAACAATGCAGCTACTCTGTACATCGCTACCTATCGACGACGGCTTCAAGGCTCATAGCATCCTAATGCATACCGACCTAAGATACGTATTGTAGTTGAGGGTGTACGGAGCTCACCGGTAGAGGCACGCTGATTACATTTGCCGTCACTTCTCAGCCATCGCGCAACATACACGATCGGCAATGTCACATACGATTTTCTGGCCATTGCCGATCTTCTTACCTTGGTAGATTTCAACACGGAACATCTACCTGTAGGTGCCTGAGGCCACATACGGTACGTGATCCCTAACAACAGAGCCGACTACCTCCTACATATAGGTTGGCACATAATGTATCTAGAAGTAAGAGTATCAGATGTAACTTATTACCTAGGAACTAGCTACCTTCTTCTCTACCTCCTAGGTAGTGACCTGGTATAAGCTGTCGGCTAACCTTGGGTCTTCCAAATTCATCTGAAATAAGTGCCCCTGACATCTAGGGCGCCGCCAAGAAACATTATACCACAAACAACACCTCTACTCCTGTCGTTCCAGTGATTCCCGAGCTTACACTAATAGTCCACCACGGGGTTCCGCCGCACCGTCTTGCGAATACTCGACAGTGTACTGCATTGTCTTGTGGATCTGTAGATTCGTACTGTCCGGTGCGGCGGGGCCATTGTTTCTGCGAGCCCATCTGCTTTCCCCCGGCCTCGACACGCTTCTACCGTTCCTATTGACATAGGACTTCGGAAGCGTGCTGCCTCCCGACTTGTCGCGCTTGTTGGAACGTCCTCGGGTAGTAAAGGCATAGGATGACATGACTCTTGGAAACCACTTCACAATAAGAGGTCGGATCTGAGGGAGACAGGCGCATACGATGGCCACGTTCATCTCGATCATGGTCCACATAGTGGACGCTACGTCGTAGGTGGGATCGGTCGTGGTTGCTTGGACGTCGATGGTCGTAACTCTCAAGCAAGAGGTGATCACCACGCTATCGCCTTGGTTAGCGAGCGAGACTTGCATGCGAGCATACCTGATCAACAATGAAGTAACTTACAAGATGCCGACGGCGAAGACCATAAAAAGTGCAGCCTTTTGAACCTTGGGGACCTGCAGGGCGTACACGAGGGGCATCGGGAGGAGGAGGATTATAAGGTCGGTTGTGATGGAGAAGCCGGCATTGGCATACCAGACCTGCCCGTTGTTGATGCAGGTCCCCTCGATAGACTTGTCGAAGGCCTTGCTGATGGGGTTGCACTGGAAGATCGACGCCATGACTGACGCGATACAGTATAGACCCACGGTCGTCAGCATGAACCAGCATGCCCATCGCATCCACCTGGTATTGTTGAAGATCCTGAGGTAAAGCAGCAGGATCGACGACTTCGTGGAATTGATGCAAGCCTTGTATGTCGCTTGGCATAGGTAGAAGTACTACAGTTCGAGGAACCGTCGGTTAGCGAGACTGATGCGCAATTATTTGGGATGAAATCATGGGATTAGCTGCTGAGTACGAACCTTCAGAGCCTCAGTCTTGTCCGAGGCCGACAACGCAATGGCACGCTTGCCATAACCGTAATGACAGGCGGCGAGCATGATGCCTCCCGACACCAGAGAGAATGACTTATGGTGAGCATGTCAGTATTACCAAGCCTATATGTCAAGATGTCGGATGCTCCATCTTACCAGTGACATCAGAATCGTAAAGTCATCAGCACCCAGCCGTCCACCGGTGCCGATTCGCGACCAGAGCCGAGTCGCGACGATCAGGGGACAGACAACCAGGAAGACATATACGGGAATGTATATGGTGGCGGCATTGCTCTCGTCAGAATAGTTGACATTTGGTACCGGGGTCAGTCTTGAGGGACTCGACATGGTGATGGATCGGCTGAGGACCGAGTGTCTTCGCTGCCTTGAAGAGTCAGGTAACGAAGAAGCGCGGGCCTCAGACGTCGAAATGGCGGAAGCTTTCTAGCGTTCCAGGCGATCTGCAGCGTTGTGATGGTCGAATAGGTCGACGAACCAGATGAAGATTTGAATGGATGGATCGCAAAGCCGATGGTCAGAAGGGAAACTGTGTGAGACTGGTTGGTTCACCAGAAACAAGAATGTCGACTGCCACGTTTGCTTTCTCAAGATGGTACGCTCGTGTGAAAGGAAGGGAGGAGCAAGAGTGTTTCTCTGCCAGGTAGTTCTTTTTTCGTATAGTATTTCCCTCGTCGCATAATGGAAGGTACGTTTTGTATGTTTGTCTCTGCACCTTCCTTGGGTTGGCGGTTTCCCTACCTACCATACCTATCTACCTTAGGCCTCCACCTTGGGTATCCAAGTTTGCACCGTAGGGGACCTAGATTATCAGTTAGGAAGGCACGGACGAGGCCATCAGTGAGAGCAAGTCGAGACTTGGACCTAAATTCACCTAGAATTCTAGCATCAAAGCGTCAGTTGTGTTTGGTGTTTGGTGTTTGGCTTCTCTATAAGAGACGCGGTTATGATGGGATATGCTTACCTCCATAACCACATCAGTATGCACTTATCAACGTCTAGATATCTTGATATCTATCGTGGTAAGCTCAAATACACGCCCAGGTACTCTGTGTGCACCTGAGGTAGATAACGTATGTGGTGTGGTCCATGTGATGGAGGTCAAAATGAATCGTATCTAAGAGTGTGAACGACCATGGATATGATCTTAAACTCCTAGGTGCCTAGGTACCTAGGTAGTTTAGGTGTATGAGGTAAACTTCAGCTCCCTCTTTGATATAGCTACTTAAGCTACTAAAGGTACCGTACTCTTCATTTTGTATCGTCTTCACTGATGATCACGAGGGACAATGGACTGTTCACTGCCTAGGTACCTTGGCTGGTATAGAAGCTCTACTAAAGTTCTACAGCCTTCCCTCTCCTCTCTGCTAGAGTAACATATACGTCGATCTACTTCAGGTCAGGGGGTACTTTCGTAGCTACTACCGAATGTGGGTGCGCTATATTGAATCAACTTGTCTTCTCGGCTAAGACAAACAGGAAGATGTGGAACATGGCACAAGGAGTAATTTTATCTGTGAAACGACTGGATGTTGATGGGGGTAAGTACGAGGACTGCCTCGACAGGAATCAGCTTGAAGGTAAAACAACGAGGTCAGTATGGTCAGCAATGGAGGGATAGATCTCTTCCTCTCCCTTTTAGGCCATCTGTGGCGTTCAATGGTGCCACACGGCATTCAAATCTCTATCGTCAAGACTTAAGCCACCGAGTACCGCCAGATTGCGTGGCGTATTGTCGAGGGCGGCTATTGGAAAGACAAGACTAAAGAAGCGAGACAGACTGTCGCACGCACGAATCGGCTCCAGGTTGGCTGGATATCGTGCCTGATACCCTATCTCGTCTCTTGAATCGCAACGCCAGATATCATCGCGTGGCGGCTTGTTTCATCACGATCGCCGAAAGACATAAGGGTATATCCCTCTCACGGCTCAGGTACCCTGAGTGAATCCTGGTCCCCTACACTGAGAGACCTCGACCTGCACTACAAGAACTTCATCTGTATTCAAATCAGGACCAACGCCCCCTTATGTATCGAGCTCCCATGTCTTTTGGAGGTGGCTTGAGCGGTTTGTGTCACCCCCCTATAGGTGACGAAAACACGTTAATTCCTGCCAGAACCCGAACTGAATGCTACATCAAGTCTTCTTACCTTGTACGACCTCGCTCCGTACCGTCTTGTCCGGCACGCCTAAGCAGTCTTCGAACTCCCATGTACATCGTCCATCTACACATTCAGCAAGGATGATGCACGTGTAAATTGCATACAAACAGCTTACTGCAGGAAACACCCTACGGTTGCACCCGTAGAGTCTGCACGCTTACTTACAGCATTACCCAAAACGCCGGGTAGGGAGGCTAGGAGGATAAACGTGCCCGACCTCTGTTCGGGACTGGGGGGTAGCTAAACTCGTATGGCGTACTTCTACGGCGAGGAGAGGCTTGCAGAGGATTAGTTATGCAAGAAGCGCTAACAACTGCCGGGACCAGGGCGTTTTTGTGTCCCGGCAGTGTCTAGGAATGTGTGGCCACCATACGACGGAATGTCTCGCGATCCGACGGTCAGAAGGGACCAGGCATGACTGGACCTACACAACGTGCGGTGGATGCGCAATTGCAGATGTACAGATACTGTCGAAAAAATAGTGGCCGCCAAACTCGCCACACCAAGACGAGTCGAGTGTGCTAGGCTTGGCTCTCGCCTTCAAGTACATACCGGAACCCGCCTCGGAACGCACGTATCGCTACCTAGGTAGCTACGCGAGGTATTTATTCAGATGATATGATGCCGCCCCAGTCTTTTCATACTTGTGGTTGATGATCGTTCGTCCGATCTTCGCCCGTGTCACTTCTGGCTTCCTCTTCCCCCCTCCCCTGTTCTGCCGTACTGACCAAAGGCTACGGAATATTCCCCTCCCTGATCTGTTCAATGCTATTCATCATCGGCTTATACCTAGCCCACTACCTAAGGCAGTAAACAAATCTAATTTCTATTTCTCCTCTTCAGTGACCATGCCCTCTTCCGTATCCGAAGCGGGATTGGATCTTGAAGCCAAATCTATTCCCATTACGACCACCATGGCTAAAGACAAGGAGATGGCTGCGTATCCCGAGGGAACCGAGCCGGGCGGTACTCCTCCTGGTATAACCGACGCCCACACAGAACGGCGCCTAGTCAGAAAGATCGATCTTCACGTCTATCCTATCTTGTTTCTCATTTACATCATGTGCTTCCTCGATCGAATCAACGTCAGCAACGCCCGTATTCAGGGCATGACGGAGGACCTAGACCTCCACGGTAACAGATTCAATATTGCCCTTTTTGTACGTGAATGCTCTCGGCTATTATCAATGTTTGATTTTATCTCTCTCACGTAGGAGCTGACTTGTCCGTGTAGGTCTTCTTCGTCCCATATATCCTGCTTGAGGTGCCTAGCAACATGGTCTTCAAGAAATTCAAACCTGCATATTACATCTCGTTTCTGATGCTCAGTTGGGCCATCATAAATATGTGTATGGGTTTCGTTACTACATACGAAGGCCTGGTCGTTCTGCGCTTCTTTCTTGGTACGTTCGAGGCGGGTGTTATGCCTGCCGTCGTCTACCTTACTTCCACCTACTATAAGCGCCACGAATTCCAGACGCGCATGAGCTTCTTCTTCTGCTCCACGGTAATCGGCGGAGCCTTTGGAGGTGTAAGTGCTTACCCGTATATTTCGTAATGTTCTCCTGTACCCCTTCCCCGCGACGATCCCGTCAACCTTACCGATGGATATGGATGAGGCCACAAGCCAGCCTCGGAGTTGGAAAAGCTAATCATGAAATAGCTACTCGCTTACGCCATCGCCGGCCTGAATGGCCGCGGTGGCCTCGCAGGCTGGCGCTGGATCTTTATCATCGAAGGCGTCATGACAGCTGCGGTGTCTATCGCGTCGGCGTTCTTCATCGTGGACTGGCCGGATCGGTGTAAATTTCTCACCCCCGAAGAGAAGCAGCAGCTGGAGCAACGACTCGCAAACGACGGCGCGGGTACGCTTGCACGCATGGATACGCTTAACTCGTACGCGTACCGGCGCATTCTGACAGACTGGAAGATCTGGCTCGGTGGGCTCGTCTACATGGGAATCGGTATCACGGGCTACGCAACCACCTTATTTTTGCCTACTATACTGCGCGAGTTTGGCTGGACGGCCCGGGAAGCCCAGGTCCATACCATTCCCGTATACGCTGTGTCTGCAGTGGGCATGGTGTCCGTGGCGTACTTTTCGGATCGACTCAGGCACCGCTATGGATGTATCATCTTGGGCTGTGTCGTGTCGACTGCTGGCTACATCATGCTACTGTGCCAGGGTAGCTTATCGAGAGAGGCCAAGTACGGCGCGGTGTTCCTGGTGTCGCTTGGCGGCTTTGTTGCGACGCCTATCGCGGTCGCGTGGCTCGCTAACAACGTGGCGGGCAACTGGAAACGGTCTTTTTCGTCCGCTATCCAGGTCGCCCTCGGCAACATCGCGGGCATCGTGGCCTCTGTCATATTCCGCGACGACGAGTCTCCGCGCTACTTGACCGGGTACGGCACCTGCATCGCTTTGGTGTGGTTCGGCGCCATCATGGCGTCGTTGCTCTTTGCCGGAATGCTGGTCGAGAACAGGTTGCGGGATGCAGGCGTGAGAGATGCTCGACTGAATCAACCCAAGGAAGAGGTCGATAATATGGGCGATTATCATCCATCGTTTCGGTATACCTTGTAAAACGGCATAGATGTCGGGTCTGCTGACAGGAGTCGCCGACGACGAGCGAAGGATGGCTGGTGTGGAGGTCGTCACATATATCTATCGTAGGACGTAGGCATATAGGCACGTGGCTCGAGGAATGGCAGATACCATGTATCGGGAATCGTATTAAGCCTCTTAGTACAGATCATGTCCTTAGCTAGCTACCATACATATATTAATACACCCTAGTCAGATCGTCTTTCCCTAGCCCCAATGTTTTCTTTGCTTCTCATGCGTAAGAGTACCTTGCTCGGCCGTGTCTTCGATGCTCCCCTCGCGCTCCCCTTCTCCCAAAACAAATCGTTCCTTCGTCATCCCTAATACCATTGAAGTGCTTCAGTCCCTAATTAGATACGTGGACCTGCTATCGACCAAACCAGTACTCTTCAGCCTTCTGCAGCATAGCGAAAGAGCCCTTCCGTACTGGATCAACCAGACAAAAACAAAAAAAGAGCGAGAGAAAAAAGCATCATGCGAATTGGACGGGTGTCAGTTGGCTCCGAGTGCTCCGGGTATATACCATAGTCCGAAAGAGCGAAAAAGAAATCGACCAAACATCGTCTTAGCTTAATGCTAAGTAGCTTCGTATTGCAGTATATCGCATCATGATTAACATTAATGTTCTCCCAGAATCTATGTAGGGCTTCTGCGAGCCTTCTAAAGCTCGTCTTTCGCATGCTGGACCGATTCTTTGACCTTTTCAGTAGCAGAATCGACGACGGAGCCGGCCGTATTGCTGGCTTCGCTGGCCGCGCTAACTATGGTCGCGGATGCGGCGCTGGCTACACTTGAAGCCGAAGACACACCACCCGAGTAGGCTCCAGCTAGACGAGAGTAGACCGACTCGCTGAATGGTGGCTCTTTGCCAACAATGAGCTCAGATACAAGAGAGCTGACGACGGAGTACTGGGAGGCCGCGGCGTCGCCCGCCGAGGCGGCGTAATCCCCCGCAAACACCGTCGCGGACGATGCTTGGCTCCCAGCGGCATCTGTAACCGACGCGGCATACTCGCCGGCGGCAGAGGCAAAATCACCAGCCGTAGCGTAGAGGTTCTCGTACCACGGAGTGGGTGTGGGAGCGCCGTAGACTTGGGAGCTTACGCGTTGGACCAGGGCGTCCCAGCTCTCCCCGATATAGTCGCCTGCGTCGGAAGCGAAATCGCCCACCGACGAGGCTACAGATTCTGCACCTTCGCTGGCAACAGAGGCGGCCGAGGCAGCCGATGCGCTGGCTACCGAAGCGGCAGACGAGGCAGACCCTTGAATATCCGTTGGCGTAGGCGTCGCCGTTAGCGAGCTCACAGCCGTCGATGCCGCAGACAGGAATTCAGAGTAACGTGCATGAGCAAGACCAAGACCGGCGTAGTAGTTATGCTTGGCCTGGTCGAGCATCTTCTCGGCTCTCTTCTCTGCACCCTCGAGATATGTGCTGGGGGTGGGCTCGGCAACCCCGACTGCTACCTTGGCCGCCTCGTATTGCTCCGACGCCCATCTGATAGAGTCGTCGAAGTTCTGCTGCGCGATAGACTGGGCCTTCTCCCAGTCGACAGATGGCATAGTCGGCATACCGGGAACCCATCCAGTAGTAGGAGTACCGTGAACACCTTCTGACGCGGCAGTGAGGGCAGAGTTCAGCCTGGAGTTAGCGGCCGCTACGGCGCCGAAGTATGCGTTCGACACCGAGCTCAACATCTCCTCGTGGACGGGCTTTGGCTCTCCATGAATCTGAGCGGAGACGACCGACATGGCCCGAGAGTAGTGATCGGCGGCACCGGCAATGGCGGCGGTGTAGGCCAACTGAGCAGCCGAGGTGATACTGGCAGGGACATCAGACTCCACCACGGACAGAGCGCTTGAAACAGACGAGGCAGCGTCATCATCCATGATGGGCTGTCGTGAAGGCACTGACTGTGCGGCGGCACCGAAGAGGGCGGACTTGACTGTTGTTGGCGCGGCCTCTTCGACGGGCGCGTTGGGCTCGTCGGGTACTTCGACGATCGTTTCCTGAACCTGCTCCGGCCCGTCAACTGAGGCTGACGATGGTAGAGGCTCGACCGAATCGGCGGGATTCGTGGCATCGCTCGCGTGAGTGGCAGCTGATTCTAGATCGCTGGCACTCTCGGTAGGCCCAGATGCGAGGCTCTCCAGCGGTGGAACCGCCGAAGTTTCATGGTCCTCCGCGTCCGCCTGGGATAGCGAAATCGTGACGGTCTCGGCACTGGCAGGGAAGACTTGCTCACTGATGGCGTCGCCGACGGACTCGACACTGCTCTCAGCCTCTGTAGCGGTGGAGGAAACGGCCGACGTAACGCTCTGGGCAGTAGCGGCGGCTTCCCGAAGCACTTGGATAGCGGCCTCTTCAGCCGTCTCGCTGTCGAAGTTGTCGCTAGTATCACCGGCGATCGCCTTCCAAGAAGCAACTTGCTTCAGTCTTGACAGCTCCTCAGCTGCGGCCTGCGCGATACCCATACCTTCGCTCTCAAGTTCGGCACCGGCTTCTTGCGCCATGACGAGGCCCGGGTGCGTGGTAATCAATCGTTGGAAGTCTTCTGTCCATGCGTCGAATCGTGCTTTCAGCTCGTGGTACTTCTTCCAGTCTTTATAGGTGACGCCTTCCATCCACGCCCATTTCATGCCAAGCTTTTGGAGTGCCAGATCGCGGGTCTCCTGGAGGATATCGTAGTGCTCCTGAGCAGCCTTCGTGACGGCGATTTCTGTCTCCTGGTCGTAGGACTGGTGCCAAGTTCGAATATCCTGTGCTTTGTCCCTGATTGCTAGACCGGCACTGCGGACAGCGGCAGCCAAAGCCTCGTCTCTCTTCTCGGCATCACCACCATGCTGCTCCAGGACGCTAACGATAGACTTCTTGAGTTTTTCCAGTTCGGCCGTCGCTGTCTCGTTCAGCTGCTTCACCAAAGACCTACCCATTCCTTCGGCGTGTCTCGAAACCATCCGACTCGAAATCTCGTCGACTCGCTCCTCGATTTCGGACGCGCCCTCTTCGGCGGCCTTGGTGAACTTTCCCTCCCACAGCTCGAGGTCCTCAGCTACTGTTTTAGCGGCTAACTCGCGCACTTCTTGTGGCGTCTTCGAGTTTTGCTGCTGAATCTTGACCTCCGGGGCTGGCTCTTGGATGTTGGGCTGTTCTACAACGCTGGCGGACGGTTCGGGTTCAACGACGCTGTCGGTAGCCGAGGTGCTAGGCGAAGAGGCAGTTACAGGCTTTGCGAACGTAGATTTGGCAGATGTCCTGCCTCTGATATTAACGGGCTGCACTGCATGAAGAGACAAAGCAAGACTTACGGGTGGGTTTCCTCGGTAATCACGTTCACCTTGTGCTCCTTGTACCGACCAAGACGTTCGCCGATGCGCACTAGTTGCGGCTCGACCTTCAAGACGTAGACGTCTCGGAGATGAGGCCAGATGGTAGCATCGAGGAATGCGTACGTCTTGTTCCAAGCCCATATGGTGGAAGGAACAGCAGTGTCCGCGGTAAACGAATAAGCGGCACTGTACCCTCGCGAGGCGTAAGGCTGCACATACAGATAGGCCGGAAGCAGGAACTCGTGGTAAGTCTGCAGGGCATTGGTCTGTGCGATATCATAGTAGGGGGTGATCGCAGCCGAGGCCGTCTCCACGTGAGGCGCGATGGTCTGGTCATATTGGGCCTTTGCCAGAGCCTGATACTGGCTCACCATAGGCTGCACGCTCTGCTCCCACTTGGCTTGGCCAAACGCCTTGGCCTGGTCGAACCGCGGTCCGCCGTACCTGACCGCATACACGCGGGCAGGCGTAATGACAACACGGTCGACGGTATTGTAGTACGGTTTGGCGACGTCGACGTAGGGAGCGGCATAGGTATCGTAGTACGGCGTAACGTAGGGCGACACGGCCGACTTGGCCTGGAAGTATGGTTTGCAGATTTTGGGTGTCGAGTCGGTGCATTCGTCAATGGTCGAAGGGCAACGGAAGAGGAGAGTGAATATGCAGTACCATGTCAACAACCTAGAGGTATATCAGCATCTGAGATTCTAAAGCCAAGATTGGCCGCATGATGTTACCTGGCAATGGCATTAGTGCTCCAACCAATGAAGCTCTTCTTCTTCCGCTCAGCAGTTCTCCGCCTGGGAGCTACTGTATGCCCATTAACGCCATTGACACCGTTGGCGCCTTTAGTGCCGTTGGTGCCGTTGATGCCCTTGGACCCCTCCAGAGAGCTGTTGGTGCTCGATTTGGCCTTACCGTCCACTGCGGCAGCCATGATGATGCTGTGCCGTGGGCTCGATAGTCGTAGCAGATGGCGTTTACATCAAGTTAAAATGGATGGACACGTTGCCTAAGATGGTGGGCGACGGGCGATATGTGCGGATTATGTATGGATGAAACAGGTTGAGAGGCGGCGAGACGTGAAACCGACCGGGGTGCTCTGTGGAGGGAGAAAATTCGGTTAGGGGTGCGCTCGATCCTTTCTTCGTTTTGGTCGCCTAAATCAGTATCGAGTCCACCGCCCGAGGTCCGAAGATGGTCTGTGGTAGGTGGTAGATTGAGGTAGAACGGATATTTAACGGGCAAGTTTAATAGCAAAGTGAAGAAGAAAGGGAGATTGGAGAAAGAAGCTTTGAGGATAGCAGTCAAGCGGAACAGAGGGAGCTGTCAAGACGTAGCGACGGCTGGGAGCTAAGGCTGCCGTCTTGACGAGGAAAAAAAAAAAATAAAAAACTGGTTCAGATGATTAGGGATGACGCAGGGATCCTATCAGCTTATCGGTTCTCTCCCGTTGCTATCAGATCCTATTCGAATCCGTATCCAGGCTGCCAGGTCCCTTCCTATGAGAAGCCTAGAGCTGAGTGAATGAAAAAAGAGGATATGATGGTGTACCGTTTTACGTGAGAGGACAAGCAACGAGATAGGTACGTGATCCAAGGTCGGTATCTCAGTGGAGGGAAATATTTGTGTCCCTCAGAATGATTGAAGCGCCCTTGGGAGATACGCAAGGTAGGTTGGTATGTATGACGAAATGTGGCGCTCTATACTTGGACTGTAGCTCTTGGCTCTTGTCTACAGCAGATAAACACGTGGGGTAAGGGGGTGAGAAACTTGGGGAAAGCGAAGGTAGAGCATGTGAATATACGAGGTCGGTTAAAACCGCTACCTTCATGTACCTCCTAGGCAGCTAGCTATATGCTGATAAGATCTATAGCTATGCTGTGAATTGGGTTGGTCTATAGCCAGGCCAGAGGTGCTCCTGTGTTGACCATGACGAACCGCGATGCTCTGTTAGTATATGGTCAGTCAGATATGTAGATACATGGAAGTAGATCTAAAACTCGAGTTTGTTCTTAGATCAAGATACATTACACATAATTCATGCCGCTGGCTACGAACTATCACACTACTCCATGTGTCATACATCGAAAAGCAGGTTATTCGTGGTTCGCTAGCGCCCCAAGTCTCACTCACAGCACCTCTCGCTCTCATACTAGAAGCCGGCTGGCTTGTATCTTCCAGTGTGTCTACCTACATGTAGGTAGAATGTGTGCCACAGCAGGGCGAAATACGTCATCTGATGATGGCTCTGCAGTCATGTACAGAATGCACAAGTTAAGCTGGGGGGCTGCTACATGCATGTTTCCATATCCGAGGTACCTATATCTCTCAGCCTTATAAGATTATAACTGCGAACTATTAGAAGCCTTCACTGCCTGATGTATACAGCGAACGGACAACACATATATACCTAGAGGTAGGTATTGTCTATTGGGTGATCTGCGGTCCGCTTGCCGCCTCCACGATCCCGACCTGTCGGAACAAGAGATGGAACCCTAAGGCAGACCTGACGAACATGTACATAGAGCAAATAGAGACACGTCGCTTCTGGTTGGTGTGCCTGCATCATCCGAGGGGACCTAATTCATGCTCCTTAAACGTGCCAAGCAGGCCTTTACAGATCTCGCCGACGATACCTAGGCTAGGTACCTAGGTACCATCGGACGTGGAGGTGCCAGGTGCCCAGGTGCTGGAAGAATAGCGGATTAAATCGACCGCCGAACACTGACCCAGCCGACCGGTCTAGGGGGCTGTGGGGGACAGCTGCAACGCCGCAGCGGGTCTCGATACCCTGAAGTGCTAGGCAGCTTAGCCTTGTGTTGTACCTAACCCAACAACCTAACAGCTGAATAATTGCCACTTGAGCCGCCAAATAATTCATCGTCGACTCCGTCACTCACTATTTCGTTGATCAGCACCGCAGCACAACAACACACCGGCACAATGAGCTTCTAATACCCGCCGTATTGCGCCCGAGTGTCATCAAGGACTTGTATTTCTGCCCTTCATCCTCATAAAGCGTCTCCCGCGTACCTCTTGCCTGGCGCTTGACTCGAATCATCCCGACTGTTGCGTTGCTTATCCCTTACGTTCTTTCCGACACCTTAACCGCGGCCTTGAGACCACTCCTATGGTCTAACCCGGAGTAGAGAGCCCCCGCGGGCGAGGAATTGCCATCCGATCTCAGTCCGTAGCGCCGTCATGGAAGATTGGCCGCCTGGTCTTGCCGAACACCCCGCAACGACGGCCGACAACATGACCGAACACGCTGCGCCGGGCACCAAGCCCGCCAGCAACGATACCTCCGTTGATCCCGACACCTGTCGAATATGTAGAGGCGAAGGCACTGCGGAGGAGCCGCTCTTCTATCCGTGCAAATGCAGCGGGAGTATCAAATACGTCCACCAGGATTGTCTGATGGAGTGGCTATCCCACTCGCAGAAGAAGCACTGCGAGCTCTGCAAGACGCCGTTTCGCTTCACCAAACTCTACTCCCCCGATATGCCGCAACGCCTGCCGTTCTACATCTTCGCCACCCACATGGCCAAATACATATTTCGCAACGTGCTTGTCTGGTTAAGGGCCTTCCTCGTCATGAGTGTCTGGCTGGGCTGGCTGCCGTACCTCATGCGCTCCGTCTGGTCCTTCTTGTTCTGGATCAGCGACGAGGGGCTAGGTCCGAGCTCATCGCCCGCCTTGGACGGTTGGGATGGTAGGAAATCCTCCCTCACCATTACCGGCACGACGACTTGCGCGTCTACTCCTCTATTAGCTGCCACGACTACGGCCGCGACCATCGGAAACGTTGTCGAGAGGCTTCCCGTGTCCGTCTTGTTGAAGGCTATCTCCAAGCCCATGAATGCCACACCTCCGTACTGGCTCATGAAGTTACTAGGTCTGACTACCGCTGCCGAGAAAGCTGTGCCGGGCCCTCGGGAGCTCCTGAATGCCACGCACGTAGATCAGATCACCATCTCGCCAAGCCCCGGTCGCCCCTCTTCACTGTTGAGCAATGTTTCCCTGCTAAAGGATTTCACAAGGCACCCAGCCATCAATCGCACCATCATTGCCGTGCTCGAAGGCCAGATCATCACCCTTCTCGTCGTTGTATGCTTTATCTTGATCATACTAGTCAGAGACTACGTGGTTCAGCAGCAACCCGAAATAAACATGCGCGCCGCATTCGCCGCCGCGGAAAACGAGGCGCCCCCCTTGGTCGGACCGTTGAACAACGCTGTGCCGCGCGGCTTGGGGCTGGAACACGACGAAGATGAAGATTCCGAAGATGATTCTGTTGTTACCGGGGATGGTGAGCCGGCAGACAATGAAGATGACCGAGATTCCGTCGATGGGACCGACCGCGCCAGAGATGTCATTGGTCTGCAGAATCCGCACCAGAGACCCATTGCGGAATTTCGCCGGCGAGTGACGCGGCGTGACGCTGAGCCTGGGCAAGAGAGTCGGCGAGATGAATATGAAAACCTTGCGTCTACTTCGCACGTCGGCGGGACTGTAGAACCGACCAGCGGGTTTGCGGCCACCTCTTCGCAGGGGGAGGTTGCGCGTCGAGCTTTCTTGAATAACCTCGAGCGGAGGACTGACGAAGAGGCCGGCGAGGCTACATCGCGGGGATCAGTTAGGGAGTACTCACGTATATATCGAGAGGCTGGCGGTAACCGAGAAAGGATACTGCAAATCATTCGAGATGAAGGACTTGAGGACCGGATGCAATATTGGATTAGCGTCACTGCTGGAAAGGACACCGGTGCGAGCAGTCTAGACCTGGGAAACAATCCCGGAAGCAGTGCCCCGATACCTGACAGGCGTCGCTCGAGCCGATCTCCTGCGAGGCCAAGTTCTCCCAACGCCGCCAGGACTAGCAGCGACACTTCAAGTTGGACTTGGACTGATAGCGACGACGTTGGCGATGCTGCGAGCCACGATTCGAAGGAAAAGGGTAAAGGCAAGGCGACCGAGAGTCCTGCTAAGGAGAATGCTACCTGGGACTCGTGGGGTGGTGAGTTCGGCGGTATTCCTCCGTCTGGTGGCGACGGCGACCACGACAGTCCTGATAACCTACCGTCTTCGTTTCTATCAGCCCCAACGAGGCCTCGCGCTGTTTCGGACGGTCCACAAACCACGAAAACAACAAATATACTGGCCAACAATAGCTGGTCATTTTCTGACCTGCCTCCCGACGTGTCCGGCGTTCCCCGAGAGGCGGCGTCTGGATCATCAGGGCCTGTACATTCCGCGCTTGCTTTTGAGCCTCTGTCGCCACCAATGTCGTCGCCGGGAGGTTCTGGCCCTGCCGAACCCTCTGATTCGCGTGAGCTTGGCGGTGAATCCAATCGAGGAGAGGGGACAAGTCACACTGCGCCCCCGAAAGAAAGATTTTCAACAAATTTGAGCGAAGTTGGCAGGGCGGAACTCGATGAAACTGAGCGGCTCCTGAGTCTGGGCCTGGGTATGTCGCCGGCGGCCGAGGACGTATTGGGTGAAGGCGGGATGCTTAACCCGGCTGATTCCGGCGCGGGGGATGGCGCTGGTGCTTTTCTTGGAAGAGCCACCGATATCCAGCCAGCCGGCAATGCAGCACGGCCGGCGGGTGGTATCGTGGAGCGTATGGCCGACTTTATGTGGCGTGATGTTGAGCCCGGGCCTGCAGATGACCTAGAGCCCCAAGAAGCGGTGGACATATTTGGAGATGACCAAAACGCCCCTTTCTTCGACGACGACCGCCTAGACGACCGAGAAGATGAGGTTGAGATGGCACCCGACGTTGTCGAGGCTGCGGTCGCTGCTGGTCTTGATCCGGAAGCCGTCGAAGACGCTGAAGATTTCGAAGGGATTATGGAGTTGATCGGCATGCGCGGTCCTGTTGCCGGTCTATTCCAGAATGCCATCTTCTGTGCCTTTCTCGTGTCGATCTCCATCTTTCTCTGCGTTTTCGTGCCCTACAACGTCGGTCGCGTGTCCGTCTGGATCTTTGCGAACCCTGCGCGCCTTCTGCGCATAGTGTTTAGTGCGTCAAAGTTTGTCCAGGACGGCGTCTTACTGGTCGTCGGCTACTTGTCGACATTCATGTTCGACCTGATAGAGGCGTTCAGGCTACTCTTCAGGGTTGAGCACGGGAAGCAGCTCATGCACACGCTCAGGGCTGATGCTAAGCAGGTCGCTTCCGGCGCCGTTGACAGGATATTAACCAGCTTCATGTCGGAAATGCCTCTGATCTCTGTTAGCGAAGTCCGCAACTTCTCAGCCATCAGCCACGAAGCCCTCCTAGTAGTCAAGCACGACATCCAATACGCCCTGTCATGCGCTGGGCGCGTTGTCTTATTTGTCTTTGGCGGCGATTATGGGTCTAAGTTAGCCATGGTCAGAGACTTTATTTCTGTCGCGTGGCCAGCAACCTTGCAGCTTCTGAGGGCCGTCCCTATCGTCGCCACCCACCCCGGATCGTGGGTGCTGAATCTCAACCTTTCCGAAGTCACCTCGTTAGCGAACCCGGAACTTGCGTACTGGGACGCAAACGACCGAACCTGGGCTATTATTGCAGGATACGTTTCCGTGTGTGTCCTCGCCGGGCTCTACTTAGCCAGGGGAACACCGTTTTCTACAGGGCAAACTGCTCAGGAGTGGGAGGCGTCTATTATCGACGGTTTGAATCAAGCCAGCGGCGTCATGAAGGTGATCTTGATAATCAGCATCGAGATGCTAATCTTCCCGCTCTATTGCGGTCTACTGCTAGATTTTGCGCTCCTTCCGCTCTTCGAGGGCACCAGCGCCAAGTCCCGTCTCCTCTTCACCTATAATTATCCTCTCACTTCCATATTTGTGCACTGGTTCGTCGGTACAGGCTACATGTTCCACTTTGCCTTATTCGTATCTATGTGCCGCAAGATTATGCGGAAAGGCGTCCTATGTAAGAAACGCCCACCTCTCAGTTGTCGTAAGCTTTGAAGCAAGTTGGCTTTACTAACCTCGGAGCAGACTTTATTCGAGACCCAGATGATCCGGAGTTTCACCCGGTACGCGACGTGCTCGAGCGGAACGTCACTACACAGCTTCGTAAGATACTATTCTCTGCTTTCGTCTATGGAGCGCTTGTCGTGGTCTGTCTCGGTGGCGTTGTCTGGGGCCTGTCACTGGCGCTGCCCAACGTTCTTCCGATACACTACTCTTCAAACGAGCCGGTTCTCGAATTCCCCATCGATCTGCTGTTCTACAACTTCTTGATGCCGCTCGCCGTGCGATTCTTCAAGCCGAGCGACGGGCTCCACGCAATGTATACGTGGTGGTTCCGCAGGTGCGCCAGAGCTTTGCACCTCACCTGGTTTCTGTTCGGAGAACGCCGCGTAGACGAGGAGGGTACGTTGGCTCTACGCGAAGACTCGCCTCATCGTCGCCTATCTTGGTGGTTCCGGTTCTTTCTCGAGATCAACGACAAAAACGAAGTGGTCCCGAAAACATGGCATGATACGTTCACGGGAGGCAAGTCAAAGCCTGCCTCGGCGATTTCCCCGGAAGAGATGAAAACTCACGACGCAAATAAGGCGAGGCTTGTAGAATCCGGACAGCTCATTCCTCATGGACGCTTCGTGCGATCACCGGCATCGGACCAGGTCAAGATCCCAAAAGGGCAGTCTGTATTCTTGAACGTATCGGAGCAGAATGTCAGGAGTGACGGCAAGCTAGATCGACCAGAAACGGACCTCTACTCAGGTACTCACTACCAGTTCGTTTATATCCCGCCCTGGTTTCGAGCTCGCATCTTCCTGTTCATCTTCTTCATCTGGATTTTCGCAGCCCTGACGGGCGTCGGCTTTACCATCATACCGCTAGTATTCGGCCGCCGCATGTTCAAGATCTTGATACCCTCTCACATAAGAACCAACGACATCTATGCGTTCAGCATAGGCATTTACATACTGGGGTCCTTCAGCTACTTCATCTTCCACCTCCGACCGGTTCTCGGAAAAGTGAGGACTTGGACTGCGACCGTCGTAAGTTCGATGCTGGATCGTCACGCCACCCAGCGCGCTCTCCATCTATGTAAGCACGCCTGCCGGCTGATCTACACCTACGTTGTTCTCTTAATCATCTTCCCACTGCTCATCACGTTACTGGTGGAGCTCTACCTGCTCATGCCCCTGCACACGTACCTGTACCCCACCGCTGGCGATACTACAAAGCGACTGGACAGGTTGCGCGAGGGCCATACAATTCGTGTGATCCAGGCTTGGACTCTGGGTATCCTCTACCTCAAACTCAGCTCTCGGGCCTTGTCACTATACGGCGGCCGTCCTGCCCACGCCGTGCGTGCTGTTCTCCGACGTGGCTGGCTAGAGCCTGACGTCGCCGTCTTGACTCGGGCATTTGTGATCCCTAGCATAGTGGTGTCGGCGATCATGATCTTCATGCCGCCTGCCATAGCGTGGGCCATGCTCCGGCGCGTCTCCGACGTCAGCGCCGAGGTGCCGCACGAGATGCGCGTCCTGACATTCCGACTCGCCTACCCGCTGACGGCCTTGTTCTGGGCCGGGCTGCTGATGACGCGGAGCATGGTGCGCGTATTCGAGCGCTGGCAAGTCCGCATTAGGGATGAGGCGTACCTTATGGGGGAACGGCTTCACAATTTTGGTGGCACAGCATCAAAGGTGTCGGGTTGGAGGGGCAGTACGCGGCTATAGAAGTTAGTTCGCTGATGATGTAGAAACGCGCCCAAGACTGGGATTCACGCATGGGTAGGTATAAATGTATCATGATAGTAGTAATAGACGATGAATCATTGACTATCCTGTAGACCCTTAACAACACACCAGACATGATTCTCCTGCAAGACTACCTAGGAGGTACCTACCTAGGTAGGCAGGTAAGTATCCTGCTAGTCAATATCAGTTGGTGTACGGGGAATTTTCCAAGATCCCATCATGTACCTGTAATATCCGAACAGACCTCGACTCGAGCACTGCATCACGATATAGTCCCGGCACTACGTTACTTTGCAGAGATACAACTCGGCTGTCAATATGATTGTATGGCAATAGGTAATTCTTATTGAAGGGATATGTAGTAGGTATGCATGTAATTTTGCACAAGCGAACGAGGCAGACGAGTAAATACTCATAAATAATCGCGCTCGGCTCAGCGTGGTGGCAGGTATAGAAACCCTTTCTACCCGAGTTCTACCAATCAACGCCGACGTGGCTCCCTATCGTCCCCCCCCCCCCCACGAATCTCACCTCATCTTGGGGGAATCCTGATTAAAAGTGAGGTGATAAATAATATAAAAAAAACTGCTCCGTGGAATATCACCCCCCGCACTCCGATTCAGAGACGACGCGGGGAGCTGGCGGAGCAATGAAGCCAACTGCCAAGCGGTGATATGTTGCGTCGTCCTTGATGCTGCTGGCCCGTCTGGCGCCTTATTCTTTTGTATTCATGTGTAATCCTGCACGCTTGCTTCAACTCCAACCTTGCTCCAGACGTCAACCGTACTAGAGCAGTGCTTCTCCTCTCTTAGGGACGCCTAATTGAAGACTGACCGTCGAATTTCTCTACGGGTGGTGAGGGTACGACGGCGTGTGGCTCTGCGGGTGCGACGGCGTGTGGCTTTGGGGGTGAGATGGCGTGTGGCTCTGCGGTGGCGACTGCGCTTGCGCATGCGGCGGAGGCTGCGTCGGCAGGGACGCAATGGTGTTGAGGTTCTGAAGTCTGTGGTGGAGATGGTAGTGAGAGACACCCTCAGAATCGCTATCATGAGACTTGCGCTGGTGCTCGTGACTGTTCCGTCTGCTGGGGTTTCGGCTGGCTTGTCGACTTTGCCGTCGGCTCGCGGCCTGCTGGGCCGAGTAGTACGAGTTGTGTCGAGAAGCTGACATGCGATCACCCGGACGTTTCTGCATGACCTCGAAGGTTGGCGTTCTCGGCGCTGTCGGTGGCCGCGAGGGCGCCGTCGACGGTCGCGTATCAACAGCACCGGCGGTCGAGGGGCGGTGGGAGTGGACCTGGCTGAGCTGGTGGCCGCCGAATTCGGCGGTACCTTGGGCGAGACTCTGGGCGAAGGGAGATCGCTTGCGTAGCACCGGGCCCTTCCAGTAAATAACATAGACGGCAATGACCAGGACGAAAGCGATGCAAAATAGGATGGTGGACGCGTACGGCAGGTTGTTACCCGTTGAGGCACCGATATTAGAGTAGAAGGGCGTTGCCGGGAGGGTGAGAACACCGGCAAGGAAATCACGAGCCCATCCATTGCCACCCGTGGCCGAGGCGGAATACGGACCGTAGGCGCAGATCATGTAGTCGATGGTAGCCATGTAGATAGCATAGTTGGCGATACCGATGATGCAGGTCCCGAACATGGACCCGATCCAGTGCAGCGGCGGGCCGGTGGACGTCCAGGCGAAAATGATGAGACCGATCGGCAGGCAAGGCGCCAGCCACAACAGCAGAGACATACGAGACTCGTACTGGGCATGTTCGTCCTCGGGGTGCTTCTCGCGCAGGCGCTGGTTCCGCTTGAAGGCTGGCAGGAAGAAAAGCCAGCCCAGGACGTAGCCGATGCCGAAGGGAACGAAAGCGAGGCCGATCTCGAAGGGTTCGAAGTTCCACTGCTTGTAGACGAGAGCGAGCGACTGGATCTGCATGAAGATGAGAGCGTCGGAGAAACCCGAGAGCAGCGACAGCACGAGCACGATGGGCTCGGTAAGGAACATGCGGAAGGGGCGCAACCAGGTGAAGATGAGCTCCTTGAAGGTGAATCGGCTCCAGAAGGATTCGAGCTCGTCGGGTCCGTATATGTTGGGATCCTCGCCAGACTTTCTGCGCTTCTTCGCAATGTGGTTCAGCATGATGGTCGTGCGCGTCTCGGGGACGGTCAACAGGTGCAACAGCTGCACGAAGCCGCCGAAGATCAGCTGGATCCACATGCACCACCTCCACGATTCCTCGGGAGGCAGGAAGGATTCGACGAAACCACCGACAATGGGGCCAAGAATGGAGCCGCCGACAGACGAGAAGACGCTACAGAAATCACTGATCAGCTCGGATATCCCTCGGGAGCGCAAGGTAAAGCGAGGGACGCTTGACCGGAACCTGACTTACATGTACGCGACGGCATACTGCTGTCTGTCGCTCTCGAACATATCGGCAATCATACCAAGCGTCACACTTCCACCGGCGGTAGAAAGACCACCGAGGGCCCTGCCGGCGAGCAGACAGCCGAAATTAGGAGCTAGCGCGACCGGCAGGACGAACAAGTTGATGAGGGTCATGGACGCCTGGAGAATGGGCTTGCGGCCAATCTCTTCGGACCAGGGCGCCCAAAGCTCGCAGCCAAAGGCGTAGGTGACGAGGAAGATGGCGGCACCGACACGAGCGGCCTGAGCACTTACCCCAAAGTGCTGCTGGATTCCTTCTAGACCGTTGGAGTAGAGCGAGGTGTTGAAGTTCATGGAGATCTGCACAAGGAAGATAACCGTGAGAATCCACCACTTCTTCCAAGCGGGAAAGGCAAAGCCGAGCTCGCCCTCGCAGTCCTCTTCCTTGAGTTCTCGCTTGCCCGTCGAAGCCTTGACCTTCTCCTTCTCGGCTTCCTTGATGGCCAGCGTCTGGCCCACCGAAGACCCGAGTGCGCCATTGGCGTGGCCGACCGTCTCTTCGGAGCTGTAGGTCGGACGCTCCTCATTGGAGGCCATGTTGGAGGACCACTCCTTGGAGACGACTCCGTCCGCCATCGCTTTGGTTGTCCGCTAGGCGGAGAGCACAGCAGTGCGTGGTAGAAGCACGAGAATTAAGAAGTCGTCACGGGATCTGGCGGAATTCAATAACGGCGCTGCAACAAGAAATGCTCTCACGCAGCTGTCATGGAGCGGTCTCTTCACACACACAAGTATCACCGAAGTGAGACTACCGGCGCAAGGGGCGGGAGGAGCGGAGGGAAGGGAAGGCAAGGTTATAAACAAAAACCTAAGCCAACAATGCTCTAGGCATGAGTCGCGTAGTACGAGGGTCCGTAGGTATAATGTGGGTGGCTTATGCGAGGGAGAGGAGAGCAGGAGATGTAGGACCGGGGCACAGAGAGCTTTGCAATAGAATACCAAGTCGATGCGCACGCCGACCTGGGGATGGGGATAGTCAACTAGCTTATATAGAGAGATGACGGAGGATGGATGACGGGGAAACCGGGGTTGCCAGATAAATGGGGTAACGAGCATTAGCAAAGGAACTACCAGGTATACTACACCACCCAGGTATTTGCTACCTGCTACCTCAGGTATACTACATCCATAACATGTACTGTACCGGCTGCGAGCCTGGGTAGGGTGGGAGGCAGAAGAGAATAAGACTTAGGTAAGAAGCTAAGGAGCATACGAGCACGCGCATGTAACATGTAGGTATACCAAAGCAGCGTGGAAGCCGGTGACCAAGACTTGGACCTGCGAGGGTTGGGCGTAGTCGAGCCAAAGAACGCGAGACCGATCGCAAACAAAGAAGGGAAAACGGCAAAAATTAGGAAAGAAAAAATAGAAAAAAAAAAAAAAAGTGGAATGTATTCAGGGAATTCGGAATCGAGGCCAGCCGTAAGAGACGAACGGCTTCCTAAGTCGGTCAAACCAGAGATACCATGCGTATGTACCCAGCGTACCAAGAGGACCAAGTATACCAAGTTTACCAAGTGGCATACAATTATTCTGGACCTCATCCTGACCTGGCCCCAGCAAATTTGTTCCTTTCGTATGTACAATATCAGGGTACCTGGGCATGTACACTTGACTGCTACCGGGACTAGGCTGCGGAATGGGAACAGGGATCCCGATGTCTGAGCGATCTTGAACGGACTTTGCAGGTTGCGGCAGGCAGCCGGGGGGAGGGGAAGGGAATTTGACAATTACATAGTATGTTCTGCAAGAAGGATGAGAGGCGAATCCATCCATAGGAATCCTCGTCCCGCGTCTACAGTATGACGACAGAGGAAGCTGCAGTTCTATCTGGCCAGTCGAGCCAGTCGTGCCAGTCGTGCCAGTCGTGCCAGTCGTGCAAGTCCAGCCGGTCCAGTCCGCCTCTCGCATTGGCCCGCTCGCCTGCTCTCCTGCTCGCTTGGCCGCCTGCCTGCCTGCTTCAGCCAACGATGTACATAGGAGGCATCTGGTGAATGAAAAATCGGGACGAGGCCGAAAACACGACGTACTGCGTAGTAGTGGGTTACCAGGCAGGCAAGCTGTGTGGGCTGGGTAGCCTGGTCCTTTGGCGGACTGGAGAAGCTAGCAAAGAAAAAAATCCGGGGGCTCCCCCATTGGGGTCAACCGGATGCAGAACTCGTCGCGTCAGACGACCCTCCCACCCATTCAACTTGCCATACGCGAGCCCCGAGGCACACGGTTTTTTTTTCCCATTTTTTTTTTCTCTTCCTTTTCTTGGGGTTTTCTGGGGGGAATGCGGGAAATAATACCATGTACAGTATACACACACACATGTTTCCCAGGTTTCCAGTGGAGAAGATGTAAAGAACGTCTGTTGGGAGACGAGTAGGTACCTTACCTATACTATGGTATTCAGCCATGCACAGGAGACGAAGCAGACGAAAGACACGAGAGAGACGAGAGAGACGCGAGGGATCACGCAAGGTACCTTGCTTGCGCGCATATAACAAGGTACAGGTAGCTCACACATACATACACATGTTCACGTATACATGGCCATCTATAGTCTACATATTACCCAGCTTACAGTCACATATCAGACAGATATATATGGTTCCCACCATTACGCCGATTCGCCAAGGTCGGCGAAAAATAAAAACAGGAGTCGATTCGGATGGGACTTTGCAAAATGTCGATTGCTGATATTCGGGCGAGATGGGCGGCCCAAATGGAAAATGACGATGGGGAACTCGAGCCTCAAGGAAGAAGAGAAGAAAAAAAAAAAGAAAAAGATGGCTGATATGACATGATGTCATTGAGGGGCTTCCATTATATGGAGTTTGGGGAGTCGGTATGACGGGAGTTGAGAGAGCGTCGTATGAATCGTATGGAGCATTTAATCAGCGTCTCTTCGCCTGCCACCCTACCGTCGTCATGGCTTCCATGCCTCCCATCTGGCTGATAACCGATCTCTCAATTTTTCATCTACTGCAAACCACGACCTCTGCTGTCCCCCGTCGCCGCCTGCCGTGCCGAACCTGCTTCGTTTCAATTACTGCCCTCCCCAGCGGTAGCCTCGGCCCTCTGTGCCTATGTGGAGCCCTCGGTCGTATGTATTTGTCCCTTGCCGGCGCGCTGCCTCGCTCCTCTGGACCTCCTCTGGGTCTCCTCTGGGTCTCCTCTGGGCCTCCTCAGGACCCTGGCCCTCGCCTGGCTCGTCGACTACCGCGCATAGACCCATAAAAGGTCTGACCGTTGGGTTGCACCTGTCGCACACGCAGCGCAGCGCAGCACGCGATACCGCGAAGGACTGAAGGAAAAGGAACACCGCAAGACTCTGTCGACACGGACGGTCTCGCCGCCTCGGAGGATACGCGGTAGCAACACCAGAGTATCGACATCCGGATATCAACCAATACCTAACACACGGGGATAGCATCCTAATAGTGTGTACCTACCTAGGTAGGTATCTAGGAGGTAGGTATTCATCCAGGTATCGCGCAAGGTGTTCTGCTAGTTGCACTGCCAGGTATGTCGCTACCTACATGTCGGAGCTGGGAGGTAGGTATTCTCCCACCTCTGGTATCCTGCCATCCAGCATCCCACCCACCCGGCTGCCCGCAAAGGAGCAAAGAAGCACACGTATCATACAGGCCCCGACGAGTATGCGCGGGGGGGAATGCTGGCGTGCGAGATGGTGCCCATGGGGGTGCCATGGGGTATGATTTCAGCTGTTTGCGGAGCTCGCTACTGCGGTCGGTAACCAATTCCAATGCGCATCTCGCTCGTCAACAGCCTGAGACGTTTGCTACCCAACGACAAACTGCCGACTTGATCCGTGGGGTTGATTGGGGTCAGATTACTACCGTAGCCCTTCTTCTAAACTTCCATCTCCAGTCTTGACCTACGTTGTGCCCTTCTGCCTCGCCCGCTTCCGCGAGATGAGATGGATGGATGAGTTGAAAAAGTATCGTGCATTGGAACATGGCACCCCTTTCCGATCCCAGATGTGTTTGTGCGACTAAGGCGAACAGGTGGAGTATAGGACAACAGCCCACATGGTTTCAGCGCCTCCTTTTTGCTGTTCTTCTTTTTTGGTTATTTGTTCTTTTTTTTTTCTCCTCTTCTTCTCTCGAGTCCACTCTTCCTCGGTCTAAGATGAATCAGGAACCGACATTTCGATCGAAGACGTCGACGGACGAAAAGAGCATAGGTTGCGGCGAAACACAAGACTTGGAATCCTACGGCTAAGCACGTTTACGATCTAGCGTTTTGCAAAGCAATACCAGATACGTCATCCCTAGCATGGATTCGTATGCAATTGGCCCAGGGGAGTCCCTGGTCCATGTGTGATTGGGGCCTGGATGGCCTGGGTGGCCCGTAGCTTAGCTGTCTGGGCAACAGCCACATCCCGTCTTTGCTTGCGTACGTGCCGGCGCGGCGTCAGAAGCCATCCTTCTTCCAAAATGCTTATCTGTCAGACTCGCCAGTCATAAGCCGCGGCCTGTCAGGCCTGTCAGCCATGAGGCATACCGGACATACGGCCGCTAGCCATGTACCTAAGCTACCTAGAAGCCGTAAGCCGTAAGCCGCAGGCCGCAAGGCGCAAGGGAAGCTGTCGCAAATCTACATGGTACATACATACATATAAACAGTACATACATGTATGTACATACCATGTATGCAGTAAACAAATGTAGGTACATGTACCTGGGGTGTACGGCGTCGAGCCTCGTCAAATTCGGTCTTGAAACAGGTCAAATGAGTCAAGTCAAATCAAGTAAATTTTACGTCAAGTTTTTCAAAAAGTCAAGTCTAGCAGAATCCTCGTCTCTACTATGTTAGAACAGGAATAAGAAGAAAAGAAAAAAAAAAAAAAAAAAAAAAAAAGTCGAATGGTTTCTACCCCTGGCATCGTGAACGACTATCCTTACCAAGTAGGTCGGTCGGTCATTTCATAATTAGACGCGATAGACCCAGCGCCCCATAACTCTTCGGGCCGGAATGCTCTGTTAGTTGGTCAATCATTGCGCTAATTAGTGACATCTTGCAACAGTTTCGAGAGTTCCTCTGCTGGGGAAGCCGAAATGTCTGTCTACGGCGTACCTGTAATTTTCTTCGAACCGCCTTTCTCCTACGACCGTCTGCTTGTCCGCCCGTCTCTGCAACGTCCCTCTCCTCTGTCGGAGATGCCAGAGCCTTGCGTCCCTGTTGACCGACGGAAATCCAAATCGGCGCATCCTTTAGGCAAAGGCGGATCGAATGCCCACTTTCAGTGTCAACCAACAGTACCACTCTGACAGTCGAGGAGGAACCCGCACGGCCACGAGCTAGGTAGCGAGCGGTTAAGACTAAATCGTGACGCGAGCTGCGCGAGGCACCTGATAGACGGTCACGAGATCTCCTCGAGATCCCCACGAGCCTCCACGAGTCCCCGCGCGATCGCATCTGCTCCTTACTTACCAACTTACCATCCAGCCACCCTGAGATAATCCTACTTGTTCCCAAACTCCGATCTTGCGGGCCCAGTGAGGAGCCCCGGAGTCTAACGTTAATTTCACATGCGCCCCGGGATCAGAAGAGCTGGAACGCCCTTGCGAAATAACCCACACTTGGCAAAGTGGAAATGGATCAAGACGGGGCGGGAAATCACGCAGACGACGGAGATTGCTGGCAAACAGAACTGCTATCAGGTAACGTAGGCCTCCGAAGACGCTGTGGTGGTGGTACGATGACGGTCAGGGTTAGCGTGCGACGACGCGAACATCGCAGCGACGATACCGCCGGCGGAAATGTACCGATCGAGGATAGATTACTAAATTCTTCACAGGTCTAAACCGGTATCCAACGCATATCTCCCCCACGATGCCCCCTTTTTTTAATTGTCAACGTAACCCCCCGAGCCCCCCCGTGCTGCTACATGGCAGAAATCTTGGCTGGCCAACTACCAATTGCCAGCTATATAGATGAGGAGTCGGCCTCGACCGATGACTAGCCGTAACGAGTCCTTCCGCTTGACGAAGGCCGGCTTTCCATTCGTCCAAATCGTAGGAGCCGAGTCTTTTGGCTACCGCCGCATCTGCCTGGAGAATTCTGATTGGGCAACGTGATGAGCATCACGAGTATGTCGACTTAGCTCGACTTGAGCGGCTCTGCGATGCTTCATTCGCCTCGTCCACCTCGTCCGCCTTGCTCGACACTATTTTATATGCCACGTTGCAGCAGCACATTCCGATGGGGCGGCTCGCGTGTGGACGCACTAAGGGTTCTAGAGAGGGTGGGTAGTACTAAGACACCTCTCGCCTTACAGTTGATATCTGAATCACGTACCTACCCACCAGAGGTAAGCATCGATGGGTCTATCCTCCGAGGCAATGGGTCGTAGCTGTGGGTATAGTAGGCGAGACGATGCCAGGGTGTGTTGTACTACGATCTCGTGGCATCTAGTTGCATCTGGTCCACCCGACCATTCGAGGCCAGTCGAGAATCACGGTGTTAGTCGGTCCAGGTAAATGTCGAGGCCCGGGAATGGTCCCAAGGACGCACGTTTACGCCGAAGACAGCGGCCAGCCAAGGCGCGAGGGAGGAAAATGGTCCTCATACGGTCCACGATCCGACCTCGTCCTAACCTTGAGGCCTAGGTGCGACGTTTTACGAACAGGTAAAGTAGTATCTAGCTTCATCGCCATGGGAGGAGCAGGAGGAGACGTAGCAAGCATAGACGTAGGTGTACATACATAGGTGAGACCCCAGCCAATCTTGCTGGCGGGCCCTCTTGTTGCCACCTCCAAGTTTCTCCCTTTCCCCATAGTCCCAGACCAGACTTAAATCTTCCGCATCTCGCAACAATCTAGAATCGTCCTCGTTCTCGGTCCACATTTTAGAGCTGCTCGATGCTCGACTATCTACACGTATGCAGTGCATAGTACAATAGATGGAGTTTACATATGTACTACATATTTCATATGCAGGGTATCCGGCCCCCCCCCCCCCCCCAGGATGCCCTTATGCGGTTAACCTACCATCCGCTACTTGATTCTGCACGATACATTACGCAGCAGTCTGCTCATCGGGCCATCGTATGGTCACCTTCTGCCCTGCATAGGCTTTCTCCATTCTTCTTGGCGTTGGTGACCGCGGGCGTTGGGTTGGGCTGGAGCGTTCAGGTGGCCGTTCTGTCCAAGTTCGTGAGACCAAGCCCTGGTCCCTTGACCGAAACATCTCCGCCTGTTCGGCGTTCTGCTTATTGCCACGCCAGTCGGCTCTCCGTCCGTCGACAGAGACTGTTCATCTGCCTCACCACCAAGCCGAGGCGGATGCAAGACATACGGGGATATGTAAGACGTGCCGGCGGCCGCTCGTCTTTCCCCTTGCCACCGGTCAATCAGAACGAACGAGCCATGCTGTCTGGTCTGGTCTAGTCCAGAACGCTTACGTCCTGCAGGCCGCAGACCGCATGCAAGATATTAATTGTCAGCATGGACGAGCATGTCGTAGCTGCAGTCGTAATAGGGTCGGATAAGAGAGTTGCTGACGGCGCGCTGTCCCTCCTCGCCCAACAAGGCAAATGTATATGCTCGAAATAAAACGAGATCTAACAGACGACTCTTGGGCCACACAATTGGATATATTCGGCGCATGCGAGGACAGGATCCCTGACACCCGGCTTCTCGTTCTCGGGTTGGCCCCCGGCCTGAGAGATTTACGGCTACCGAACCCCCCCTTCGATTTGGAGACTCTGTCTCACGCGAAGACCATGTCCGAAGCTATTAGAAGAGGCTAGTCTCACAACCCTGTCTCCTCTCTCCTCTCTGTCCTCCCTAAGAAGGGCATAAGCATGATCTGATTAGCATTGCAGGGAATCCCGTCCAGACGACCAAGGCCTACCGAACCCCAATCCAGACCGCTATACGGCAAACTAGCCGGCTTGTCTACCATGCACAGATGATCACCCGCGGCTTCTCAAGCTGCACGGCACTAATGTGAGTAAGCTGACTCGAGCTAGGTCAAGGATGCGGCCGCGATACAGAACGGGATCGCGCATAGCGCAGCCAGGAACGGACGACAGAGAGGCCAGGAGAAGACCATGATCCCGGCCGAAAGATGCAAGCACGGCACGTTTCATGTGTTCCGCGATAGTCGACCATCGAACCGCGCCGCGGAGTCGCGTGCCGGGGTCGACGTCGGTCGATCACGGTAGCGCGCCAATTACGCTATGGTCCCTGACTACCGACGACTTATCTCCGGGTCAGAACCTTGGGTTTAAGAATGTTTGCAGGCTCTGGGTCCGAGTCCGAGTCTGATATGGCATTGTCAATATCCTCAGTCTCGTAAGGCCCTACCAAGAAGCCTTGCGGGCAGTGAAAAGGGTAACAGAGACCTTCGAATACCTATGAGAAAGGTAGAGGGTCCCTACCTAGGTAGGCAGGTATACGGATAGGATTTTGGAGAGAGCGTCGGCTGTATGCGTAGAAAACCGATTCTATGGCAAGTCGGTAAAATAGTTGCCTTGTGTGGTTCCTATTATCAACACGAAATACAAGAGAGGTAGGTTGTAGGTTGTTATCGGAACAGGGCCTCATGCAATAACACATTTGTCGTATACTCCAAATTCTCAGCAGATAGCACGCGGCCTAGCCCAGTAAGGCGAGACCGGAAATCCTTGAATCGGATAATTTCGGACGCGTCTTGTTGGTCCCCCACAGTATGGCCCTGCTCCTCGCTCCCATCTCGGGGTAACCCGGCTGTGCCGCGCTGATGCTGGTACAGCTGCTCTCCTCTAAGCCTTGGCTGCGACGACACGGCCAGATCGCGTTCTGGGGGTCCAGAGTCCCGTATGCGAACCTTTGGCTGTCCTAAAGGTCATGTTCTTATCACGTCCAACCTAACATCAGGTCACAGATCACCAAGATATCTGCTAGAGTAAGGGCTTATACCCCAGCATGCCACCCAACGCGCTGCTTTGATGCATGGAAATTATGCATGCCAAGAAATGACGAAGAGAGAAGAATGCTCTAGCTCCGCTATATTCAGAGGAGATATACCTATTGTGTTATATAGCATTGGGTAGTTGGGTGTGTGAGTTTGACTTCGTCTCAGCTGGCCAGACTCTCAAAGTCGGCCAGACTTGGGCCTAGGACGTAGGTATTGACAGACGCAACTAATCCCTGCGTCGAGATAGGAAGCACGAAGAATTGATGCGCCGTAACGGAAGGCTAGCATCGTATCGTAAATGCCTCAATATCTTAGCTGGAACATTAGAGTCACCATAGACACGCTGGTTGTGACGCGCCTCATCCCCAAGACACATCATGTTCTCTCCCGTCTAGCCTTCGCCCAGTACAGTCGAGTCGCACAGCCTCCCTTGCCGTCTCTCACCGTACAACTTCTAACTTCCTATCCACTGTCTTGGGCTGAGACTTTCCCTTGCGCCATGGCCCGCGCCCTAGAGGCCTGTCGGATGGGACTCTTCAGGGGCAGCGGAATTTCGCCCAACGACGATGTCTTGCCCAAGTACCATTTTTGATTGGAGCCGGTGCAGTCTGGGAGGTCTTCCTCGGCCACTTCGACGAGACTCCCATCGTTTCCTGGCACGAAATGTCGAGCTGGCAGAAACTCGACGTCGTAAACAGGCTGTATGCGATGGTATACTTCGTGGTTGTGGATGCTTCTGTAGATTTGTTCCTCTATGATCTCGTGGACGTGTGGCCGAACGATCTCGTGAGTGACAGCTGTATAACTCTTTAGCAACTTTCTCAAAGGCTCAAAGGGAAATACTTACTTACTGGGAGCATAGTCCATGGTCTCGTCAGTATCTACAGCACTGGTCAAGCTGGGGAACATGCCGTTTGAGCTGTGCCTTTCCACACAGTCTTCATAGACTTCTTCAGACTCGTCAGTTTCGCAATCATGAGCCTCGTGCGTCTCCAGCGCCGGAACATTCATTCTTTCCTCCCCATGTATAACATTTGCCTCTTCATATGAAGCCTCAGAATCACTTGCTTTGCCACCGACTACTTCCATCAATTCAGCCTCCGAAGCTGGCTTGTTCGTCGGTGTGCCGACGACAGGGCTAGTATCCAGAGGTCCATCTGTTTCTGCTTCCTCAACTTTTTCAGTTTCTTCGCATTTGCTACGCGTCTCGCTGATGGCCTCAAGGGATAATCCAGCGGGTCTGGAACTCTCAACTCTGAAGCTGTCGTTTAAAGGCTGGCGGTACTTAGATCTGGGGGGGATATCATGGTCATCGGCGTCGCGTTTCGCACGATGATCCGCCCGATGATCGGCGCGTCCCGGACGATCGGTGCCCCTATTTCGATAGGGTTGCTCGACGTGTTCATTATAGTGCCGGGAGTCAAGGCTTCCCTTAGTATTCAGCGGCGTGGTCTTCCCCTTTCTCGTACGCGCACCGCTCCTACGGCCTTCGTCGCGGTTGTGCCGCCGAAGGAAGGCCTTCAAGCGCTGCATGATGCTGATGACGTATCAGTATAGTATTGGTGAAGCAGACTTCGGGAGTCTTGGATCAGACGCTGAGAGAGGAAACGAACAAGGTTGATAACGCAAAGCCGTCAGGGACAGCCGTTCTTGGACCGCAGTCAGACGTGCAACTTGACAAGCACGGAGACGTATTCGCCCATTAGGGTACCTAAGGTATGGAAGGGCAGAGATGACGTTACCGACTTCGTAGTATCTAGCACGGCTTTCTTTCCGCGGGACGTCACCGCAGACTGAAAGGACTATACTGGTGGCACGAGAAGGTAGGATGTGTGATCCAAAACAGCGCCGTGGTTGGCCTATTCTGTCTAGGACCGGAGACATCTGCGGAAAGCAAGAATCGGAAATAATGCTGCTTGGGAGGGAGAACTTGATCATGATTATCGCGAGAACCTAACCATAGCAAGCCTCTGGCATATCGTGCTATCATCGCTTCATACGAACGGGTTGGGCGATGTCTAGACGAACCGATTCGCGATCAATTACGACATGCTCGAGTCAATCAACTTCTTTCCTGAGCTTTGATTTGCGACTATTGAGATTTGACTTTCCTCTAGCACTAGCACGCCGCCATTCCTGAGCCGTTTCTAATCAAATACATCAGCAAGAAGAAGACAAACAAGATCGCAAAGGGGAACTCGGCGTGCCGCGTTATCGTCAACTGAAATTCTATCGGTTCACCAGTCTCTAGCCCATAGGTTCTTGAATCATTGTGGCGTAGCCCGCGTATGGCCAAGATATCATTCATATACGGCCCTCCACTCTGACATGTCCGCTCTTTCGGCCGGATCAACCTCTGTCGTTTGATTCGATATGAAGGAAAACGGCGGCCAAGTCTGGCAACTTGGGGCGCCTAGCAAACATATCACATAGACGATGTCGCGATCAATTACGTCGACCATCCCTCTACTTGTCATACAGGTATGTAGGTAGGTAGATGGGAAGGCGGTAAGGTATACGTGTATATATAGACGTATTCTTTCATCGAGCCTTCACCCCAGCTCTATAGACTTCCTCAGCTATATCAACTATTCACTATTCTTTTCCTGCTCTTCTGTACGCTCACCCTCGACTTCAACGGTTCACATTCAACACCATCCAATATGAATAAAACCAAGGATGCCATTCGAGACTTTATAGGCAAGGCTGGCCATCACGAGACGACGGTACACGAGTCGGTAGAGCCTGCCGTCCAGCGCGAAGCCGTCAAGCCGACCGAGCACGAGGAGATCAACACCGCCGTCAACAAAGAAATTCATCAGGATCACTATCATCGCACTGTGCAGCCTGTGCATGACAAGGAGGTCCTTCCTGAGCAGCACCATCACCAAGTCGGCGACATCCAGCATCGGGACTTTGACCACCGGGATCATGAGGGTACCAAGAAAGCCCTAGCGTCCGAGAGCTCGAAGTTCAAGGACGAGCGCGTCGTCCACGACACGGCTCACACGCAGAGCCACGCCCCCATAGTGCAAGGAGAGAATGTCCACCAGTAAGTTGATGCATAAGGCATACGTGACCCTTCCTGATCGTCATAACAGCCACGTGCACGAGACTATCCAGCCGGTAGTCCATAAAGAGACGATTCAGCCCAGTGTCGTCCACACGACGGTACCAGTCCACGAGACTCACCACAACCCTGCGCAGCACCACTCGACAAGCTCTCTTCCCGCTGTCAGCATGGAGGAGTACAAGCGACAGGGTGGGACCCTGGGTGGCCAGCAAGAGCGTTTCGACGCCGTCGAAGGCGATCCTAAGTCTATTCACGGTTCGCTCTCTCACCTACATAAAAAGAAAGACTCTGGATTGGGACTAGCCCCTGACGGCGTCTTTCACGGAGACTACGATCCTCTGGACGGTGGCGAAGACCACGTTTCCGGCGGCGCCAAAAATGGCAAAAATCCCGCTCAGGGCGCGAACCTGGGAATGTCTGCGCAGTCGTCAGCTCAGAAGGAGTATCGAGACACTGGCCGTGGAGGGGTTGATTCGCAGACCGGGCGCGAACCTACAGCGGCCGGCCCCGCGGCGTCCAACAAGGGCAATCCGAGCCTGTTGAACAGAATTAACCCGATGACCGATGCAGATGGCGATGGAAAGCCAGGCTTTATGAAATAGTGAGATGGTCATTAGCTGCATTGAAGGGTGTCGGAAACATGAGAGCAGATGGATGCGCGTGGAAGGGCATATGCCACGCACTGACTTTTTGCCGTGCATGGCTCCTTATTCGAGTACTTGCATATATAGTAATGGGAAGGCAGTAATTTCAACCATCGGTGTCTGGTAGTAACTCATACAACTTGCTTGCTCTCTTACGTAGAGATGAAACCCGTGGCATGAAGCTGTTTTATCATCCCCGGTGCTCCTAGCAATAACATCCTCCTCTCTTCATTTAACCGCGTGATAAATGTATAGAAAGAAATGTGGTTGAACTTATGAAGTTTATTGTTGTGATGCCATTTCGAGGGTGAAATATTTTATTTTAAAAGTGCTTGCAGAGTGAACATTGATACCTGGCAATGTGACCCCTCTATCTCTGAGGACCCAGGTATCTGAAGCTATCTGCAACTCCCCCTCCTACCACCACGGTACCATCCCCCACTGGTCTGGCTGTTATCTTTGCTACCCTCTTTGTTGCTGTTAAGCTTGTAACAATCGCGACCTTTCACTCTATGAATAGCATCATCTTCTAAAAATCAATTTCATTTCATATGGCCCGCCCCGGGTTCCCAGAAAGCCTGCGCTAGATGAATAGGCCCAAGTATCAGCAAGTCTAAAACCGGTGTAGAAGAAGGCTGCCGTTCGTCGATATAGGTTGTGTAGAGCCGACTGTATCAATAAAATGGAGCAGCCCCTTTCTATCAAACATGTATCCCATTTGCCGCCACCCATATTTGAGTTACATACCGGCTTCCTCCACTCCCGGCACCTACGTCGAGGACATCTAAGAGACTGCTAGCCTCATACTTATGTGCTGCCCCTCAATCGAGTTACACAACGGCACTTGCTCACCGACTCTTCGCGAGATCAGTGGCCTTGATATTTGATAAATGGTTAACATAGAAGCAATCCTACGAGGTCCATAGCTTGCCAGTTTTCTCAACAATCTAACTATACCCCTGACTAATTATAACTCTTGCTATGGATCCTCTCTCCATCACTTCGGCTGCCATCGCCATAATCCAGGCCTGCAATGCGGTCCTCAACATCTGCTACAGAGCCTACTCTGTGCTGAAGATTAGGACATCGTCTTTGGGCCTTGTCCAAGCCGAGGTCCAGGAGCTGAGGAGCGTTCTAGAGTTAATTTTCCAACTCGCGGCCGATGCGGAAGGGAGTTCCCGTCAGCACGAGGGATTGAAGATACTCGCCCAGAGCCAGACGGATCGAGGCCCCCTGGTCACTTGCTCGGAGGACCTACGCGCCCTGGAAGAAATCTTGGCTGCCAAGTATACGAAGAACCCACAGAATCGGACGCAGGAGATTATGCGCCGCATATCGTGGGAGCTCTCCGAGAGAGAGGTTCGGCCAATTCTGGACCGCATGGTACGATCGAAAGCGACGCTGAACCTGGCGCTGTCTGCAAACAAAGTGTAAGCTCTGTTCCCTTGGCCGTGATGTCACATGGTGATGAAAATAACTCAGGAGGTAGAGCTTTGATCACGGAGCTGAGAAAAACGTCCTCCATGATGGCAAGTGGCATCCTGAGCATAGAGGGTGCCGTGAAGGATATTACTGCGGACTCTAAACGGAGCCATCTTGGTACATGTTACCCGTTCCGGTTCGTAGCCGGACCTAGACCGACGTCGAAACTGACGAGGCTGGTTACCTAGGTAAGCAGCATGAAGCGGTCATGCAATGGCTATCGACCGTCGACCCCTGGGAATCACATGCGCGAGCGATTAGCCACTGCAACGGGGAGACTGGTCGGTGGTTCCTCGAGTCTGCATAATCCAAGGAGTGGAGGGACGGGAACGACTCCAGCCTATGGCTTAGCGGATTTCGTGAGTCTATCCATTTCCACGGCTCGCGGCCGCTCGTGCGCTCTAGTTAACATCGCCTGAAGCGGGATCCGGCAAGACTGTCCTGCTGTGAGTTACATCACTTTCTCTCAACCACCTGCCACGCGAGCTGATAAGATTGCAAAATGTCCCTGTACGCGGTGTAGATCCAACATCGTGAGACATATTACGCGGTGGGCCGAATCCCAAATCACCGGACCAGTGATAGCGTATTACTACTGCGATTCCTCGTTCAGGCTCTACGCGCGGTCACGCAGGACTCTCGACTAATTGTGCTGATAGACGCCTTAGACGAGATAGAAGATCGATCCGGGCTGCTTCGATTCCTTGGGCACAGCTTGGAGACACTGCCTAACGTACGATTCCTAGTGACGAGTCGCGAAGAAGAGACGATCCGTCGGAGCCTTGCTGGCTTCCTCCGTGTGCGAATTGAAGACAGGCTTTCCGATGTCAGCCTAGACATTTCCCGATATATCGGTTATCGATTCGAAACGGATCCAGATCTTCAATGGCTGAGTGCTGACGTTAAGAGAGACATACTAATGTCCCTCATCACGCATGCAGCAGGAATGTAAGTAAAGCGCAGCTCGTATGCCGTATCTATGCTGATAGAACAGGTTTCGCTGGGCTCACTGCCAAATCGAGGCGCTGAGTCAACTTCGCACCGTCAAGGCAATTCGAAGGAGCCTCGAGGAACTTCCTCGAGATCTTCACGAGACGTACGATCGAATACTAGCGCGCATAAGTAGGGTAGATCGGGACTTGGCCAGGCGAGTTCTTCTCTGGGTTTCTTTCGCCGTGACGCCGCTCACGTTGGAGGAGATTCGCAGCGCGATTGCGATAGAGCCGGAACTGGATCATCTAGATGACGAATGCCTCCTACGTAGCCAGTACGAGATCCCGAGCCTAGTCGGCGGCCTTGTACATGTCACGGATCACGGTCACGTTATGCTAGCGCACATGTCGGTGAAGGATTATCTTTTGTTTCCGGAGCTTCGAGGGAGTGATGCCTTCAGGTATTTCCATTTCTCGGTGCAGGACTCGAACGCGGAACTATTCCGGTATTGTATGGCGTATCTGTCCTTTCGCCTGTTCGAGAAAGGTCCCTCGGATACGTGCGAAGACTATCAGGAAAGAGTAAGAGCATTCCCGCTCCTAAGGCACGCTGCGATCTCCTGGCCTTACCTCTACCAAGCCGCGGCGCCAAGCCAAGCGACAGACGATGCTGTGATGAGCTTCTTCGCCGAGGAGAATCGGACGGTAACCATGTCCTGGGTCCAGATCGTCAACGCCGATACTCCGTCCTTGTGGAGCTTTTACCCCCGGCACGCAACCTCGCTGTACTACGCGGCAACCTTTGGGCTCACCGCGGCAGTCCAGCGTCTGATTGGACGAGGCGTCGACTTAGATGCACCGGGCAGCCGATACGGCGGTACCGCGCTTCATGGTGCGGCATATCGCATGCACAAGCCTAGCGTGATACTGCTTCTCGAGGCGGGAGCCGATGCTAACAAAGCCGACTTCTTAAACGTCATGCCGCTGCATACGGCAGCCACTCTTAAAGATGTAAAATTGGTTAAGCTGCTTTTACGATTCTTAATAAATATAAACGCCATTAACACCGCCGGTAAAAACCTAATTAAATAAGCGGTTAAATTAAATTAAATTGTAACGTTAAATCTTTTTTAAAAGGTAAATATTAATAATAAAAATAAAAGCATTATTATTACGTTTTATATATTTTATATATTTTAAAAAATATTAAAAATAATAATTTTATATTTTTTTAAATATTTTTTAAAGCTTTTTTATATAAAAATTAAAATATATATTTAATAAAAAAATTTAATATAAAATCTTTTAAAAAATAAAAAATATTTAACTTTTATAATTTACTATATATTATAATTTTAAATATTAATTTTTTTTTAAAAATTTATTTAAATATATTTATTATAAGCTTTATTAATATAAAAATTGTTACGATTTAAAATGTAACCTTATTAAAAAAAATAATAAATTAAAAGTTATATAATTTAATAATATAAATAGTTAAAAATTTTTTATTATTAAATTTATTTATATAAATAATTTAAATAACATTTTAAAAAATGTTATTTATTATTATAAACCTTATTGATATAAAAGTTAATAAAAGGTTTTAATTTAAAAGTAATAATAGCGTTAAATTTAAAAGGTTTTAATTTATAAAAATTATTTTTTTATATTTAAAATATAATTATAAATTTAAATTGATAGTTAAAAAATTAATATATTAAAAGAAATGATTTTTTTTATATATTTCGTAGCTTTTTATAAAATGTTTTAACGTTAAAAGGTTTTAAAGTAGCGGCGCTTTTAATTTTAAAAATAGCAAAGGTAGCGGCGTTTTACGTTTTTAAAGTAACGAAGGTAGCGGGGATGTCACGTGACCTTAATTACTTAATCGGTCGGATAAACTTTTTATCTAATTAACTTTTTTAATTATATTAATCATATTTAATATTAAGTTTTTTTTTTAACTTATAAACCATTAAATTATAACATTTATATTATTTATATAATTTTATAAAAAAAAATAAATATATAAAAATGGATTTTTTATTATATTTAATTATTTATTTTTTAATTATTAATTTAAATATGAAATATTTTAAAAACTTTTTTTATAATTAAAATTATTAACTTTAAATTATTATTATTTTTTAAATTAAAACTTTTAAAATATATATTTAATTTATAAAATTAAATTAATAAAAATAATAAACGAAATTATAACATTTTAATAACTTATTTAATTAATATTTAATGTTAATATAAAAAAAAGGATTTATTTATAAATAATTTTTAAAAACTTTTAAAATATATTATTAAAAAAAATATTAAAATAAACGAACGTTTTAATAATATTAAAAATAAATTTAATAATAACGTTAATGATTTTAATGTAAAATTCATTTATATTTAAATTATAAATTATTATAATTAAAACATTTAAACTTTTAAAGCTTTTTTTAAAAATTAAAAAACTTATATAAAAAATAATAATTATAATATTTATTAAAGTAATAATAGAAATTTTAACATTTAAATTTATAAAAGCTTTAAAAAAAATCATTAAATTAAAATAAATAATATTATTTATAAAATAGAAATTATTATTATTAAAAAAAAATTTAAAAAAAAAAAAATTAAATTTATATAACTTTTTAAAAACTTATTAAATTTATAAAACATTAAAAATATAACATTTTTTAAACTAATAGCTTTAAATTTATTACTTTTAATAAATATAATAAAAAAAAAATTTAAATATATTTTTTATTTAAATATATATTTATTTTAAATTTTATAAAAGCTTAATTAAAAATAAATAATAAAAGATTTTAATGACTTTATAATTATTTGTTATAATTTTATTTATTATTTTTATTAGTTTAATTTTATAGGTTGGATATATATTTTAAAGGTTTTAATTTAAAAAGTAATAATAGTTTAAAGTTAACAATTTTAATTATAAAAGAGATTTTAAAATACTTTATATTTAAATGCGGTTTAAATATTTAAAAAAGCTTAAATATTTAAATTAATTTTTAAAAAATAAGTGATTAAATATAATAAAAAATCCATTTTTATATATTTATTTTTAATATTTAAGTTTTTTATTTGTTAATTAAATTAGGTTTAATTGATTTAAATTAACGTTAATTTAATAAAATTGCCGTTAATTTAGTTAAATTAATTTCAATTAAATACCAAGCATTTTGATTTAGTTACGTGATTTTTAAATCATTTAAAATTTCGATAGGGCTGTAATTTAAGCCGTGATATTATTCCTTTTTTTCTAAGATTTTTGTTTTAAAAATAAATAAGTTAATTTCTTTTTTTTTCATGTTGGTTTTTTTAATATTTTTCGCTAATCGTTGTTATATTAAGTAAAGTTAAAAAATCGATTAACAATTTTCGTTATATTAAAAAAGCTTTGAAAAACAAAGCTGCTTTTTTTAAATTAGTTTTGAAAAAGGGTTTTTTTTAAATGCTTTGTTTTTATTATAAAAATTATAACGTTTTTTGCGTTGTTTTTAAAGATTTAAATTATTATTAAAAATGTGTTTATTTAAATCGCGTTTATTATAATATATACGGTTTTTCGTAAATTAATATAACAGATATTATAAAGAAATTTTATTTTTTTAAAAATGAATTAAAAGCTATTAAAAAAGTAACGAAAGTTGTTAAAATTAAGGTTAAACGAATTAAAAAATAAGCCGTTAATCGTATTAAAAAATTATATAAATAATGAAAATTTTAAATTAAAAAGGTAAAACGTATAATAGATCGAAGCGTTTAATTTATAGAAGAGTTTAAACGTTTAAAGTATAAAAAAAAATAAGCTTATTAATAAAAGGCTAGTTTTTTTAATATTTTCGTGGCTTTTTTTTTTTTTTTTTAAACTGGTTTGGATTTAAACGCGGACCTTTTAACGATTTTAATCGATTTGGATTTTAACGGTGAAATGTTTTAAACATTTTTTTATTATAAGTTTTGTTAATATAAAAGTTAATAAAAGGTTTTAGTTTAAAAGTAATAATAGCGTTAGATTTAAAAAGTTTATATTACAAGCTTTGTTGGTATAAAGGTCGTTAAAAGGTTTCGATTTAAAAGTAATAATAGCGTTAGGTTTAAAGGGTTTAAGTCGTAAGAATTTCTCCCTTATATTTAAGATATGATTATAAACTTAAGTTGGTAGCTATAAAATTAATATAACAAAAGAAATGACCTTTCTTATATATTTTATAACTTTTGTAAAACGCCTTTAATTTCGAAGGTAGCGAAGGTAGCGGTTATTTATACCTTAAAGGTAGCGGCTACCTACGCTTTTTAAGTAGCAAGGGTAGTGAGGGATGTCACGTGACCTTAATTACCAAATCGACCGGGTAAACTTTTTATCCGGCTGGCTTTTTTTAATCGTGTTAGCCACGTCTTATATCGGGTCTTTTTTTTAACTTATAAGCCACTAGATCGTAACATTATCCTCCTTTCCTAGGATCTTTATTTTAAAAATAAGTAAGTAAGTGACCCTGTTTGCATAAATATAGCCAATTTTCCATTTTTTTTTTCTTTCCTTTCCGGTTTATCATGTTTAACACCATTAATTTTAAAAAATAAGCCGCCAATTCCATTAAATTAAACGAAAATAAAAAAAAACGCAATTGTTATTTTAAACGATTTATCCTTGTTACTTATATTAATTAATTTGGTATTGTTATAAACGTGATACCTTACATTTATTATATAAAAAAAAATCTTAAATATATTATTACATTTAATTGTTTAAAACGGTGTAATTAATGCGTTTTATTAAAGAAGACCTATATAAATTCCATAATTAATATTAATTCTTTTAAAAAACTTGATTTTATAAATTAAAAGTTATTTAAAAAGAAATAAAATGTTAAAAATACGTTATTTGTTTTATAAATAAAAATAAACGAGTTAATTATAAAAATTTTATAAGTTTATTATTAATATAAAAATTTATAGTTATAAAGTTTTAAAATGTTATCACAAGGTTTATCTAACTTAGATGCTTTAAATAAATTAAAAAAAAAAAAAAAAAAAACGTTTTACTATTAAAGTTATAAAAATTAATTAATTGGTTAAAAAAAAGATTAAACATCTTTAAACTAACGCGCCGTTTTTTAAGTTTTTCTAAAACGTTCCTTTCGTTTTTTTTAAAGCGGTTAACCTAACCGGTTTGGATTTTTTCGATAAAAATCTTCCTATTTTTTTACGCAATTTATTAAGTGCTTCTTAAGTTTCCAAATATTATTCGCTGGTAGGTAATCTTTCCATTTAATTAAATAATATAATTGCTAATTGATTATTTTAATGTTTAAGATTTTTTCGATTTTATATTTTGTTAATTATTTTTTAAATTTTGTTTTATTATTAACTTTTACATTTTATAATGTTAGTTTAAGCAAAAAAATATAAAAAATTAAATGTATTTACATGCCTTTTAATAATGTTAATTGATAGTTTATATTTAAGATAACTTTTTTAATTTTAAATGGTTTAAGTTTTTTAAAATTTAGTTTTTTATTTGGTTGCTTTATTTGTATTTATAGAGTTTTTAATATTAAATATTATTTTTAATAAAGTAAATACATTTTGTTTTTTTTTATAAGAATTGATTTTTTAATTCTTTTTTAATTATAATACTTTATCATTTAATTTTATAAAAATTGTAAGTCTTTTTAAAATGATTTTTAAAAATGTTATATCTTTTTTGTTTTAATTTTTATTTTTAGTGTTATGTTTAATAGTTATGGTGTTTATGATAGCGATATTTTATTTATAGATTTGTTATTATTTAGTTTGTAAATAACTTTATAAAATGTAATGTTCATATTTTTATTATTTAAATTATTATATGTTAATTAAACTAACGGTAGCCATTTTACCTAATTATTTTATTTATAATTAATATAAATTTATAAGTATTATTTAATAAATTGATTTAGCTTTTTTATTTAATCATTTATTTAAAGATATGTTATTATCGATATCTTTTATTTAATTTTAAGCCTTTTTATTAACGTTATTTAAAATTTAAATGTGAAAAACTTGTTTTTATTAGAAATGATTTTTTATAATAAATCATGTTTTGTTATATAATATTATAAATATAGAAATGTTAGGTTTTTTGCTATATATGTTTCTTTAAATAAAAAAAAGATTCTATATTTGAAAAGTTTATTTATTATTACCTATATATTATCATATTTAACCTTGTTAATAAAGTTTATTAATGTAGGTAATTTTATAATAAAATTCCAAATTATGGTATCTTATATTTATTTTAAAATCTTTATAGGTTTAAGTTTCTTATAAAGTTTATATTTAATTGCTTTTATTTTATTATATAAGTTATATTTTTTAATTATTTCTTTAATTATAGCTTTTAATTAAAAAAAGTTATGGTTTTTTTAAATTTTTTAAGTGGTTTTAAAAATTCTTAGGTGTTTAAATAAAAGATTTTCATATGCTTTTTTCATAAATGCTTTTTACATTAATCATAACATATATTTTTTCCCATTATAAACGTATATTCCTTTTTTTTTTAAAAAGTTTGCCTTTTCTTTATTAATTAAAACGTTTTAAATTTCTTAATTCCATTATTTATTAATAATAATCCACTTAACCCGATATATTCCTTATTATTTTTCGAAAAATATAATCATCGATTTTTTTTTAGCGTTTTTTAGGTTTTATTTTTACCGGTTAAAAGCATTTATTTACACATTTTCTTTTCTTTTAATATAATAAATTTTAAAATTAAATCTATTTAAAAACTCTTTCTAACGCCATTAATATAAAAATAATTTTTAATTTATTACAAAGGTTTATAAATTGTTATAGTCGAAAAAAACGATAACAAGATTTAAAATGTTATTAATATATGATTTCCACTATTTAAATCTTTAAATAATAACGAATAGTTCCTTATTATATATTAAATAACGTAATTTAAATTTTTAAAAGGCCTTTAAATAATAAACTACTAAATGCCATTATTTATCCTTATATTATTTTAAAGTTTTTTTATAAATATAATTAAATACGTTTATATACATTCATTTTTTTATATTAAACTTTAAAAATCGACAAACTGGTTTTATAGTTATTACTTTTTTCAAAAGTTATAAAGATTTTTTAACTTTTACTATTTAAATAAAAAATTATCACTTCTTTTATATAATATCTATTATAACTTTAACAATGCTTATAAAGTTTTTAATCAATCTTTAAAAAAAGTTATAAAATTTATAAAACTATTAATCATCTTTTACATTTTAAAATGAAAAATTATTATTAATAAATCTCCATTTTTATATTTATTTTAACTTTTTTTTTTATATTTGAATTTTATTAGGAATGATTATAAATTTAAAAAAATTAATTTTTTATATTTTTCATTAACATTTCTTAAGTTTAAAAATGATTTTATACTTTTTAAGCTTTTATAAAACTAATTATTTATATTTAAAATATTTTTTATAAAAATTAAAATATATAAAAATATCGTCGATAAATATAAAAACGAAAATGTTAATATATTTTTATAAAACCGTTATTATTATATATTAAAAAATGGTTAAGGCATTGGTAAGTTTTTAAAACATTACTAGGTATTTATAATGCCCGTTATATGTTTAAAATGTTGTTTTTCATTTCTTTTTTTTTACCATTTAAATATCGTAATATCTATTTATAATATTAAACATTATATATTAACGTATTTCATTGGTTTATTCTTTTATATATTTAAGTAAAATTAATACGTAACCGTTTTTTATAATGATTTCGTTTAACAATCGGTAATCATTAACTATTTAAAATGTTAGTTTACTATTATCGTTAAGTTTTTAAATGTCATTTGCATTTTTTTTTAGTACCATTAATATGGGGTACCTTATTAGTAATTCGGATTTTTATATAAATCTTTAAGCTAAATTTTTCCTAATCCATTTATTTAACGTTTATTATATTTACTAATTTAACTTATATATTGGCTTAAAATAAGGTTAATATCTTTTTTTTAATGGAATTCTATAATTATATATTATATAATCAAGTAATTTTATAACCATTGGTTTTTCTTTTTAGAAAATTATTAAAAATTCTTTTTTAAATTCCTTAAATACTTTACTTATTTTATTAAATTTTAAACTTGGAATTTCTTTAATAATTTTATTTTTATTAGCGAATGTTACCGTGATTTATACTATCTTTTTATAACTTATAAAAGCTTTAAATATTAGGTTTAGCTTTCCCTTTTAAATTTATACTAATCTCCACCCTATTGCGTCGGTGATTTAATCGATTTAAAGGTTATTAACTTTAAACTAAAGTAATTCAAAAATAACTTAATCTTTAATTTTCATAATATTAAATAAAAGGTTTTTAAAATGATTATTAATTTATATATTAAAATTTATAATTTTTTTTTATATAAATCTACTATTATAATTAGATAGTTTTTTTTTAATTATTTTTATAAAATAGATTTTTTTTTTATTACGATACGGAATATTATATTAATTTATTAATTAAGGATAGATGTAATTGATTTTTAATTTTAAATTAATTACTATTTAGGTTTTTTAGCCGTTTCATTTTATAGTTATTTAAATATTCCTTTTTTTGGTAAATATTTGTAAGATTTGTTAAGGTTTTAAATTAACTTATTACTTGTTAACAAATCGCCCTTTTCGTTTTTTATAAATAAGAGGTTGTTTAATTTCTATTTCTATTTTTTAAAAAACTTCCTATAAAGCCGATTAAATATATTTTTTAACTTTTAAATGATTTAATGAAACTTTTTAATCTTTTATTTATATTCTTTAACAATGTTTTAAAAAAAATGAATTTATTATTATATTAAAGCGTTATGATTTTCTTTTATAGTTTTAATCTTACTACCTATAATTTCAAATTTAAAATTATTAATCTTATAATGCTTTTTAAAAGTTTAAAATTTTAATACTTTAAATTTTGCATGGATTTTACATTTGATATTAATACAATCCGACCATTTAACTTATTTTTAAACGTAATTTTTAAGTTTTTTAAGGTGTGGTTAAATAATGTTAATTTCTTACTTTAATTTTATTTGTATTTTCCTTATATCTTTTTACCAATAAATCGTATTCGGGTGGTTGATTTTATATAATTAAAAAAATTTTTTGATTTTATTAAGCATATAACGTAAACAAATGTTAATATAACAAAAAATCTATGAAATTTTTATATATTTAAAATGATAGGGGCTTTTAATTAGTTTGTTTCATTAATACATTTTTCATTTAATTTAACTTTTTTTTTTTAAAAACTTTTTTTCTTTTAAAAACTTGTTTTATTGGTTTACTCGTTTTAAAGTGCTAAAAATGAAAATCCATCCTTCCTTATTTAGGTCGGTTTTACATTTAACGAACTTTAATATAAGCGATGGTTTAATAAAAGGTAAGTTTTTTAACCCGAACCTATTTCTTCAATTTTAAGATGTTTTACCATATATGGAAAGTTCCTAACCTTGGTAATCTAAAAGCCATTGGTCGTATATAACCTTTTTTTAAATTTATTATTAAATGGGCTTTTAAAATATTAATATTACTATAACATTAAAAGCGATAAATTAATTAAAGTTAAATTATTCCATTAACTTAACGATTTTATCCTTTTTTTTCTCCTATTAAAACTTCTTTTTATTAGTTTATATTATATTAACCTTTAAAGCTAACCCTATTTTAATTACAAAATTCCTTTTCTTACTTTTAAAAACCTTAACCTGTTTTTTAAGGCTTTTATACTAGCTTTTATAATGCCTTTTTTTCTTATAATTATAACATTCCACCCGGTTTATATTCTTTTTACCGGTGCGAATTTAATCCATATCCATGGGTTTGACATGTATATTAAACGCGATACTTTATTAAAGATTCCTTCCTTTTTTTTTATAAAAAAGCATTCGGGGGTTTTTTTTTTTAAGCTTATATTAAAACTATTAGTTATCAATTTTAACGATAAATTTATAATAATTTTTAAAAATTTTAAAGCAATTTATTTTATAAACTTTATCTTTAACTTTTTATTTTAATTTATTATAAAATAAAATAAACAATCCATTTATAAAGATATTAATTTAAACGGCATACTTTTTAAACTCGATGATATAGCTAAATGTTAATTTATTTTACTTAAATTATAACATTTTTTATTTAGCAATTTAAACCTTATTAAAGTTACCATATATCTTATAAAGCTTTTTTATAAACTTATTATAGCTTGAAAATATATAAAAAGTTTTCTTTTTCATGTTATTAAAATCGTTATGTTTTAAATAATTTTATATAAAAAGTTTAAACCACTTAAAAGCTTCTTTAATAAAAAATCCTCTAATTGTTAAAACTTTATTATCCTTATTTAAAAAAAAGTTTAGGGTTAGGGTTAGGGTTAGGGTTAGGGTTAGGGTTAGGGTTAGGGTTAGGGTTAGGGTTAGGGTTAGGGTTAGGGTTAGGGTTAGGGTTAGGGTTAGGGTTAGGGTTAGGGTTAGGGTTAGGGTTAGGGTTAGGGTTAGGGTTAGGGTTAGGGTTAGGGTTAGGGTTAGGGTTAGGGTTAGGGTTAGGGTTAGGGTTAGGGTTAGGGTTAGGTTAGGGTTAGGGTTAGGGTTAGGGTTAGGGTTAGGGTTAG